>VXBA01003842.1:59250-138806 GCA_013399895.1 Serilophus lunatus
AGATTAAGTTACTTTTTCATTAAGTTTAAAGTGAGAAGAGAAAAATTGGTTAAATTTAAATATGACATTCTTCCCTTTTTTAACCACCTAAAATACATTTAAATCAACGTCAGACAATCAGCATTTTAAAGATTGAGTAGAACAGGGAGAAAACTATTCACAAAACCAATGTGCTTTTCTTTTTAGCCCAAACAAATGGTTCCATTTTTTCCATCATAACGCTCAGTCTTTTTAGGGTCTTTGACTTCCACCCATGGTTTGTTGTCTCCCTTCTTTATCCCAGATCTCTAAATATATTCAGATTATTAGCTTCCATTGATTTCAGTCCTTTGATTTTCCTTTTATCCTTACCCCTATCATTATCTCTAATGCAGGCAGCAGGCTGGTTCAGGGCAGGGATCTTCTCTTGTGATTTATCTGAGAAGCCTTATGAGCACTGGTGAGGTCTCACAGATGTGGTTCATTGACTGTGTGGCTTTGGGAGTCCCAAGGTGATCACTGACATGTTGGCCACACAGATCCTGTCCCTCTCCTCTGAATAGCTCCCAAGTGCACTTTAGAAGCTGAGATCTATCAACTGTGTTTCTACTTTTCCATATCCTAAGTGTGCCCTAAGTAACGGTTTGCCCACCAACCGGGCAGAGCTTCAGGTAGTGGTGAAGCCTCCCATGTAGAGTGGGCTCTGGGATGAACCCCCAGGACCTGCCCCAGCTGAGCAAGGTTACCTTAACAGAAGAGTAGTAGTATGGCTGGAATTAGTAGCAATCCCATCAAACTGCTCTCCTAGGAGCTTGCTTGACTTTTAACTAAAAGAGGATTTGATGATTTCTCAGATACATTCAAGGAAGACTCCTACTACTGAACTTCAGAACAAGCTAACACAGATCAGAGCTAATGCATTATTACAAGCACAAAACAGCATTAAGAGCTTCAATTGAAATGACTTCCAACAGCAGCATTTTCCACGCTCCAGTGAATTACCACACTGCAAAATAAAAAACTCATTTAATGACAATGTTCCCACATTTTTGTGTGCATCATTAGAAGGGACTTGAAGAAAGGGATATACTCCTTGCCTCACCAGGCAGCCTAGGAAAATATTTTTTTTCCAGCAAGGCGAGGGCACCCTGGGCTGACACACACAGGGACATCTCCCTTTTACTTTCCCAAGAAATGCTCCACACTCTTTCATCAAGGCCTCAGCATCTTGCCACCTTACACTGTATTATCTCCTTTTTGGATAAGGTGAGCTCATTTCCAAGCTGTTTCCCCAAACCCCATGTGCCTGAATCCAGACTGAGGACCTCCACTGGCCCCGTAGGCTTGCAGCACATTGGATTTAGCAAAGGTGAAACTGATGCTCAATCTGGTCATGCTGAATTCAGACAGCTGGGAAAAGCCCTGCTCCTATTGCGGGAATTAATGGGAAGGGAAGAGGACAAAGGGGAGAGAAAAAAAACAAAACCAAACCCCAAAACACTAATCCCTAAACAAAAGGAGATTTAAAAATGCACCATTTGCTGGATCAAATAGTATAAGAAGCTTAAATCGAAAGGAGCAAGTCAGAGCTTTTACACTATTTTCAAACATTTTCAGCTGGATCTTCAGAAAGCAGGGAAAATTGAAACAGCCAGAGTGCTAAGAGGTATTTGGGATAAACACTAGGAGGCAATACTACTTTGAAGACTAATTCCCCAGAGGGAGCCAAAACAAATTATTCCTTTCTTTGCTGCCATGCAGTGGGAGCAAACATGCTTACAGCTTTATCCTGCACACCAGGACTCAGAGGCTTAGGCCCCAGGAGAATATTTAAAGACAGCCCTTAAGGTACTGCTGTTCCATGTCCTCCTGAATCTTCCTCGTTCTCACAGGCACAAGTACTGAACTGCAGCTTCACCATGACACTCACTTCAGGGTGTGAGTGCAAAGGCCACCTTCATCCCAGCTCCAACAGGGATGCTCCATGAGGGTACCTGTGTTGCTCATTCATGTCCCAGCCAGGCACCTCAAAAGCTTGCACACCATCCAGCCCTCAGCCAGAGCAGCTGGGGATTGGTTTATGAAATCTTTCACCTCAAATGTCTTAAGGTTCTTGCTCAGCTGACACACACCTTCCTAGCAAGCATCAAATCCCCGTTTAAGTCTCTACCCATCCAGAAAACCACTTTGCATCCCAGGAGCAGAAGTCAGCTGCCTCCCAGCTCCCATCTAAGGCCAATGCTCCCAACAGAGCCTTACCCCATCAGCAAAGCAAGCACAGACACAGGACCCTACAGGCAGAGAAGGACTCCTCTTCTTAGCAAACACACCTTTGCTTCTCTGCAGCCAGGGTTGAAGCCTAAAGCTGCCCTTAGCACCTCTGTTCTTGCTTCTTAGGGCTGCCCAGGGTCTGCATGAGAGTCTCACCCAACCAAAACTTGCTGGCAAGCTTCAGGAACAGCAGCTGAACATGGCCAGCATTCACCCTTCCAGGCTGCAGGACCCTGGGCAGTCCTTATAGCACAGGAATCATCAAATTCTTGCATGTGAGATGGATATCAAAGCCCCACATTACCACCTGCCCCTGCCATGCCAGGGGCACAGGGCCAAGCAGACTGTGGGAGCCATGGGCAAGGAGCTGCAGGCCACCACACTGGCCTTGCGGTGCTTTTAGGAGAGAGCTACAAATAGGTTTTGAGAGGGTAATGAGGTCCTAGGGGATGAGCTCACATGGGAGTTCTTAATGAATTCAGCCATTTTTCATTATGGAGTTGATGAGGTTTTACTCTCCCTGCATGTTTCATAAACCTGTGAAAGGGAGAAACCTGGCCAGCACAGGCACATCTCCAAGGCTTGGGCTGGCTCCTAAGGATCACACAATTGTTTAAACACACAATTATCTTGTTACAAAAGAGCCAAGAATGACTCTGACAGGCTGAGAGGGCACAGAATCACCTGCCCTCCAACACATTTGAATGTTTTAGTTCCCATTTTCTTAATCAATCCTGACAGTAGATGCCTAGTACAAAGTTATGCCTCACTATTTTCTGCCTCTCTGGCTGTGGCAGGTTTAAAAGGATGTTTTTCCCTTTAGATTCTAATGTACTCTTGGAGGCAAAAAGCAAGAACACCCAATGAAAGATTTAAGTCACTGCACGAACACTTAGGGAGAAATAACAGGGAAAGCTGGAGACAGCTGGAGAGTCGGGCCAGTCTCATCCAGCAGGGAAACCATCTGTAAAAGCATCCATAGCCCTTTCAAACACAATTATAGCCTGGTCCTAATCGTGTCTCAAACCCATGTAATCACTTGTGTCAGTAATTAATAGGAATACAAATAGCAGCCGAACTAAACCATGAAGAGCTACAAGGAAAAGATAAATTGCTTGCAAGGCTTGTATTTGTGAAGTATAAACTCACTAGAGACTTTTTGTCAAGGAAGCAGGCAGAGGGATTAGGATAAAGTCCTACATTTAGTTAATCAGCCATTATAGTTCCATGCAGGAAATGCCATCAGATTTAAAGTCTACCCTTTGAAATTCCCTGAAGGAAACCAATCCTGAGAATTCCCAGGCTGCCACAGCTTTCTCTGACTTTTGTACCAGCTGCAGGTACCTGATGAAAAGACTCAGTCTGCAATGTGACTGTAAATCAGCAAACCCACCTTCAGCTCATCCTCAGATGCATCCCACGAGACCAGCCCAGTGTCACACCATTGCTTATTGGAGGACCATTGTGTGACCTCCTTACATGCAGGTGCAGTTATTCCCAATGAAATGGAAGCATGAAATGCCAGCATCTATTTCTCCATGTGTGGATTCCCACCCTCAAGATGATCTGTGGGACCCCTCCTATAAAGCAGAACAGGTTTCAAGTATCAGGGAGGAGATCGCACTTAAAGCCTCCCTCTAAATCCCCTCCAGAGTCAGGCAGGGAAGGTCAGGGGTATGATTTAATGTTACATAAACCTTTTTTTATAAGTAAGAAAGCAGCATTCACCAAAAGGTGAATTTTAAAAGCTTTAAAAGACACTGCTCCTCTTTCCCTCTGCCCTGAACTCCCTGTAGTAGCTTGAGAAAAAGGTGGCAATTTGGGTCAGGATTCTGATCCTGCTCTTGGCAAAGACCAACTGGAGCAAATATAAAAGGCAAATTAAAAACAAAAAAAAACAAGAAATAAACCTGAAAGTAAAAACAAGGAAGCAAATCTTTGTGCTCAAAGTACCCCCTGCTGCCAAGGACTGAGTTGCATTGTGCTAGTGCTTTTCCAAAGTATCCCTGATGTGACACTGACATTCCAGCCCCATCACTAACAGGGACTTGCAGAGAACAGGGCTGCACTGTCATCTGCCCAGCATGTTCTCCTGTGCTGAACAACTGCACATTGAGAGTAGGAAGACACCTTCCAGCTTCCCAACACCCTGGGGAAGCAGGAAGAACTCCATTTATTCATCTAAATCAATTCCTTCTTTATCAAGAAAAATACCTTCCACTTCAATTATTGAAATAAAATATTAAAATTTATTTTTATTCCCTGTATGTTAATGAAGCAAAAAGCCACCAAAGCAAGCCCACTCCTACCACAATAGGTCTGAGCTTGCCTGTTCCTACTCAGATAATGAGCAGCAGAGCACAGGATACTCTATAACCTGGAAGTCAGCTCAGAAGAGGCACTGCAGAAATTCAGGTTACAGACAGTTTCCTTTAGCAAGCAACTTCCTCTCCCTCACAATGACTGGATTATTTTCAGCTCAAAACAGATCACACATTATTTCCAAAGACTATACTTGGGACAGTTCTCAGTTCCCTGCAGACACAGCAGAGAGGATTGAGGGGAACAGGCTGACATTTAAGTGTTTTGAAGTTGTTGCTTTTCATGTGTTGCACCACTGGCTACACCCCTCCTAAGTCCTCTCAGCTATTGTGCCCTCAACCTGCCGAGGAAGAAAGTCAGCATTATAGATTGCCAGCTGTCCCACTGAAGCCACTGAGACAACTCATAAACCTATCCAGACTGGAGCCTTTATTTGGATATTGAAATACTGAGCAGGACCCAGCAGCTTATAAAGCAACATACATGAGTCTGAATGTGTGCAATTGCTGCTGTAAACAGGTTTGTTCCCTCAGAAACATCTGAGAAGTGTCAATCTCCACTAAAGATACAGGAATCAAAGCTCAATAAATTAATTGGCCAAGGCAGTCAAATGCCCTTTACATCAATTTTTATTAGATATTTTGACATCTTGTGATTATTTCCTTACAACAGGCTGATTGCCCATAGACTAATTAGACCAAAAGTCTTGACAAATGTTAACACAAGAAACAATGTGAAGCGGAAGGGGACTTTATTCTTCATATAATACCATCCCAGAATGGAACCAAACAAATTACAGCTCCAGATGAGTGTAATACATTGAGCACCCTCTTTAGAGAGACAAGGCTAAATACACACTCTCACTTAGTCTCACTGTGGATGGGAAAACTTCATACTCCAGACAGCTGCAGCATGCTTACCTTCAACAACACCCCATCCCAACTCTGGAGAACGTCCCTGTCATTTCATTCCATTCCAAGAGACTCACACAGGTATCAGATTTAATTGTAAGCTTAGTTAGCAAGTTAGCAGCTGGAAAGTAACCCCCAGTACTCACACCAAGGCAGTTCATGATATTCCACAGCTTTCTCCACAGGGAATTTTACCAACTCAAACACTTTGACACACTGCACAGATCCCTACAGACAGGCACACACTTCCCAGGTGCCAGCAGTGCTATTTATGCTGGTTCTTAACATGAAACATCAAGTTCCTGGAAAGCCTGACAAAAAGGTGTGTTACCTGCACGTATCTGGAATGGATAGCTGTGTCCTATCAGGATGGAAACCCCTGCTGGGCCCAGGACCATTATTTGCCCTCTACCCAGTTCCATGAAGAGGGGGTTCTGTGTTTTGATCAAGTGAGATGACATTACAAAACTAGAATTACTCACCATTAGCACCTTCAAACCAAAGTTCAATGAGGTTTTGGACATCTCTAAGGAGGGAACACCATCTATACCAAAGAGCAGCTGTTCAAGATGGGTTTGAAGCACAGAATATACCCCCGTGCTGTGATCAAACACAGGGCTCAGGTTTCTTACACATTAAGGAAAACAAATGAAATGGAAGTATGTAAAAAAAAAAAGGACAAGGAAATATTAAATTTTATTTCATAGTCTGCACTTGCCTAGAACTCAGCCTCCATTTACAGGCTTTCAAAACCTAGTTTGGAGGAAGCACAGCACCAACACTAGAGACAGTCCCAATGCACTTGCCACCACTCAAATTGCTTTACCTTGATTTCAGTGAGCAAAGCTGGAAATCCTGAGCTCTAAGCAAAGCAAGCACTGAAAGGGAGACTTCCTGCATGAGCTGTTCCTCCAGGGACACACCACAATGTCAGAACATTGATTTAATGTTCACTGCACAATGAAACACAGGCTGCTCTGGAACCCAAAGGAACACAATTAAAAGCCACCCAAATCCTACTGGGTTTATTGTGCTTGTGTATTTAAGTTCACTGGTTAGCATAGTTACTGATAAATTTCAGATTTCCTTTTTTAAGGCAAACCAAAGGAAAAAAAATTGTGGTAAAAGAGGAAAGGGTTTCACTGCAGGTAGGAAATTTAAGTAGTATGAAGATCTTAAAGAAAGATCACAGTATTAAATTTGTGATCAATTTAAGGAATACAGATTGAACTTGAGAGCAGAAAGAATTGACGCTGAAATAACATACTAAAAATTCATCTGTTCCATTCATTCTGAGATCCATTTTGGTCACTGAAGAGTGAAATTGAAACATTTTTAAAACCATTCTGAAACTTGTATCAAAATCTGAACTGGTATGTTAACAATCTGATTCATATGCACTGTACATCTAAGTACAAATAATTGCACTACTATTGCAAGAGAAAATAATCCTCAAATTATTTTCTTTCTATAAAATACAGTGTCAAGAATTAACTTATATTTTTAAATCCAAGCACCTCCACAGTCCAAGATCAGAACGTTTCTCTGCTTAAAACATCAAGGTGAAATTACTTTTTGCTTCCGTGCTTCCTAAATTAAAAGTACTGATGGTAGCACTCTTGTCTTGAAACCCACGCTCTTCTTCAATCCTTTGTTGTGGGATGAACAGTTTTTCTAGGCAGCAATGTGCCCTGCTGTGTACCTTTTATATAATATCCAAAAGTAACAGTGAATTATTTAACAAAAAAACCCCCAAAACCAACCAAACCCACAGCATTCTCTAAGGGAGCTCAGAACACAGTAATACTTACTTTCAAAGTATAACCCAGAGAGGAGGCTTTTTTTAATATTTTATTCAATAAGCACATCAGCAAATAAAATTTCCAGAAAGATCTATACACAGCTTCTTAGAAATAACAGTCCTTCCTTAGTTATCTTTAACCATCAGGTTTACATATTCCCCAGGCACATCCCTCCCCATGTGACTTTCCCATTTTGATTGCTTTAATAAATAATGGACATCACAGGTGATCCTAGAGGAAAATCCACAGCTCAGTACTGCACAGTTGGACAAGCAAGTTCACTGGATGTCATCATCATCAAAGAGATCTTCAAAATCTAGACAGAAAAATAACACAAAGTAAAATTAACCTTAAAAGTGTCAACGGTTACAAATGCACATTCTCAAGTACAGTACTTCATTATTCGGATTAAAGACAGAAATAAAAGCGAATTAAGGGAATGAGAGTTACTGCATCAGTTACTAGGAATGTTAACAGGGTGGGAAACCTATAAATGCTGCAGACTGACGTTCTTAATTGGGATTTGCTGTTAAAAATCCCTTCCTTATAGAGACATTTAATTGTTTCGAAGGTGCTACTAGAGTTCCCTCTCAGAACTCGTCTCACCCTAGGTACTTCTCCTGGTAATGATTATTAACGCGCTAAGCTTTCCAGGCGAAGAAAGCCACGCGTGTCACCGCTCGCATCCGCACGATGTAACACCGAATCCCTCGCTCTTCCACCGCCCACCCAAAGCGGCGTTAGCGACAAGCTGAGCGCGGCTGCCAGGCACCGAGGAGCCGAGCCGAGCGCGCAGGCGGCGACACCGCTCAGCCCCGCGCCCGCCGCGCCCGCAGCACTCACTCACCATTGAAGAAGTCGGCGTGCACGGCTTTCTCGTTGGCGGCCAGGTCCATCAGCAGCCCCGTGCTTCCCCCTGCCTGCGAAAGCAGCCGCTGAGCGCCCCCGCGCCGGGGCAGCGCGACCGCCGCTCCCCCCGCTCCCCGCTCACCTCGTCCAGGTCCACGTAGGGCCCCGCTCCCTCCGGGAACATCTCGTCCACCGCCGGCTTCATGGCGGCCTCTCCGCGCCGTCACTTCCGCGGGGCGGGAGCGGCCGCCCCTCATGGCCGCGCTCGGGGCGGGGCCCGCCGTTGCCATGGCGAGCAGGGAGGGGGCGGCCGCCATTTCGCTCCCCCGCCCTCCTCGGCCGGACGAGGGCGGCGTGAGGGCAGCAGAGGCCGCCGGGCTCCGTGGCCCTGCGAGGGATGTGGCCGTGACTCACACTGAGGGTCCTTCCGGCCCCAGACTGGGCCGGCTGTTGAATAACTCCTGTACACACGTAGCGCTAAATAATTCTGTGCACGCAGAGAGCCGTGTCCTGAGCCAAAGCTGTCAGCATCACGCGTAAAAGAAGCTCCCAAAGCCATGCAGCGGGTGGAGGAGTTTATTGTTTGCACGCAAAAGCACGAATTGTAAAAAAGAGGCTAATTAAAAGCACGAAATGCTGGATATGACTGTGGTATCACAAAGCGGCTGAGGGCAGCCCAGGCGCATTTGTTGGCTGACGGATATTCACTCAAATATCTTGGCGCCTATAAATCATACAGAAGAGACTAATATAAAGCATGAAATGCTGTGCATGACTGTGATATCACAAAGTGGCTGAGTTTATCTCGGGTCCATTTGCTGGCAGGTATTTGCTCTAGTATTTTGCCACCCCTAAACTGTAAAAACGAGGCTAACTTAAAGCAAGAAATGCTGCACGTGACTGCAGTGAGCGTTACAAAGTGCCCAAGACCAGCCTAAGTGCATTCGCTGGCAGTCAGGTATTCACCCAAACACCTTGGCACCAGCTCTAGCAAAGCTCTTAGCGCTCCTGGTCAAGCACATGGTAGCCAAGGTGGCTTCTGAAAGGGAACTGGGCAAAGAAGGCTCTGGCCATTTCATTGATTCTGATGTAGTCTCCCAGAGTCCGGAAATACTCTATGTAGGACCAGAAATCATTGGATGAGAAGGGCCAGTATGGCAAGGCTACAGCTTTCTGGTAGAGATCTAAAAAACAAAAACCCAAAACAAAAAAACCCCATAAAAATATTTCAGACTACTGTAACACAAAGCATTTTTATTGAAAACTTGGGCCTGGGAGCCAACACGGTTTGTGATTTTGGTTCTCTAAGGAGGTTTGTGGGCTCCTCTGGCAGAGGAGAGGTAGGAGAGCCATTGACCCCTCTCCATCCCTCAGTCTGCAGACAGAGCCAGTATTCCTTGTTGCAGATGCACCAGAAGTGATAGAGAGGGACAGCATGGAGAGCAGGAATGAATGCACTCCATCCACATTTAAGGAAATTCAAGAATTTGTCAGGTTGCTTTAATTTCTAGAAGGCTGTTGTTTATTTAAAAGCAAAGAACAATTGCAATTGAAAGCCATTTTTCCTCATTCCACACAAATTTCTTGGCCCAATATAAAGAATAAGGCACCATCCTCTATACTGTGGCCTGCAGCTTCCTGTTCTGCCCACAGAGCTCCCAGGGACTGAGGCCATACTTCCTTTTCAATTTCAAATTCAGCAGGGAAACAAAATCAGTTCTGAAAATGCAAGAGCATCACTTAGGCCCAAATCTGGGCAGACACAGAAGCATATATAAAATGTAAACACCAGCTAAGACCACATAGATACAAATGTCTTTCTGTACAGTGAAGCTAAACCCAGTATTTTGTTTAGATTTAAAACCCATTTGGATAAGTGAGAGCCATTCCACTCAGCTTGGGACCAGGGTCTTTAATAGGAATTAAGAGCCTTTAACAATCCTGTTGTCAGAGCTTAATTTTACAGAGTAAAGGTTGAAGTGCAAAGGCCCAGATGGCACATAATAAACCAAATGAACCAGCCAAATGCTGTCTGCAGAGAACTCACTGTTTATACCAGCTGACCTTAGATTCATTTTGCAGGCTGCTGCTTGGCCCACTGTGAAAGAAAATCATAATTGCTGGTAATGAGAGCAACAGGACACTGCCTGAACAGGGTTCTATTTTCACACTGACACAGGCTCTCCTGGCTGTCTCAGAGGTTGCCTCAGGAATATTTGTTGTGCACAAACACAGGTGATACATTTAAAATGTTTTTGAGCCATAAGGAAATAAATTGGAGCATAGGGGGAAAGGTTTGATTTATAAGTAATCATGTTAGAGCTTGTTTTGTACGTCTACTGTTCATATCAGTTGTAATACTCACTGCATATTTGTATTGGTGCATTGGAGATGCTGCTGGCTGTCCTGCTGGTTAATTGAGAAGTAATTCACAACAGAAGTATCTGGCTACTGCAGATACTTTTTCAAGACTATTTTTCAGACAGAATTCTGTCTGAAAAGCCAAAGAGAGGTTGACTGATAGAATCATCAGTATGCCAGTGTAAACATCATTAGGGTGTTCAGGGATTTTTTTTAATCAAAAGCAAATACTAATCCAATGGACTAATCGCACAAAGTGACAACATTTCTTTAATTGGATCTGTGGCAAACTTTAAGCTTTTTGTCGTGGAGGTCAGTATTTCTGACATGTTCAGTAATACGGTTCAGGACAGACAAAATTCTCAGATGTCTTATATATTTTTAAGTCTGGTGCTATCCAGTTACAATTTTGTATTACAGAATTAGTCTTAAAATGAAAAAAGATTATGGTCAAGTCACTATCAGTAGATTAGCTCTATTATTAGAGATTAAAAATTATTAAAAGCTGACATAATAAAGGCATTTCTAAATGTTCACTCTTCTTCCTTCATGAGAACTAAATGAAAGCACTTCCACAGCCCCCTGAGTTCCTGCTAAAGTCACTGCTGGGCATCATGTCTGGGAGGTACAAATGACTTTTCTAATTATTAGTGGTATGAAGGAAATAAAAACACATTAAGAATTACCATCTCCATCCCGGATGGATTGAGCATCTGTAAAGCAAGAGGAAACACATCAGTACCAGCTCCTGCACAGAAAGTCTCCCTGTAATAATAATAAAAGATTCCTCATGTAGCCAGAAACTGACAAGTTCTTTAATGCCCACATAGGACCCTTTGTGTAGGCAAAGGATTTTTATTTCTTGGACAACGGAATAAGGAATTTCCTATTTGCAGTCACTCAGTGCTATAAATCAAACACTCATAAGTAACAGCCAGAACAACTGTGATTAATACATCAGCGATACCTGATACTAAGTAGAAGATACCGTATTCATAACAAAATATTTCTGGCTGCTTACAAAAATAAACGAGATTAAATTCAGCAGTAATCTCACCTGTTAGCATGTTCACCAGCATACAGAAGAAAAATAAGCCAGTAAATGCCATCTTGTCGGCAAGATACTGCTTGTGTTTCTTGTAATCTGTAACTGAGGATTATGACAAGAGGTTAACAATTATACAAAGTCTATTACTTATTTTAATAGAATAATGCATTCCAAAACAGATTATAATTATTAATTTAGGCACAACAAGGACCAATTACATTTCCTTACAGCTTCTGAACTGCAACACAATATTAAAAGATGAGCAGTCCTGAAGTGGGCACTGATATTTTGATTTTAGGTGATGTAAATCCCAAAGGCTTCTCTACAGTCACATGAATTTGAGTTTCTTTAGAAATTTTAGAAATGTTCAACTTCATGGCTAACTTAAATTCACTTTAGATGTTACCTCTCTCTCTTTTTCCTCTTCTTGCAGTATCCGTAGCTCTGAGCCAGCTACAAAACTGCAAAGGGATTTCTATTGCTGTGAAATAGCAGCACTCTCTAAAGAAGGGTGGGGGCAAAACGTCACTGATTTACCACACCAATCTGATTTTCTTGCCTTCGGGTATTTTAACTGGCCACATTTGCATTATATTTCAGCATTGGCCATAGAAGAGACAGTGGAAAATTTCCAAGAGGAAATCAGAATCGACTTTGGCAATAACACTTTTGTTCTTGGAAGACAGAGGGAGAAAATGCAGAAGAAAATTCATTTGTTGCTGCCCTTCTGGTTTTCTTTCTTTTGACCCCGTAGAAGAACAGATCTTCAAAAATGTTGCTAATTTGCTAAAAGGGTACTGAAGGATATTGAGCTCCCTCTCCAGCTGTCACAAAACCCACTAACACTCGACATTGCTTTATGTTCTGAGTTGGGAGCCTTTAACTTTGGACCTTAAAGTGTACATAGGCACCAAGTGCTCACTAAAATCAATTGAGTTACACTAAGTAAAGCAGGAGGTCTCCAGTGACCTCAGCC
The DNA here is from genome assembly GCA_013399895.1 of Serilophus lunatus. Taxonomy (NCBI): domain Eukaryota; kingdom Metazoa; phylum Chordata; class Aves; order Passeriformes; family Eurylaimidae; genus Serilophus; species Serilophus lunatus. The sequence goes on from VXBA01003842.1 coordinate 71,770, forward strand.
ACGCTGATGGTGCGGATGCCTTCAGAGGGTCGATAAGGACGTTGAAATGCAGTAACACATTAAACCAATATCCTGGAAAGACTCTTCTGCTAACCCCAAGCTGGCGCTTTGGCTCCAGTTTCTGCAGGTTGCTGACTGGATCCAGTACTAAGAGAGGCCTGGAGGGGAGAGACAGTTTGGAGAACATTCAGTTGACATGTACATATTGATTAATTTTCTTCTAGCACAAAGCTCCTGATGGGAGCATGTGTGGTCAGGGACTAGGGTATAGCAGAAACTGTTCTGTGGCTCATGGGAAGATATGGGGATTTCCTTGCTACTCAAACATATGGGTGTTCAGGTCATCTTGCCAAACCTGGCAGCTATTTTCAGATGACAGCTCTCCTGAGAAGAGCTACAGAAATGCCAGTGCAGAGCTCAGTGTGCACCTTTGTGCTGCAAGAGCATTTCTGGGAGTCCAGTGCCAAACTATGCTTCGTCAACCCAAAACTGAATGTGAACAAAGATTCCCCTCTGACCAAAGTTGCCAGGACAGACAGGTCTTGCTGCTCATGGAGTTCCTCACATGGATCATCACCTGTACCTGAGACTCTAAAGCTATGATATTCCTTTCCTGGGTAGAAGGTCATTTGTCTTACATGTGTTGGTCTGAGCTGCACCCTCTCAATGGGCATTTCCATTTCCTTTGTGGCCTATAAAATTATTTATTCATTCATTCACGCATTTCCCAACTGCGTGTGTGGGTCCTGACTTTGGTGCCTTTGTTCCACCACATCCACACAGGAGTACAGGAAAAGTCTGTGTACTCAAAGTTATGGAGCAGAGAGACCCAGATAATTGGCCCTGCAGGAGGCCCCAGCATTGTTGAGTTTGTTCCTATCTACACAGAGTTAGGTAGTTCTGCCAAGAACTAATTCAACATCTTCTTAGCAATTGGAAAAAAAAAAAAAAAAAAGGTGCTTTGGAGCACACTAGGCTGTGCCAACTCTTGCGGAGGCTGAGAAGAAAAATATTATCAAAGCAGAATCTATTCCATGTTTCAAAGGCTTTAATCCTCCTGCCTAATATTTCCCAGGCCTGTAGGAAGGGTCCTTGCATCAGCCATGTTCTGCCAGCACCCATTTGCCTGGGTTGTGGCCCTTCTTTTGTTTGGTGGAGCTCTGTGGTGCAGTCATGTACCTGGGTCCATTCACCAGCATTGCCTGCAGAGCTCAACTTTCCCTTTTATTACCTAGTCTGTGTATCCTGTTTAAATAAACAATCAGAAGCACTGAGATGTGCTAATACACACACAAAACAGTCATTTGCTATAACTAATTATCATGAATCTACTTTCATGCATATCCATCACCAGTGTTTTGGCAGTGGATAAGGCAGGTGTAATTCCAAGTGGGAAGTGAGATAACATGTTTTGGATGCTGACAAAGGAGAACAATGTTTCTGATGCAGCCATATCCTGCAGCTCTCCCCTCGAGGTATTAGCAGTGCTGTAGAAGGACGATGGATTTCCAAAGTTTATCAGATTCAGGGTCATCCCTGGTTATAATATGGTCTGCTACAACACTGGATTATCTTTGGAAGATTGACATGACTATTAAGAGTCACACTGTTGTACACCCTTACACCTACCTCCTTTATACTTTATTCTGTCTTTTGAAGCTTGGAGTTAACCCTTCCAGAGCTAGGAGGATCACCCATCTGACATTTTGTGACTTCTAACAATTACTTACTTTCAGTTTAATTCAAAGTTTTCCTTTTTGCAATGCACATTTTGGAGATGGAAATAAATTCCCAAGCTTTCTACATTAAAGGAGGTCTCGGAAATTATGAAGAAATTATGAGAATTAACACTGAAAACAGTTGCAGAGGATACAACCTCTCCTGTCATGTCTTCAGTTGCTGTACATGACTTTGTCCCAACTGAGTCTTTTAAACACAGAGTTGGACTAGAGAAGGGATAAGCTCTCATCAGCTGTTTGAAGAACTGTGCCTCATCAGTGTGCCAAACAGAGCACCACATCTTTTGGGACCAGCAGAGAGCACACTGTGCACTGACTTGCAGCATTTGTAACACAGTGAAAGCACATTTGCTTAGTTCTTTTCTTTTAAATGTTTTGCTCTAGGCTCACTTCCCATTTTTCAGACTCCTCAGAGAGCAGTTGAAATAACAGCACTGGATGCCCAGCACAAGAACTGGAATGGACCAGTTAGCAGAGGCCTCTATTCCTAGTTGCTGCCCTGGAGGGGCACTGCTGAGGAGTAACTGGAAATGCCATGGTGCCCACTAATGCAAATCCAGCACAGCAGCAGCCACATTTCAGTAGATACTACAGCCTTTAACAGGGCAGCTGTTGAATGAGTCCAATGTTTTAATTTCTACTCATTTCCTAAAGAAATTCAGTGTTCCCTCTTTTTCCCTCTTTTTTGAGAGGAGTTAGTTCAAAATGCTGTTACTTTTGCTGTCCACACATTCTTCAGATACTATACTCTAAGGTTAGCTTTGCTATATGCTAGAAGGGGCTGAAGGTTTATCCCACCTGCCCATCCCAGGAGAATCTGATCAATATCTACTTTTTTGTAGATGGCTCTCAAAGCCAGCAAATCCCATACTGATTCCTGTCTCTCACAGCTCTATCAGAGTACACAGTACATTCCCTTGGGAATAGGGGAATGCAGTTTGGGCAGCACAGCTGTTTGTGTAACTCAATGGGGAACAGTCCTGGAGCTGCCAGACTGCCTTCAGGTGGGCCCTTCTAGTGGGCTGTTTTACCTAGAGCCAACCCCTGTGGAGCAATTCAGCTCTCCTTGTCCATTAACTAGAAACAAAGATAAAGGAATACATAAAAGCAAGTTTATGAATGCCTTTGTGTTCTCAATAGCTATATTAGACTAGCATTACACACACACAAATCTATAATCCTGGTACTGGAAAAAAACCTGTACAGTTGTTTTTAAACCCATCTTTCCTATTTAATCAATAGGCAAAACTACATGCATGCAGAGCTCCCTAAGAATTTAATTAAAAACTAAATAGCACTTGCAGCTGCTGCAGCTGCATTTGAAGTGCTTTACCCTCAGGCTGAGCAGATAAAATGTTCTCTGTAGGACTGCAACACTTTTGTATATCAGAAGCAACCACTGACACTGATATATAGACCATCACTAGACACACAAATGTTTGATTACTTCTTCCAGCAATTTGGTCCAAATAATACAGGTCAAAAGGAGATTGCTGTGACTATAGGAATGCTCAGACAGATGTGAATTGCCCTAGATCTTGCAGACATCCACAAGTTCATTTTCTTGCCTTTGAGCTTTGCTTCACTTTTCATGAATACATAAACTCCAAAAATTTTAGATGGTGCTTCATTATCCAGGCTAGTAAAGCCCAGGGCAGACAAGGAGCATTCAGGCAAGGGCCTCACGTGACCAAGTAGCTGAATAACAAAGTGGCCAATAAAAGTAAATGTAAAATTAAGTACCTGTGTAAATACCTCCAAGCATTTTTTCTCTGTGTCTTACTCTCTTCAGACATCCTCTGCTGATGGGCTAGTTGAACTCCCAGGCTGATCCTGTGGTTATTCTTACAGTCAGTTTTACTGAATTATGTATTTCCAGTTCTTGTGAACAGACAGCTTTCCTGTCAGCAACTGGCTTCATCATCCCTAGAAGCAATTGAAAGAAGACAGAGCAGATGGATTTGGATAGTTACAAAACAATTAACAAAACAACTGTAATGTGATTAGAGATAGCCCAGTTCAAATGAACCACTTTCAGATGTACTAGAGCTAACTGTGAAGGTCAGATTTACAAACCAGAGTTGAGGAGTGGCTCTACACTTAAATAAATCACATTTAAGAGTCAACAAGAAAGTGCATCTGTTCACATTTATTTCAACTTATCATTTTAACCTCTATCTGAAGAAAGGTTACATTTACAAATGCAAATGAGCTTCCAGGGATTCACAAGTAGCAGGCAGTGCTGTACTGCAGCAGCAGGTAAAGGAGCAGTTCCAGGGCAGCTTGGCTCTCAATAAAGTGTGTCTGCAAGGTATCCTGGAGCTGCTTCCCCAGCTGCTGCAAGGGGCTCTCAGCTCTCCCTGGGCAGCACTGCCAGCTCCAAGCACCAGCTCTGGCTTTCCCAAGGGTGCATGCAAGGCTGCCAGCACAATACAGGAGGCTGGTGACCCTGCTGAGCAAGCCAAGAACAGCTGCAGACTGATTTCTTCCCTCCTATCACCACTGATACCAACAAGTTTTCTCCACTATCCATGTGCAAATTTTCACATGAATGACAGGAGCCTCACATCCAGGCTGCCACCAAAGTGGATTAGGCTTTCTTAACTTTACAAACTATTTTTGCTATAGGCAAAATGGAGTATTAAATGCAACAAGTCCATTTGATGTCCTACATCTTGTTTCCTCAGAAGACAGACCTGGCAGTTCTCGTTAGCACCACAGAAAGGTGCATAGCAGTGAGGAAATGTTCCTCACTGCCCATTGCTTCCAAGCGATTCTGCTGCTGGGAGAATGAGAAGCAGCAGCACCTGTATTTTAGTAGCAGAGCATCCAGGACTTGTCCTCTCCCTTCCTGCACTCACATTAGCTTGTCCAAGGCACCTCTCTGGATAAATTGGCCAGTTCTTGTTTTAGCCTTACTCAGCTGTTCAGCACAACCACAGATGACTGAACTCAGCAGGGAATTTAACAAACTTGTCACTGGATGACAGGTTTTTCCACAACTCTCAAGAGAGGATGTAGTTTTCTGATTGCCATTAGGGTTAGATGTATCATAGCAATAACCACCTCCATTTTGAAATATACTCACAATAAATTGCTTTTCAGACTGATTGAATGCTTGTTACACTTAAGCTATTAAACCATCAGCAGCTGTTTATTGTTTTCATTTCAGAGAAGTTTCTTTAATTAAAAGTGCATTAAATATTTGGTTACCAAAGTTAAGACTTTAGTAAGATGAACAGAAGCTTCTTTACACACAGGGTTCTTTCCTCCCTTTGATTCATATGCCAAGGCTACTTCAATATCACTAGTTATACCTGCCCACAAGCAGCCCTGCCCCAGAGACAATAAATTGACTAAACAAAATTGATGGAGAGATGAGCTTGATTACAAAAAATCCATCATGGAAATGTGAGCAAGTTTCTAGCTATTTTGATAGCAGCACAACGAGACCTGTATTACTGTAGCAACTGCCAGACCAACAACCACTTACGAAGGGAGCAAGTGCAGCACAGTGCCCTGGCTAGCCAGGGTTCTAGCAGGGCATTAACCCAGGGAGACCATCCACTGTCAAGAGATTGTTTTAGCTGCAAACAGGGTTGTCCACATTTGAAAGAGGCTTCTACCAAGAAGGCAGGTTCAATATATTGATTTGAGCAAGAAGAGAATGAAGACTTCACTCAGCCTGCGTGCTCACTGCTGGAGAAGCTGCTCAGCACTATAGGCAGCACCTGCATCTTACCTCCCCTCAGCCTTCCAGCAGTTGGTGAAACAAGCTCAACTGGTAAATTTTAACAAGTTGCATTTATGCACCCAGAGGAAGAGCTGAGGAGCAAGGAGGATATGGGCACACTCTTGTCTCTTATGCCCTATATTCCCTCAAGGTAGTAAACATGAGAAGGTTCACACGCCTGTCAGGAAAGAATCATTCTGTTTCTCCATCTTAGGAAGTTCTGCTGTGTTAAAGACTGACAGAGTAAGGATATCAGTCACCATCCCAAAATGAAACAGCAGCTACCTTCTATCCCAGTTCTTCTAGGTAACAGTGGTCCATAATAATAGTGCAGCTGGAAGGAGAGAACAAACTGCACAGCTCTAGGAGCTTGTAAGCTATAGTTACTCAGAGTACTGCTTATACTTAGAGACAGAGCTTTGCCTTAGCTTGCCAATTTCAAGGCATTATTCATTCCGATCAGACATTTGGCCTTCTAAGCTAGTGGCCTTACCAAATTGTACAAGCTGCTTTACAGAGAGGACATTTAAGGCACTAGTTCAGACTGATGTGCTAAATTTCAGTGTGAACAAAGGGTGGCCAAATAGATTAAGTTAATCTTTAAAACAGCTGTGTTGACACTCAGATTCCTTGATACATACAGTTAAACACAGAATAAGCCGTTCTTACCTACGGCATTTTTTGCTATGTAGTTCATTTCATGATCATACCCCATAACCCGTGTTTGACACATGATTTTACAACCTGTATCTGAACTTGACTGACAGCTCAGCCTATTTACCTGACTCAACATTCAGTTTAATGCCACTTTTCCCAGTATTGACTGAAGTTAAGCCATATTCATGGGCAAGGCAGCCTTACTGGAGCCCTGGCAAAGACCTTCATTTAATTCTTGTAGAGCTACACCACCAGCAGGAAGGAGGGAGAGCTGTACTTGCTGGTGATGTGGTTTCTGCCTGGAGCCTCTCGGTTCCACGGGAAGCTCACAGTGGGAGCCAGCCCTGGGCTGCCGTGCGGGGCTCCGGCTCCCTCTGCTGTCCTCGGCCCGGGATACCCGCCCTGCCGCACAGCACACACAGACACGGCTTGCTCACACACGCAGCTGTTCAGACTTTTCTCGGACTTAGCATTTTAGTGGTCACACCTGCAATTCGAATAAAGCCAGAGTAAAACCTCAGCTACAGCAGGAGATCGACAAAAAACAGTCACAAAGGTGATAGATAACCCCACCTCAACAGACTGCATTTGTGATTGAAAGATGTATCAGTTTCTTCTTATATAAGAGGAAAGCAGGAATACCAAACATCTTCCATACAAGCGCAATTCACGTTTATAGCAACAACAGAAGGGAAACCCCACTACCACATTCTCAACCACCCTGCTCTCCCCAGTTGGGCTCCAGCAGCCATTGTAGGCAGGCAGTAGTAGGAAGTAACTCACCCCACCCTGCTGGGAATTAGAGTCTCAAGTAGCAGACTGACCAGAGCAGAAACAGCCATAACTCTAGCAAAGTTTGAAAACTAGCCTACCCCCAACAGGGAAACTAGCATTTATAGCCCTGGGCTGAGCTTAAATGTTTTCTGGGACTATGGGTAAGTGTGTGGGTGGAGGCTTCAGGTGAAGCTGCTCAGGGCCTTTAGGATATATTAGTGCCCTAAGAAACCCAGCATGTTTGTTAAAGGGAAAGAAAAAAAGCTACTGTTATTTTTCTAGAGGAAGTAACTGGTAAGTTTAAAGAGGAAGGATGACGATAATCTGCCTGGCATCTCTTAGCAAACACAGAGTCGGCTTCTACTATTGCTCGTATCTTGCTATATGGTCTTGGAAAATGATGAAGCTACTTACATATATATCTGTCAATGTTTTTAATCTAAAATCATGCTTGTATCTATCTTTAAACCATGCTGAGCTTTACACTCATCTTGATTTGTAGATTTAAGTGTTGGTGGGAGGAGCTCAGGACAGGAAAAAAGGACTAAATATGCTGCCTGGGGTCTGAATCAAGGTAATTTATCTTTGTGGTCCAAACTTCTGTGGTTGTCATCCCTGCTGTGAGCTTTCTAAGGCAAATGTCTGTGAACTACACTAAAAGGCATGGGTTAGAAAGTACTGTAGCTGCCAGGTGTGCTGTGGCTTGTCTTACCCAACGCTAGAGCTGGGCAGCATCTGGGGACAGTTGGCAGAAACTGGACAGACACTGTCAGGTGTTTTTGTGAGAAAAGGACAGGAGTTTTTCCTTTAATGCTTGGTTTTTACCCGTGTTTTGATTTTCCTGATCTGGGCAACATCTACCATGGCAGTGCATCTCAAACCTCCCTTCCCTTATGTACTTTCTTATCCCTTTTTGTGCAAAGCAGCTGATGCCCTAGTGTTCTGCTCTTCTTTTCCTTCAGTAAAGGATGAGCCATGATAAAGCTGACTCCTGTAGAAGCACATGTGATGAACAGCTGTTGTGGATGAGTGTTTTGTGTTCCTCAAAGAATCACTAGCAAAGGTATCAGTGGAAGCATGACAAACTTTGTTGGCAGGGTTCACTTTACTATTTATTAGATGGTTAAAGCACACAGAGAGAAGTTGGATTAAAGCCTAAAATCAATCAATCTGAAACTAAAATCAACAAAAAATTACCTAGCTGGAGGATGGGGATGGGAGAACGGTAAGGATAAAAAAGAATAAGGGAGGCCCTTCTGTTGAGTCACAAGGATAAGTATGAACCAGGCCAAACTCAGCCCCAGACTTGACCAATGATTTAGGCCTAAAGGTTTTAATGGTACTTGAGATCTTAATTTAAACAGTTTAACAAAAGATTAATATAGGATTTCCTCTAGTACAACAGTAACTCATTTGGAGACTTAAGTTACTCACAAATCTAAAGTACTTAAGAATGTACTGTTTAGGATTGGTTCCTGATTTCTAGCTCAAGGCCTGGCTCTTCTGTAAACCAGGTGCTTCCTGGCGTGTGTACATCCCTGCTAGTATCTCTGATCCTTTCACCACTTCCAGCCTGGGGAAGGCTACCCACCAGCAGATATTGCAAAGATTACTCTAAACCACAAACTTCTTTTTAAGCATAACCAACCTGTTCTGACTTCAGCTGAACATGCTGCTAGAACACCCCTCACCCTTTGTATAAAGTATCCTGCTCACTGCTCAGTTTTGCTTCTGCTTAGCCTAGGGGCAAAGGTCTTTTGTTTTTCCAGACCTTCGTGTCCTTCCTCCCCTCATTATCAAAAACACAGGTATGGGAGATAAGTGTCTCATCACCTTCTCACTGCCTGAGCCAGCACAATTCCTAATCCCTCTCAAATTGTCAGGAGAACCAGAGCCTGACGTATATAATCCACTCCTGACCTCACCAAAACACTGCAGGCATGATTAACTATCTCCACGACGCACACCTCCCTCCCTCAGCCCTCCACTCAGTCAGAGCAGCCAAAACTGCTCCACAAACAACTCCCACTCCTGTCTCTTCACCATCAGCTTGTAAGTGTGACCCCACCCTCATATCAGTGCTTTTTGCCTTTACTTTGAGTAACAGTTGCAAGGGACCCATAAGTATCATCAAGTCCAACTCCTGGCCTTGCTCAGGACCATCCCCAAGACTTACACCATGTGCCCCAGAGTAAAGTTCAAACACTCCTTGAGCTCTGTCAGCCTTAGTGCTGTGCCCACTGCTCTGGGAAGCCTGTTCAGTACCAACCACCTTCTAGGGGAAGAATACTTTTCTAATATTCACCCACCTCTCTCCCTTTTTCTTGTTCTCATGTGATTCCTAATGTTTTAATCACACTGATGATAAGATGCCCTTTTTCTCCTGCATGAAAGAGGAGGACCCAGCAAAACAGACTATAAATCCTTCAACATTAAGCACTTTTCACTCTGTTTGTGTGAGCTTGTTTGCATGTTTCTTTCTTCCCATCTGGAAGAGCCACAGCTGTTATTTTTACATCAACTCTGAGGCAGCTAATAGTTTAAATATTGCTTATTAAAAAAAAAAGGCAAGTGTGGGTACATCAAACCTATAGAGGATTGTAAAGTTGCATTTTAATGTTTACATACATCTCCATATGTAAACATTGGCCTTTTTGATACATCACTGCCTTTTTTCTGATGCCCTCAAGATGCTCTAGAGAGAGAAAAGGCTTAGCCTTTGAGGGGCTGCCTCTGACCTTGCTCCAGCACTTGGTGAGCTGGCTCACATGCCTGGCAAGAAACATGCTCCAAGTGCTCAGCTGGACTGGGGCCAGAGATCCCAGTGGGTGAGAGGATGGAGCTGTAATTAATTCAGGCTCATGGTGCCCCTTTGAGGAGCATAATGCTATGAGAGCTGCTTGAAACGGGGAAATACCATTCCATAGGAAATTCTATTGTTTGAGATAGTTTTTTTGCTAAAGGCAAAAGGAATGCATGAATGCAGGCTTTAAATAAAATAAAAGCTTTGTTTAAAGCTTTAAAATTGAAATTATTTAAATGTGCTCCTCCTCCCTCCCATTCCTTGCCTTCTTCTCTTCAACCTTAATGAAAGATTAAAAAGAAATAATACGGGTTGTTACAATGGAAGTAAACCAGGTTTAATTTAAAACCCTTACTGTTCTGAAGTTGTGAAAGTAAGCTAAGATTTTGTCAACATATCATCCTTTTCAGGCCCAGTGTTTTCATCACAAGGAACTTAGAAAATGATTTATGGAAAATAAAGAGAAAGAACAGGGAACAGATGAGACCTTTCTGAGAGCACACAAATACATAAGACTGGTGGCAGCAAAGAGAACAGCTCATAGACATAGGGCTGAGGTGGGCACAGCTGTCAGAATTGGGAGGGAATACAACCATCACAGCAGGGACTCAGATTTTCCCCATTGCAGTGTGGCCATAAATCCTCTTTTTTTTTTTTTTTTCTGGAAACAGCACCACAGTGGTCCAACAAAAAGCTTGGCAGAAAAGGTGTGGAGTACTTAGCTCTGAGTAACGGGGCTGGCAAGGGCTATTTCTGACTACTTTCAAAGGAAGTAAGCTGAACACACATTCACGTGCCTGACGGTCCAGGGGTGGGATAGTTGAATATTTTAATTTAGGACATGCTTTAATGAATCATGCCTTCTGCCAGGGTTTAAGCCAGCACTTTGGATCTCCACTGTCTTCACCCTGTGTGACTTCATGTAACTTACTTGAACGGTTGGTTTTAAACCTTCCAACAACTCCATTCAGTTCAGTTGGATTGCTCCTGCATGCCACCCCCTTGCAGTCAGCTCCACCAAGCTCCAGTTAAGGAGACTGGCAAAGATGGCACTTAGAAAGAAAAAGCAAAACTCAAATGAGACCCAACAGAGCCAGGCTCTATTTTGAGCTCCATCACAGCTTTCCTGGGTAAGCACAGGCTGTTCATGCTATTGCTCCTAGCATTCAGTCTGCATCCATGTATATGCTGCAAGATGATGAGCACAGCAGAAAAGCCAGGAATTATTAATAATGCAAGGCAAGGACAGAGCCAACAGGGACCCAAGATGAGTGGGATGACTCTCCTCCTCATTCTAATGTGGAGGGATAGTAGACTCAGCAGCCTGTACCAGCCTCCAGCAACCATTTTTAAGGTACTTTCATGTTGCTTTAGGTCAAGGGTCGATAGTGTTCTGAGAGGAGCTTCTGCAAGGGCAAGGGAAAGTAACCATGAATGCGATAAAAGGCCAGAGAAGGACTTAAGCCCCTTGCTGGCTTCAAACACAAATGCATCCTTATAAAAATAAGGCCACTTCCTTGTAACTGGAGTGTGCAGGAAGTTTGTTTTTATAAGTAGAAAATAGAACCTGTTCTTAATGAGGAACACTTGTCCATGGCCAAACATCTTGTCAACAATGGTAATTCTTTTGAGCTCCTCCACGCTTGTGACATCCCGAAAGAATTATCTTCTAAGAAATATGATCAAAAAGTCTATAAAACCCAAACAAGGAATTTACTGGACAAGATTCTAAGCACAGGAAATAGGAAAAAATGAAAGCATAGTTAAAAAAGAAACCTACCATAAATGCTGCTGAGCCATAGCAGCAAAGTGTGCTGTATTGATTCTGATATCAATTACTTAGGGAAGGCTGGGAAAATCTTCCCAACGGGAATACATATGCTTTTCATTATCTGGTTCAGTCTTGAAGAAGACTGAACGCCCCAGTGATGGCTTGTCTCCTCCCATTGCTGATGTGACCAAATTTGGGAAATGTGGAAAACCAGTCTGAATGTGCATCTAGTGCCAGAGAGAAACAGTCAGAGCTTCTCGGCAGCTTTTGCAGCTGTAGCTTTTCATCCTAAAAAGTTGCACGCTGGAAGTTCAAAGTACAACCAGGAACTTAAGGTAAAGAGGGGATGCAGGGAAGAGCCCCCAGTCTGTGCTGTCATCCTTGAACTCTTCATCCCTTTGGGGAATTACACAGCCCTCTTGCTGTGCCACCCGAGTAACCCATGTGTGCAGGGCAGAGAACATTCATAGCTCGCAATCTGCATTAGTCATGTAAATCACAGGGCATTTTCTAAGGTCTGTGATTTCATGGATGCTGGCTATAGACTGAAAAGAAGATGTAGTCATCACATATGTGGGAAAAGTCGGTGATGGGAAGAGTACTTTCAGAAATAATTTATATGATTGATTCTCAACAACATATTGCTCTGCTATTGTCATAGAAACTCCTTTTCAGACCTTAACTCTACATAAAACCTATAGAAAAAGGGTAACCTTGGATGCCACTGTGTAACCACTTATATTTGGGGACCCTGGAGTCAAGATTTAGCACTTTCTAATTTTTGTTATTCCCTCCTATGTCATTCCTTGTAAGGACACACAGAAAACCTGATCATACTGCAGCCAAAACATTTGCCATTAACTTTGCCATGGCCAGGATTTCATCTACTGTATGGGTCCAGTGCTTAATTCCATATGTTTGCAACCTAGCCAATGCTCCAAGGCACACTTTTAGCAACAGATCACCGCCAGTGCCATGGTTGTTTGGTGAAGTAATAACAATACAGTTCACGGAGGGAAAGGTAATACAGGTTGAAGGTTGCAGCAACTTGATTCAGCTCAGCTACAAAAATGACAGATGGCCCCATCTGACTTGGAACTCTATGAAAAGTGCAGCTTCTTGTGTATTGCACTGAAACAGCCTCATTATTATTTCATGAGCTAGCTGGCCACGGTGTCACCATGGATAAACAAAAACAGGAAAATCACTCTGACCACTTCTCAGAATCTTATGCTGCAAAGCATTTGTGAATGTAATTACTAAAGGTGGGAAAACCTCAAAGTTTCTGACCCTTATTTCCAAGATCTGGCATCTTGCAAGACTTGGTTACATAGTGAGAAATTTGAAACCTTGACAACTTGGCTTCAAAGGTATTTTTTAATATACATCATTTTCCTGTTACTGAGTAGGAGAGAGACAAGCCTCTTCTCCAATGCACAGTTCAGGATAAAAACCACTCTGTAACCACAGGAAATTATAGACAAAAATGCTTCTTTGATTCAAATAGTAATAACTGTAATATTAAAATATAAAATAGGTATTTCCGTATTTAGTCATCTCCCTGGATCTAGGATGGGGCTTATTCCTGTCAATGTGTTTATGCAGAACTTATACTGATTTTCCTGGTTTCACCTAAATTGTCTCATTCTGCTTCTCTTCCTTTATATCTTTATGCTTTTTGTTCTTATTCAGCTGCTTTGGGGTGTAAAAAACATATATCCCTGAGTACAAATCAAATCTTTTGCAGCTTTGGTTCTGCTTAAACAAAAAATTTGGAGCAATAGAAAGTTATAGATTTCATCAGCAACTGGCCATTTGCCCCAGACCTCACCCATTTTGGAGCATGTGTCCATGTGGTGGGACCCTCTTGTAGCACACATACTCTGTGTGTTTCCCTTCTTAAGAAAGGCACTTTTTTTAGCCTGGACTGTCATCATAGGAAGTAACATGTGCTACAGTCACAGATCCCGATCTTGAGATGTTTTGAAAGTTGCCAAAATGTGCTGTATTTCCTTGCGTTCCCAGTTGTGCCCTGCCTGTGTGGGACACTTGAAGATCTTATTTCCATCATTAGTTAGAAACTAATCTTTAGAAGGGAGGAAAGGAAAGAGAAAGCAAAGGGAAGAGAAAAGGAATAGATTTTTACACACAACAAAAATGAATTCAATAGAAATGTTCACAATTAATAAGTCTTTGCAGAATTGAGACTGTTTGGGGAGATGTACTTCTGAGCTCTTTTTCTGATCTGCTGAGGATTTTGCTGTGATACAGAGAAGTAATGTAGAGACTCTTCCAGATGGCTGAAGGCTGTTCATTGAAGAAGACAGCTAGCATGTAAATATATAGCTATACTCCTTTCCAGATCTACTGCATTCATGTGGGATGAGCCAGGGAGAGAAGTGGAAGCTCTACAGCACCATAATGCTGAACAGCTGTGACCAGAGCCTGTAACTATCCATCCGGGTTGAGAAAATAATCAGGTGTTGTCCATCATCTAAGCTGTTCCCCTCAGAAATATTTTGTAGATGACAATATTCAGGGATAAACTGAGCCCATACGGGAGAATAGCCATGCACATGTTTTTGTTGTTCAGCCTGTGTGTGCTTTGGGAATGAACCAGTGTCCAAGAGCACAGGAAAGGTTAGGTAGGGCGGGCCCTGTTTCATGTTGCTCCAGCACTATATGAGGTGTTATCTTAACCATGTCATACTCAGCAATCCATGTAGGCAACGTGTTTTATATACAAGCTGGAGGCCCAAAGCTTGAGTTTCCTCTCACAGACGTTGGCTCCATGTAAGCATTGCATCATCATTATCAGGGCAAATTCACACTGGTTTAGATCAGCAGGGATAAGATAGGAGAACAGTTCAATTCACCAGATGCATACAGTCCCCTTTCTCCAAGATGCGCATCAGCTTTTGCCCTGAGCCTCAGAAAATGTCCGTTTTCCAAAGCAGAAGATTGTGGCCGAGGCAGGCACGCAGCAGGGTACCAGAGAATCCACTTGGAGTTGCCATTCATCCTCTGGGAGGCAAACATGGGGACATATGGCATTAAACTTGCTGTTTCACTGATGGCAAAGGAGGAGTTGTAGACAGCCAAGCCCCTTGCAAGCTGCTGCCGGTGACCATTAGCTCCAAGAAGGAGTTTCATTTCCACTTTCTGCAAGATTTATCCTTGTGCTGCTGAAGAGATACTCATGTCTCTGTGCCTGCCAGGTACCCTCTGCTCTGAGGAGATTTTTAAAGGGTCACAACTTTGCCTTTCTGCCTACCACCTTTCCAGAATGTGGTGGGTGTCTGTAACATTCTGACTGGGCTCTCCATGCCCAACATTTGCTCCCATTGAACTCAACCTGGTGGTGAAATATATTCCCCTTACACTTTCTGTTTGTAGAGAGTAAATAGCCTTTAAAAAGCAGGAGCTGTATCTTACAGTCTTTCTGGCTGTTGGTTGTAATAATCATCTCCAATCAAATAAAATCAAAACTGGATAAATGCAGTTAAAGAATTAAGGTATGATTTTGGCTCCAGTGACACAGCAAGAATATCAAGATTCCCAACAGATTGTCTGAAACCTGTTGGTTTTGCATTATCTCAGAGTGACACACTTTTCTGTACAGGTATCTCAGGAATACATGTTTCTGCAAGAAAGTGCCTCAGCATTTCTGTCCTCTGCTATGTTAATCACAACCAACTGGTATCCCAATAATAAAGTAAATCCTCCACAGAATAAAGCTGACATACAAGAATCTGGATTTGACTGACCTGGAAATATCTGTCATGGATTTCACAAGCTGCATTGTCAGAATAGGACACTGATAATTGGAGCTTGGACTAAAGGGCAAAGGGGACAGGAAACCGTAAGATGGTGAGCATGAAAATAAATAGCCCTCTGTCATAAGAATGGCCCCATTGAGGGATGCTGATCTTGAGTGGGAGAAAGAAGTCAGTCTGGGAGGACCCTGGTTATGTATCCATTCTTCTCCTGACCTTCAGAGCTGCACTCTGGAAAACCTCCTCCTGCTCCATGGCCTCCCAGCCACCCCTGACTGGGTCTTGAAATGTCCTGACCACAGCCCTCAGCTGCTCTGAGCAGAGTAAACCCTGTGGCACATCCTTCTATCCCTCCAGCCTCTGCCTGTTGCACTGGAGGTGAGTCTTTGAGAACATATGGTTGAGCACCCTTGAAGTGAGTTGGAAGCACAGAGCTGTGTGAGCTATGGTGGTTTGTCCAGCGTCACTGCTAGCGGGGTGTCAGGACACTGACACCCCCTTTGCCCCTCCACAACGTGATAAAACTGATAACACTGAGCTTAATTTTGTTGATCCTGTCGTGCCTTTTTCTCCCACAGCAGGCTGAAAACGGAAGCATGCGGTGACCGTGGCTGTCAGGCCATGGATCACACTGAGCTGTGGGTCCTCCTCTTCTCTGGTCCTTGTTTTGGGGCTGTAAATATATTTGTTGTTTTGTTGCTAAGTCCTCATTAAGACCCTGGATAAGGGCCAGGAGTTGGCTCAGGTGCAGCTGCCTCAGGTGTTTCCATTCTCCACTCACTAACACTGATGGCCTCCCATCAGTGGGGAGGGCTGCTGGGAACACAAACCCTTAAAAGCAAGAACAGGACAAAAAGGCTCTGTCTCTGGTTTTGGAGCTTCTGCTGAGCTCTGTGCATATTGAGGAGGGAGTTTCCTGAAAGAGAAAGCCTTTCATCTCTGAAGAGCCAGAAACTTTAGCTCTTCCTGTCTTATGGCTTTGATCTCTGGGTATCTGGGATACGGACAGGTATCTTCCATGTGCTGGTTTTAGTGGAATGAACAGAAGGAAATTATTATTCTATTTTTATGTTATTATTGTTTGTAATTTGGGCATGGTTTAAGAAAGGAATATTTCTTGGTGTTTCAGAGATTTCTATTGGATTTAAAAAAACCCCATACAAACAATATATCTCCTACTTGTGCCTCTGTTTTGCAAGAGGGTTATTCTAAGTAACCAATGAGAATTTTCATTAATCACTGTATGATTAACCTGAAGGGGTGGTTCCTTTCAATACTTTCAGGGGAGTTGGCTCTAGTTCCTGCTGAGAAAGCTGCCTGAGAGGAGCTGGAGCTAGGGAGATTGAAAGGAGAGGCTGAAATGGACCCTTATCATAGGTGTACATGTAAACCTATACTCCTGGGGAAGTCCAGTGTTTCAGCCAGGTAGTCACAACACACTGTTCCCCAGAGTTAGCTGACACTTTTGATTTAAAATTCTTTGGTTAAATTAATGAAGCTTTTGATTGTGGAAATTTGTCTCTTCTAAGAGGTTGACAAAGTAGTCCTTTTAAAGTCATTTGCCTTCAACCAGAGGCAAAATAAAAATATAAAGGAGAACTTGTGGATGAAGAAGGGAAGATGACAGTACAGAAACTTTAACTGGGCAATAGACCTTCTTGGAGAAAAATGTTCTTCTGAAGAAATTATGTTCATTGTGAACTGTGTTCTAAAACTATTTCAGTGTATTTTGTAGGTCTAAGGGTAGCAAATGCATGCATGTTTACTGTTCCTTGCAGAGTTAAGTCGTGTTGCTACAATGGACAAGCATGTAAGGTCAGGCATCTGTGTAGCTGTGGGCAGCACCATGTGATCAGTCACAGTTGCTTTTTGAGAGGGTCAGTAACTCTGGGTCCTATCTAAAGGACTACATGTGGGTCTCTGAAACTGCACTATTGCTTTAAGCATCTCTAATGAAAGACAAGGGATATGTTTGCAGTTAAATTATATTTGTAAGAATTTTTGCAGTTGATGACTTTTCATTGCTTGACACCTTTTTGTTTAGCCATACGAGAGTTAATATGAACCTCATGTACCATCTACTTGCATTCCAGCCTGGCTTGATTTCCAGGGTGTGAAAGGCCTCCCTTAGAAGTTAAGCTGAGAGACCTAAGTATACAGACAAATATTTTTTGATGGGGACTAATGGAGTGACTTATTGCAGAACTCTGCAATAAAACATGGGAGGTCTGGCATTTTGTGTTCCTAGAATTTGGCAAGAATTCTCATTACAATATTTTAACCCTTCATCAAGCTGTGGCCTCTGCAGCTTCCCCATGTTTAATAGATATTCTTTAATAAGTATCCCCGGCTGCGCTCATCAAGGTGGGTGGTCCTAAAGCACGTGGTGGTGGCTGGTCTTTGAGAAACAGCAAACCTCCTCCTCTGGGCTCACTGAGGTGGCAGCCCCTGCCCCAGGGAGTGCCACAGCACAGCCAGTCGGTGTGCTGGGGCTGGTGGGGCTGGCACTTCCCATCCCTCAGCAAGGGTATTCTGTCTGCCCTTTAGTCACAACGTGTGGCTTTCTCTCTTTTTTTTTTAATTATTTTTATTTTTTCCTTGATGACTGGTATGGTGTGCTGAGGGGAGGCAGTGCCTCAGGCTTGGAGAGAGCTTCCTAGGCCATGCTCTGTATTTGAGTGCACTGTGGCTTTCTCCACTTGGTTTTTGTTGCTATTGCATATTTCCTGACCTAGAAGGATGGGATTTAGAAGATGCTTCTTTCCAGTCTATATTTCAGATCTGAGCTTGGGACTCTGGAGGCCAAGCAGGAGAGCGAGGTCCTGACTCGCTCACACCCTGGGGTAGTTCATCTGTGCAAAATGAGAGGCCCAGCCCTGCTGCTGCTTTATAGCCTATTGTATCCCCAAAATCTGGCACTGTGTCTCTCAAACTGGCATTTTTCAGGGAAACTGGGCTGTGAGGAAAGCCATCTGTTCTGGCCAAAGGCAAGGGGCAGCAATGGAAGTGTGACTGGGGGAGCAAGGGCTGGTGACTGGATGTGTTTGCTGCTGTTTTTCTTTCTAGCTTGTTTAGCTGGAGAACTGATAAAGTGCTGTGTAAGCCCTGCTCAGCAATAACAAAAACAACTCTATATTATCAAGCCTGTGTTCAGCACAAATCCCAAATGTAGACGTGTACTGGCCAGTATGAAGAAAATTAACTCTGAAACCAGCACAAGTGCATTGGTCTTAGGAAGGAAAAAAAAAAAAGACCTGACAAGGTCACTTTGCAGTTAATGCAAAAGCACCAAGGATTGAGCCTGGATTATAGAACACAAGTTAGAAATGGAGAACTCCCCAAAAGCTTTTCCTGTGTGTAATTCCCTGTTGCATCAGTCCTTGTTATGTCTCTGGCAGACTCATTGGGAGCAGGGGTATTTTTCCTGAAGCATCCTAGAAGGGCAAGTTAGTCCTGGGGGTCCAAGTTGTAACAGCTGGGCCTGAGAAGGTGAGTTTGAAAAGAGAAATGCTGCTAAAGCAATTGAGGAAGGCTATGATGAAAAGTCTATAATGTTTTAAGCTCCCATGTTCACAGTCTACCATCTTCTGTTTGTACAGTGCTTGCCCAGAGGGATCCCAGGCCGAGCCCCTGGAGATGTTGGCAATGCCTGAAGCCACAGTTTAGCCTGAGGAAAACAAGCAGCAGCTCTGGGCATAAAGAACCCAAACCTTCATCTTTGTGCTCACAGAGCCTTGGACGAGGAGGTACAGATAAATACTGGACATAAAGAATGCATTAGAGTATTTTTTTGTAAGTTTGACTGGAAGCTGATTCAGGTGTGGAAAAAGAACTGCTCTTTCAAGACTTTCTTTGCATCTTTAGTTCTGTGTAACCTGGGGTTGCAGTGGCCTTATGTGACTATTATTATATTATTATCAGCACCTCAACTCGGAACAGCTTTTAATTGTGACAGCAAGGTAAGTCAGTTAATTGTGGGTTCTTTGTTAACTTTTTGTTTGTAAGCATATTTGAAGAAAATGTTTTGTGCTAGTGATCTAGACTAATAGTCCTTTTTTCAACAACTATGCAAGAGCTCTCTTAAAATTCTGACTTGGAGCAAAGTTTTGCCCATGATTGCTTGTGTTAGTTTTAGATATAAGCTAGAAAATATTCACTTGGAGACCTAATGTGTAATTAATACTGAAGAGACTAGTAAGTAGGCTAGTTCTAAAATTCTGCTACTTTAAAAATAAGGAATTGGAGATAAATGTATGTGTGTTAAATTTGACTTCTCCTATAGACAGGAGGCAATGCAATTTTGTGTAAACACCAATGTCACGTGTGTACTGCTCCTGTACCTTTTTGCCCAAGATTTCTTAGGATACTGATCAGCTGGTCATGCACAAATATAGAATGAAACTGCAATACTCTGTATAATAATCTTCTGTACAGGCTTCCAAGTAGAGAATGATACTGTCTGGGGTAGCATGTATGTTTTCTATGTTTTTAGTATTTAACTGGTTTGGGGCTTTAACTCCTGTTCTGGGATAAATTATGCAGAAGTTTTTTAAGTAACTTCAGAAAATTTCTGGATGTTAGGGACTTTGGTTGCATTACTTGTTGATTAAGGAGAAGTTCTAAAGTAATTGAAAGGCTTGTTTCTAATCAAAACTGTTTCACGAAAGTGTTTCAGTTTCCTTTTTGTGAGACTAAGAAGTTTGTAATCAAAATAAATCTGTCTGAGCCTCTGGGAAGCAGGAAGCTTATTTCCCCGGAAATGTTAATTTAAGGAAATCTATCTCAAGAAAAGATAAAAGTTATTCTGTCAGTACCTTATGTCACGAAGTAGCCAGGATTTACCGGGTCGTGTGTCTGTTGGTGCCAGGAGAGGGCACCAGACGTCAGTGACAGCTCCCGTGCTCTATGTCGCGCTCTGTCACTGCAGAGGAGCCGCCCCTCTGATACCTCGGCAGGTAAGGAACAACCTTCCTTGCTGCAGCAGCTTTTTGTGGAGAAGGACTCTGCGAGCGTCCAGCAAGTGTTTGTCCTTATGCGCTTTGTTAAAGTTACAATCTCTGGAGACTAGAGAACCTTACTCGTGGATTTTAGGAATCAGTATTTCTGTATGAAGGGGTGATAGAAGTCTGAGACTTCCAAGAGAATGTAAAAACATGAGGAACTGAACTCCAGCTGTTGAGGGGAGCTGTGCCTCATGATCCCCTGTGGAAATCCAGGCTGAGACACTAGTGCATGAGTGTGGTGACCTGCATGTGGGACTTCATCCGTGTGTAGAGCCAGCGCACGGGCAGAAAGTGGAGGAATCCTCAGAGGATGGATACAGGTGACCTAGGATGTATCCCTGCAGAGTCTGCCCTGGGGAGATATCCCTACCCAGGAGCAGGGTGTCCACTGCCACTGGCAGTTCTCTATTGCCTTCCTTTCCCTCCTCTATCCCGAGGCTGCCCTTTGTCTCTTGCCTTTGCCTTATTAAAGGTACATGAGAGCTTGACGGACTTTTCCTGTAATAGTCAGCGACTTTTTGAATAAAATAGAGTATCTCTTTAGAACCCTATGAATAATTAAACTATAATTCTGATCCTCTATTAATGGAAAATAAATGCCTACAGAGACAAGTCACAGTGGAGTCTTAATTATTCTATCTAGAGAATACTTACAGCTGACTTTTCCCCCCACCTATTTAGAAACACATTAACAATATTTAGGCTGAAATGCAGACTTCTACTGCCTCTAGTCTCCTCTAATTCTTTGGAATGAACTATTAGCTTCTATTATTGGCTACACTTCTCTTCAGAAGCATTAACTAACTGAATGTATCAAGATTTCATAACATGGTAATAATCCATTTTCTAATTTGCTCTGATCCTATGCCTTTATGGATTCTTTGACTGTCCTTGACTTCCTTGGGAATTGAGGATACCCAGCTCTTCAAAGAGCTGGCCTCAGAGTTAATTTGCATGCTGAAATTGGCATTTATATTAAATTACAAAAAAGGCTGTCTTGGTGAGACCTCTGAAAGTTCCTGCACAATGAGCAGAGCTCAGAATCAGTTGCAGGACTAAGATCTGACTTTAAGAGCTGATGTCAAAACATATGAAGAAGTATTTATGTAGACCCTCTTATTTAGAGCTTTCAAATTAAAACTGATTGCCAAGTGCCAAAATTTTTTTGGACATATTTTTCTATTTCTAAATATTTAGCTTCTAGTTCTATTTTAATCAATATAATGCCTTTCTCATGACTTTGGGTGCAACCTCCATTTTAGCTGCTTGTTTTGCTTCCTGGATAGCACCTTCCAACCGGGCGTCAGGAAGTGATCTGAGTGTTCCAGAAACTGATTAGCCATTCCCTTGGGGATGGACAAGGTCATCAGCTCCGAATGAAACATCCACCAAGTCTAGGGAACAGAGGCTATTTAAGGGTGGCTTGAGAACATACTTTTGAACCCTGTATTCTTGAGCAGGTGTGTAAAAGTGAGTACACTCTGGCTGCAGAGCCAGAGTCCCCAGAGTGAAACTATCTTTTGTCATATTTTTGTCTGCTTGAAGTAGTGACACAACATCTGTTAATGCACATTTATAATGGCTTTTGTACCAGCAGGATTAATCTGATAGTCTTTGCTTTTGTCCAAATTAGGTGAATGAGTTTCATGCTGTTGGATAATTATTCCCAAAACCAGAAGTAAATCAGGCTTAGTTCTTATTCTTGAGAGCACTGAGGCAATTGAGAGGAAATTCCACCCCACAAACCCCTTTTTTTCATCTTGGGAGCTAAAAGCAATGGCATATTTGCTCCAGCTCTTGCTGTAAAGCATCTCTGTCTGTGCACTTGCCCTTTTTCCAGGTATGTTAGAACTGTCACTGTTTTCTGTATCCAATCTAACAGGAAATCCTTGCCAGCTTCCCTGGCTTGTCACCTCCTCAGCCTCTTCTGTGACCTGGAATTCTGTGACCTGCAGCAGCTTCAGCTAGCCAAAGCTGAGAAACAGCACTTGTCATGAGTCTTCTTGCGTGGAACTAATAAAATATTCCTGGCCACAAGTTGTATGAAATACTGCAGAGCACCTGCAGAAGGGAATTAAGTTACCCCTCCTGAATTGTGGTTCATCAATTAATCTTTACACTGGACACATACATCAATAGCACATAGTTCATACGGGGTGACAGCAATGCTAAGAAATTATAAGAAAATTAGGACTGAAGCTGGATTGAATTAGTAAAGAGATGTAAAGCTAGGCATGAATATTTACTTGTTGTCTTTTGTGTTGTACCTGAACTTGGTCGAAGTCTTGAATGTCTCCATGAGACCTGAGATCATCTTGTCAAACTCAAACCTCAGCTTTTGCTGAAGAGTTTGAGAAGAATTTTTCTTTCCTGTCATGTCTCCATTTTCTGAAACAGCTCTGGTTTCTTTCATGACGTTTTCCTTGCCTTTACTACACACAAGATCAAAAGGCAACACATGCTAATCCTGACTCTGGCCTCAGTATTCAGTGGTAGCAGAGCTAAAGCACTGCAGGAGGTGTGAATGTGTGGTACTGCAGGCCCTGACCTGCAGTGTAAAAAGCCAGTAGTCAGGGAAGAACTGTGGCATTTACTGGATACTAATGTTGATGGATTCAAGACTGGAAAAGGCACGTTGTCTGTACTCAGCAAGGGCTTTGCACTCCCTGCTTAGAGTGCCAGAATTAAGAATCATTCACCTGGTTGTTTTCATTAATGCAGGTGTCAGGCAAATTCCTGCCACACTAAGGGTAAGGATGACAATGGTCATGCTGCTGGAAAGGAGAATCATCCCTGTGATGACACCCATATTCAGCAACATACTGAGGCAGATGTCCCAAAACAACCAGCCTCACTTGTAAGTGTAAGGTTGATTTTGTTGCCCAGCCCATGAGCTGTTGAGGGACTGGTGCATACCTTCAGCTGGGTCTGCTGTGCAGAGTGAGTTCTGTCTTGCCTTTTGGAGAGGTTTTAACCTGAAATATTTTAAATTATTACCTTATGCAAACTGCTGCTTCAGGGTGATACTGCAGCATTGCCAGCCCTCCCTCTGGAGAGAGGGAGTTTGTGGTTCCAGATTACCTAAGCCCACCTCACAAACCTGGCCCTGCTGGTTTAGAGAGTACAGGTTGATGAGCTCATTGTGCCACTCCTTAACCCTCTTGTACCAGCAAAATGTGGCATTATCAGTAAAGAGCATGGCAGCTCCTTGTGGGTTAACAGCCAGAGCACACGGGGCAGATGTGGTACTCGTGGTCACGGGTACCAAATCAAAATAGATGCAACCTGAACTGTGAGGGCTGAGGGTCTAGTCCCAGTACAGGTGACTGCAGCCTTAATATGAAATTATGTGATTTCTGCATGTTAGTTTTTGGAGAACATGCAGAACTCATTGGGGGGGTGTCTACCCCTTTAAATAAACTTTCTGTGCTTTCAGGCTTTGTGGCAGAATTTGTTCCTCAATGACTTCATGAAAGCTTCATTTTTAATATGGCCATGTGTTGTCTGATTATCCAGGCTACCTATGTGACTCACACATGCTTTCTCCCAGCCTGCTTGCTTATTGCTGTTCCCTCTGCTAGGCTAATGATGCCACCTTAATGCCCCTATTAATCTTTTTTCCTCCACAAGTGTTGCTCTATTTTCACTTTTTTTTTTTTTTAATGTGACATGCCCCATTAAGTCATTCCTTTTGCCATTAAAATCTTTTCTCAAACATTTGTTTATTACCAGTAATGCCAAGTCCCTCTTCCCTATTTATGCGCCTGTGCAGGTGGGATGGTATGTGTTAAACCATGGCAGGATGTCATGTAGAAGGCACAAGAACTGACTCCTGCTTATGGCTGCCCACAGCAGGGCTGTTCCTAGGCCTGCACCCCTACTATGGGCTTCCTCTATTTGCCTGTTTCATGTACAGCAAGTCTGTATTAGACCTTGTCTGGTGCACTGTGTCACTGTTCCTGTGCTCCCCAGAATACCAACAACCCTGGGAAGGAACAGGTCACTGATTTCAATGGGTTGTGTCCCTGGAGTCCAAGTGGTGTAAAGCAACCACAGCGCAAGAGCACTTCTGTTGCACTGTTTGGTGCTAAAGTCTCTTGTTTTGGTACCAGGAGATTGAAACTGGAGGTTTTGATAAAGTAAGGAAAAGGTGAGAAATGGCTGGTGGTTGATATTTCATGGTGCTTCATGGGTACTTGAGGATTCTGTCTTTATTGCAAGCTCTCAGGGGAAGCAGGGACTGAGTTAAATTAGCATTCCTGAACACTGTCCTGCTTAACCAGTGCCCATGTTTTGCCTTGTCTGCGTGTGATTGCCATTGACCCAGTGTTGCTGTGTGCTAGGAGGGCTCTTCCCCCGCTGTTAGTGAAGGGTGGGTTACTGTGCAGCCACAACCCAGGAATAGCTGTCTGAAGGCAGGGTCACAGTGAGGGGCAACTGGGGCTATTTTCAGATAACTATTGTCTGTGCTCTCACTTTTGTCCTTGACAGCCTGACTGGGAAGCCAATTTTTTCTGCAGTTGGTTGAAAATCACATTGCATCAAACAAATAAATGTTCTGGCTGTGCTTAGTGCTTTCCTGGGGGGAGGAAAGTCAATTAGGCAGCACTAAAATAAGTGTGGAATACTTTGACCAATCTGGCATGAAACAAGAGCTACCCAAGGTATGTCTGAGTGTGTCTTCAGAGCAGTGTTACAGCAACACGTAGCACTGGCGGCATCGGCATTTGAGGTGGGGATGGACAGGCTAATGCTGGAGTCTGTGCTCATCCAAAGGCAGATTCCATGTCCAGCACAGGGAGGCTGCTTGTCCAGTTCAGACAGCAGTCCCTGCAGTGTGCATGCAGGCTGTCTGCAGGCTTGCTGTATAAGTATTTTAAGTATATTGCCCTTGGGTTTAGTTTCATGGATAATTTTAGAAAGCATATGCCTGGGTCTCTAATTTCCAAATTACTGCTCCTGTTCCATGTGTCAGATGGTATGTGTTCTTTCCTGACAAAACTTTCCCATCATCTCCGCTGACACTCAATACTTTTGCTCCAGTGTTGCTTCTTTGAGTTCCTGGGAAAGTTGCAGAGTTTGCTATGCTGGCTGCTGTGCTCATGGGAGGGGAGGTGTCAGTGGGAACAGAGGTACTTTTGTGTGTTTGTCACTCTTTTTGGCTATTTTGTTATGGAACCTGTTTCCATACTTTGGCACAAAACACTACAGGGGTGTTGGAAACATCAAAAACGTTGAGTTCCAACTTAAAAGTTTGCAGATGAAATTTTAGATGTGTTGTAGACAAATGTAACCTGAGATATTGATGTTCTTGCCTTTAGTTTCTCACAATTTGTGTGCAGATGTTAATTTGAGCTCATCCATCTCCCTTTCAGCCCCACTTCCATCTTAGTGCAGACATCACCTCTGTTTCCACAGCAACTGGAACAGGGCTGTGTGTGTACAGCTCAACTGCCCCCAGGTGACAGTTTGGGGCCCTGAAGTGCCCTGACAGCCAGCAGTGAGCCTGCTAGGGAAGTGCTGCTTGTTCATACTGCAGGGATTAGAGAAGCTACTTAAACCTGAATTTCTGCCTAGTCAGAGAGAGCTGGAATCATGGAGTAATGATCTCACAAGGATCATTATGTCCAACTCTTAAGTGAATGGCCCATGTGGGGATCAAACCCTCAATCTCGGTGTTACTAGCACCGTGCTCTGACCAACTGAGCTGGATATCTTTGCGAAGTTCCAGCAAGAATGGTGTGTGTATTTATATAGGTGCTGTTTATTTCATTAGCCTTTCTTTATAAAGGTGTATGACTACTGTGCTATGGACTAAACTTTCCAATACAGAATGTGTTGGTTAAATGGGATTCTGCTCCTGTGGGGAAGAGCCATCCAAACCTGACCAAGTGAGAGGTCTTAACATATTCTGTAGTCTTGCAGACGGAAATGAGTTGGTTTGGTTACTATCTCCCACTTCCTCCTGGCAATGCATGAGCTTAGTTCTGAGGGTATGTAACCATTTCCCCAGAAATGTTTCCTGCACCCTTTTCTGGTGGCCATAAGACCCTGAAGCTGCACGGTCAGTGAGGCTGGCCTGCAGAAATGTAAAAAGCTAAACAGAGAGATGGGAAAAGCAAACTGAGAGTGAAAAGTGTTATCACTTGAATATTTGTATACCTACTGGTCCTAAACATCATCTTAAGCCAGTTTTGACTATGTATTGCTCTATATTAAGAACCAAATACTGTGTCAAGATTTTTGAATGTTTCTGTTAGGCAGTTGAGATGAAGCTCTGGAGTGCATTATCTTAGGTGCAGAGTCTGTTTTCTATACCCAGAGTAAAAGGACCTCATTTCCTTGTTTTATTGTGAAAATAATTTGTTTGAAGTGCTTGGATGCAAGTGCCAAGTCCTGAAAGAGGCTGTAAAGAAATATTTTTCTTTAGTGCATGCTTTAAGCAGTGTGCAGTAAAGAGGAGCACAGGGGTAAGTACAGGTCACAGGAGATGAAATGTAATATTGTCATTTATTCTGTGTCTTGAATGAGATGGAGAACTTCTGGAGAAAAATAAGATGTGATCATGTAATTAGACTGTATCATCATACAGGCTTTTCAGGAAGCAATACAAAAGCTCAACAGATCTCTGAACTATTGAACATCTGGTTTTGCAACCTTGCTAAAGTGTTTTTAATATAGATGGGTATAGTATAATACCTCGTACTGAAACAGCTCTAGTTGCTAGGCTTGACCTTTTCATTGCTTGTTCAGCATCCCTGCACCAGTTAAATGTGTTATTTCTACAGGAAGATTAAAATAGAGTGAAGAAGCAATTTCCAGAAGGATTTTAAGCACTCTTTGATAGGGACTATAGTGCTTCTAAAAAAATCTTACTGTAAATACTTTTCTCCTCTTTGCAAATACCATGATGTTCTGGCATTATAGGGCAGTAACCTACCCTGCACTAATTTAAGAACCTGATGTAAGCACACACTCATGCAAAACTTTGCTGGAAACTTCTTTCATGTAGTGTGTTGCAGTCAGATATATGAAAAAAGCTATGGAATGTGGGATATCCCAGCACGGCTGCACTGTTCAACTCTGCTGATTAGAAGAGGGTTTGTGGACGTTTTGTGCCTGAGCACTCTGTGTACCAATTATGGGTGTAGGAATTTGCTGAGATGGAGTAGAAGGGAGAGATGGGCTGAGTTGAGAAAATGGGGTCACAAGAATGTCTGATGTACAACCCATAGCAATGGGTCTCTCCTTGGAGAAGAAAGGACTGTCAAATGAGAACTGGATCTCTAGCATCAGCTCTAAGGGAAGGGATTTCATTGTGTCCTTGCTTGAATAGTCACTATGGTTTGGGATCGTGACAACCCTAAATGTGCTTGAAAGAGGATTTTTGCAAGATGAGTTTCCACCTTGATGTTTTTGTACTTTAAAAGTATATTGAGCGCAGTCTTTAAAAATGTCCAGTTCCTACATATGTGTATGCACACCCTCCTCCTGATCAATACAGGGGAAAGCTCCTAGTTTTTCAAAGATATAACACCAGAGCTGACAATGCTGTAATTGCAGGAAGCTCATTAATTTCAATGTTTTCACTTGTTCCCTTTGAAATTGTATGTCACAGTCTAACTTACCCATTTTCAGAGACTCCTCACTCTTTCCATACCTGTGTCACACTGCTGCTCTTGAGCCATAATTAGCATCCTGTAATACACAGTAATGGGATGAGTCATGTCACCTACTCTTTGCTGCTCAATGACACCATCCCTCAGGGTTGTGTTTCCAGCTTGCTGTCTCCTCCAAGTTCTCCAAACTGCTGCTGTGTTCCCTTGAAATAACTGTCTGACTGTCAATGAGGTTACAGTGGGATAGGTCAGGGTTAATTTTGTGCCAGGCTGGAATGCAAAGTTATGACCAGCAAAGAGGCCTGGTGGTGCTTGTGAAGTCTTGCAGTGCCTTAGTGCAAGGGCTGTACTGGGTGGAGGGGACACGTATGCTGCCAGCCTGGCTCTTCTCCCCCCTCCTATCCTGTGGAGGGCAAGGGAGGCTCCAGCCTCTTAGAGGTTGCACAGGGAAGTGGTGGAGTCACCATCACTGGAAGTATTTAAAAGATGTATAGATGTGGTGCTTAGGTTGGACATAATGACCTTAAAGGTCTTTTCCACCGTACATGATTCTATGATTGTACCTGAGTGAGGACAACAGGACTCAGCTGATGAATTCTTCTGTTGCTTTGCAGGCTTGCAGTTCTATGGATCCTAGATTTGTGATAACAGATTAGCTACACAAGGAAGTGGATCTGTTTGCAATTCCTCCTTAATTTGGGTTTACTAAGAGAGTCTTGTACAAGCTCATTCTGGCTTTATGTGGCTATAAATAATGCTTGGCATAGGAAGGGCATTGCAGCAGAAAAGATGTAACACTGCCTTTTCTGCCAAGACATGATTTTTAGGAAAAACAGCAGGAACGGAACATTGAGCAGCCCTTAATTGTGACTTTAAAAAGTGCAGATGTTGGGAAGAGCTGTTGGAAGAATGTTTTTGTAATAGTTCTGCACAGTATGAGCTGCATCTGAACTACTGATAGCTTTGGGAGTTTTTGTAATCTAGACCCAGCTCTGCATCTTTTACTTCCACCAACTAGATTTTTTGTGTTGGTTTGGCACATTTGAAAGTCTTTCAAACCTCTGTTTGGTCTGACCTCCAAACTTGAGTGTTGTCCACCCAGACCTGCCCCAAACATCTCACAAGGCTGAATTGTCCTCTTCAGTCAACCAACTGTAAAATTTGGGGCATGAGAAGAGAATTGGGGGACCCTTACTCCACTGGTTCCTTTTTCCAGGGTAAAAAGGCAGGAAAGGGCTTCCTGGAGCTCTGCAGTTGGTTCAAAGGTTTCTCCGAGCTGAAGCTCTGCACAGACACCCATAGTCTGAGGTTCCTCTTGGAAATCCTGGCTTTACAGTGGGAGGAGGGGTGTTGCCAGACCTGCTGATCATGTTCTTCATGAAATGCATAAGTGAGGCTGCTGTGGCCATCAGGGTTCCCTTGGCCACTCATGGAGTTTTGTGGCAGGCAGGGATTACAAGTGTGCACAGGTACCAAACCAGCCCAAGCCCCCAAGAGCTCAATGTCCCCTCCTACAGTCCCAGTGCCATATCAGGACTATGTGATATAACAGACTAGAGCTGGTGCTTACAGGCTTTAGCATTTACTGGCTAAGAGTGTTGCTGGCTGTTTGAGGGAAGTTACATAGCCACTGAAAATGCCATTTTTTGTACACATTCTTTTTAGCTACTAATATTTGAAGTTCTGGAATTCAGACTTGGTATGGAATTGTCTGTCTGGGTAGTGTGAAGGTGACCACCTGGAGAGCAGAAGTCCAGTGCATCAACAGAAAGAAGGGTTCATTTTTTTTCAGTGTAATGAATATTTACCAGTCAGCATATCTGATAGGCTTTTAGCAGTAAATATCACTTGAAATCAACTGCTGGAATCCCTGACTGTAATAGCAGCAAAGAATGAATGGAAAAGAGAATTTGCATTCCAGATCTTTCCAGAGTAAGTTATTAAAAATAACAAAGTTGCAGTAGGACTGGGAACAGGTTTATCAGCACCTGGAGAATGATGAATTTCATGATTGCTAAAAGCTGTTTGTGCTGTTGTAATTAATATTAGTATCTGGCACATGCTAACCTAGGAAGTGGTCAGTTGTTCCAATAAATTATTATTTATTGGGAGGAAGCTCACTCTGTTCCTTGGATGCATAAACCTGGGCATCTCGGCCCTGAGTGGTTCTGACAGCTATCATATGCTACCTTCTCTGACTTTACTCCCCACCGTCTTATTTTTCTTCCTTCTGTCAGTGTCATATGTGGAAATTTATGTGCAGAGTGGTAATAGATAATTTCTACAGTTTTTCTATGGAAAAATCACAAATTGTATTGGAGAGAAGAAAGGTCTGACTGAAAGACTGGCAGGAAGACAGGTCTTGAGCTGAACCCTGAGCTCAGCTAAGACCTTTTAGAGTAATCTAGAGGCAAACCATTTAATCTGTCTGTTCCCCACATATAACCTCAGGCTATTAATTCTTCCTGTAGACACACTGCATCAGGCATCTGGAGGCCTTGATTTCAGCTTGGAAAGCCACTGTACTTCTACAGGAAAAGTAGCAAGACAAGACAAACAGATGGGGCACGTTGTTTCTCAGAGTTTGGCAGGGCAAAGCTTTAGCCTTTTTGGGGGACAGGAGGCATGAAGGCAAGAGTAAATGCACTCACATAATCTCTGCTCAATTGGGGCATCAACTGTATCTCCTTAACCTTTACAGCTGAGGGCTCCTGTTTGAGCTAAAGTAAGTCCTGCTGTTTTATCACAGAGGAGTTCTTTGAAGTTGCTCTTGTGTCTTTGTGTCAAGGTGATTACACTGCAGTGCATCCAGCTGAGATAGACTTCAGGGACCAAACAATGCCTCTGTCTGTTCTTGACCAGTGCTCCAATTACTGTTCAGTGTCCAGCAGGTACGGCATTTCAGTAAGTTGGAGCCAACCAGCCCATGCCTCAAAAAGTCAGATATACACTTTTTAGGTACACAGATCCCAAACCTAAAAGTTTAATTTTAGGCTGTGACTTATTTCCGTTCTGCTGCACAGCAGGGCAGTGCAGGAGTCCTACCCCAGGACTCTTGTGTGCTATACCCAGCTGTGCTTCCTGTAGGGTAGACATGCAGCATATGATTATGCATTTATATTAAGAGTGGTAAAGACCCACATGTTTGTGTTCTTTTGTGCTTGGTGCTGTATAAATGTATTGAAGGCAATGATCTCTACGTAAGAGCTCTAAGTCTCAAGACAAGTCAAAACAGAAATTTGTAGATGGGGAAAAAATTAAGGAAACTTTCTTAACTTAGTTGAGGTTAATAACTGCAATAGATTTGGAAATGACACAGGTTTCCAACCTTCTCCCCCTTAAAAACAGTCTGCTTTCCATAGCAAAACAATAACAAGTGTTTGATCTAATCTCATGCTGCTGGATTAGGCATGTCTGCACTGCAGAGCCTAAACAAGTTATACTTACCCAGGCAAGCTTTAAATGAGCTCCTTTGGAGGCCAACAGCAGGCAGGTGAGGACATGCTGTGGGCTGCAGATGGCTTTTGGAGAGATGTGTGGGATTTCTGGGGTGAGCCTTGTGCTGCTTTGAGGTGCAGCACAGATAAAGCAAGCTCTGCTCTCATCCTCCTGCACTGGCCCAAAGGAGTGATAAAGCATCTGGGCCACCACAGATGGGCTGTTGCTGCAGCAGCCTTGGGCTGAAGGGAGTTTGGAGTGAGTGGCTAAAGAGGGGATTCTGAGATAGCCGAAGAGGTGTTTCTCGTGCAAAGATAATAGGGAAGGAAATTTGGGGCACGCAGAAATTGAGGGGGGAACTGGAAAAGCACTGAAATGAACTGGGGATAGAGGCTGGAGAGTTGGGAAAGCTGACTTGAGCTTTCCTTGATGCTGTATGTGGAGGGGTCACTGTCAACACTGGAAAAGGGGCACAACAGCCCTGTGGTTTTCCTGAGGACAACCTGATCCTCTTAAGGCCTCCTTGCACTGGAAAATGTGAGAGATCAGGCACTGCAGCCAACTGAGTTTTTCAGAGTTGTGCTTGTGGAATTTAATAGCAAGACTCTTCCTAGTTAAGATAAAAGTGTGTGTCTGCAAGAATCACTTTAATCCTCACATCTCTTAGTTCTCAGATTGTCTGTGCTTCCTTTGTAGCAATTGACACTCATTATGTCACAAGTGCAAATTGCCACAGCATGTTTTCTGAAGTTTGATGTAATGAGAAAAGAATTCAGATAACATCAATACCTCATCATTTTGCACTGATTGTTAGTGGGAACCAACAAAATCAGATACAGCTTTTCTGTATTAAGTGTACAAACAATCCATGGGATCAAAACTGCTGACTTCAGTCGTGTCAGATTTCATGATTAAGTCCATGTTTCTGGGACAAAAAGTGAACACAGTTGAGACTTTTGGAGAGCCCTCCATTCTAAGGGTCATTGCTGCAGTGTGAGGCATCTGACTGGCCCTGAATGGGATGGGGCATTTTCCTGGTTTGGGAAAGGTTCTAGTGTGGGGGGCACTGCCTTGGTGAGCTACTTCTTTCTATAAAACCACTGTTTCTATGCATTTGAGTCCAAGTGTTTCCACACTCTGTTTTGTAGGCATGTAATAGGAATTTTTTGAGACCTGATCTTGTCTGCAGGGAGTCAGTACTTTTCCTGGGAGATATTTACCTGAGGTGGCTGGGGAGCAAACTCTTCAAACACAGACAGGGAAAGGCATGTGGAGGGCAGGAAACTCTGTGACATTGTGAGAATCACTTTGCGGGGCTGTCCTGCCAACAGCTCCCTGAGTAACCTGCCGTGTGTGGGAAACTTCTTCCAGTGCAAGATACCGTTTAACTAAAATAAACCCAAAACATTTCTTTTAGTAATAGCCCTGTGTAATACTAACAGGAGTCACGAGATGGGGCTGTTTTAGCTGAATCTCCCCATTCTGTGTCCCTGGCTATTTGGGCAGTTCGATGGGAAATCCCCGTGCCTGTGAGGATGCTCGAAGGCAAGCCCAGCACCTCAGAGGGTGTGTCCCAGTGGCTCAGCAATCCATTGTTTGCTTGTGCACATACAGCTCTGACAGGCGCTTCTTCTCATGCAAAAGCCCAAAATGGTTTGTATAAGCTCGAGACAGGGTTTTTCCTTCTGTCTCATTCCTCCTTTGCACAGTGAGCCTCAGGGCACAGATTTGACCCTTAGCCTAGTGTGTAGGGCAGGGAAGTTTTCCTCGTGGAAGTCTCCTGGTTAACTTCAGAGATTCCTCTCCACGTAGCCATGAAAGGGGTTAAAAGCACATTCAGTTGGGTGTTCCACATCTTTAAAGAGTCATATCTTCTCTTTAAAATGTATAAAATATTGCTTTAAATAAATCCTCATTCTTCTACATTGCATGTTGCTAGCTGCAGACAAGCAGAACTTTCTCCCCAGTAATGTGTGCCTCTTAAAAAAAAGGCTGAAATAAGAGATTTCTGAGACCTGAAACACGTAATTTAGGCTCTGTGGGACTCTGCCATCCAACAAGCTCTTTGCTCCAGAGCTCAGAAATAATTTTTTTTAAATTGTATTAAAATAGCAGATGTTAAAAATATGCAGTTTGGGAGAGGGAAAGCTTTCCTCCCCCTTCCCAAAGGCACAGAATAACAGATAACATTAATATGACATGAGCCGGTGCCTTTGTGCAGTTGAACGTCTCATGGTATCTGGACTAAGTGATGATAAAGAAAGCAAATTGAATGTGGCTTGGAAGATTTTGTCTGCATCTGTAATTCATCTCCTGATTTCTTTTTCACTACAAGGGAAGAAGCACAGTAAGTGCTGTAACAAGCACCAGGCACGAAGGTTGGATTAGGCCCTGGTGTAAGCTAGCCTGGATCCCCTGTAAGCAGGGGAGTTGCATGCTGAGAGTGTCCCAGGACTCTGTTATATGTAGATTAACAGCCAATTATGCTAATTGCATTCCCAGTTGAAGTACAGAATCGGCCGGTGCTGTTTTGTCACTGAATATCAGTTCACTGAAACAAAAGAAATGTGTGATATCTGTGAGGCATGTGCAGAGATTTTTAGAGGATACTCCTAAACTGCCAGCACTCACATTCTTTGCCTTGCACAAGGAATGAGCTAACACTGAGCTTACTGCAGGCTTGATGGTCAGGAATAGTAATTGTTAAGATATTAGCAGAGCTGCTGTGAGGTTTTATGTATATATGTGTGCGTGTAAATAATTCCTCCAAACCATAGTGCTCCCAAAGCGAGTTGGGATGACCTTGTAGCTTTGAGTTGTCTTGAAGTGTGGTCATTAATCCATGACTTTGGCAGCCACAATTTGCCCTCTGTGTATAAAAAGCAGAAGGGTAGGACAAGGCTGTCTCCAAAACTCTTGGAATGTCAAATAGTGTACAGAAGGGAGTTTTGGGTGAGAGGAAATGCTGGATTGAAAACGGGAGACTATGGAAACTGGATAGCTTGCAGTCTTGGCTTATAGTTTGGGACATGGGAATTCCAGGCTTCTGTCATGGGCATGAGTCATACTTAAATAAGTGTGGTTACAGCAAAAAAAGATGCAAACATCTGCAGAAAATAATGTTTATATGATGCTCACTTAGAAATGTGTTCTTTCCAGTTGTTACATTGCTTGAAGCGTGTAGGGCTGACAAACCTGAACATTCCTCAGGGTTTCTTCACAAATACATATTGATGGCTCCAGGTAAACCCTGTGGGGTTTTTGCAGTTGAATGCTCTTACAGGCAGCTTGATTGCTGAACTTCTGAGGGAAAGACCACAGGGAAGAACTTCCTACTGTCCTGCCAGTCCCGTCCCACTGAAGCCGGTACAATTATGCCAGTGCGAACAAAGGAAGAATTCAACCTGTGGGTCTATACATTACATCTTGGGACACAATCTGTGGTGAAATACGGATGTGTTATATGGATGCAAGTATGCCAGTTGTATGCTGGTATCCAGTGTACTGCTGCTTTTGTGTTGTGGCACCCAGAGCTTCTTGAAGCATGTTACTTGGTGTTTGGAATAGTGGTTAGGGTTACCTCAGTAACACAGAAGTACAAAGCTACTTTTCCTCCTAAAGTATAAATACATGGAATGTTGTGTTTCTATAACACTGAAGCACTACGTGTTTTCTGAAGTTTCTCTCTGACTTAATTGCACTGTCAGGTATAGAATATAGAATGACTATCATAAAAAATCTCCTTAGAAGCCTATTTCAATAATTCTTTGCCAACATTTATTCACAGCCACTATGATAACTCTGAAATGAAAGTAAAGCTGACACATTTGTGCTGGAAATCTGGGCTGCTCTTGTTGGATGCATGCTAAGGATCGGATGTGTAACATCTGCTTGTTTTATGGGGTTTTTTTTAAAGTTGGCTTTTCAGTGAAGTAACGCATGGCTCATCTTTTGGTGTAACTGTCATTACAAAGTTGAATGTCCTACACTACAGGGAGAGTTTTCATCTCTGAGCTGAGCAAAGGAAAGGTAGGAATGAAGACTCCATTGGAGAACTCACTGGTGGCACGTGCTACGTGGCTGCCTGCAGTAGCTCACAGCATGGAGACCATGTAGACACTGTCATCTGAGTTTAGATTTTATAGCCGTAAAATTCTACAGTGCTTTCACTAGCCTGGTTAAGAAGATCAAGTTTTATGAGGCCTCTTATAAGACCAAATGCTTGCTGTTCTGGGTGTGTAGTGCCCTTAGAAGTGAACCAATGCTTTCAGGTGCAGATGCAGCAAAAGGATATTTCCCTCACTGGGGAAACAAAGTCCCAGCTGTGCTGCAGAGGGAGAGAGCCTTGGGGTGGAAATGCTGCTATAGTGTGGCAATGCACAATGTGGAAATCAATCAAGTGCAGCTTATTCCTAGAAGCTATACTCAGGTTGAGTTAGTGAGTGATTATTTTTCAAACTTGATCCATTCTCTTTCTATGGAGAAGAATAGTGTATCATTTGTGGGGTTTGGCTGCAGTCACTGAAGTGTCCAGAATGTAAACGGTACAAACCCCATGTGTCTCACAGGTCCTCATCCTTCAGAAACTGCTTGGGTGGATGTTTTTGTGCAATATATGTAAAAACTATAAAGATGAGCTGCTTTCCCTTTGTAGTAGGGCACAGTCCTGATGGACTGGCATTGTTAAACTTGGAGGGAGCTAGTTCTGCAGCTTAACCAAGCCTGTCCTTTAGTATGCAATGAAGAGTGGTAGTGACCTGAAAATCGCTCTTGGGGTACTGATGTAAACCGTTTGTTCCAATCTCTGAACTGGGTGAATCTGAGAAAGCTAAATACTGTGTTGCATTATGCTTTAGAATAAGATGGAGACAATTCATACTTGTGTACTCCAAAAATGGTCATCAAAGGATGCTCACTAACATGCACTGTCTTACCAGTTGCTGATTTTTAATATAATAACCATGGAAATTATCCATGGACACCTAGCTTAACCTGGCACAAAACACTGCATTCTCCTCAGAGAGAAAAAAATCTGCTACTTTTCCCTGTACAGTGTAAAAGATTTAAAATTACACTTCCTCATAGTGTTATATATAGACTGTAGGCTGAAAAGTTATTTCAGTCCTTTAGTATTCTAGTTGTACAGAAAGCTATAGTTATGCAGTGAATTAAATGCAAAAAAGATCTTGTGAATGTGACAGTAAAATGACAGTTCCTTGAGTACTTTGGTCAAGAAATGAAAATATTCAGGTTTTCACAGTGGCACTTCTCTGCATGGTACTTTATTTATCAAGGCTCCCCCTGAGATGGGTCTGCTGTGCTGTAATTAGGATTGTAACAGAAGGACTGCTCAATAAAGAAGGTAATTTAGGTAACTCATGCAATAGGTGGGGGAATGAAGCAAAATAACCTTGTTTTGCAAACAAGCTCTCTGAAACTGAGCAAGGGCATCACAGCATAACAATAATGATCTGAGCCACTTCATGCACCTTTCTTACTGAGGTAGCAATGCTGCAGCCAGACTTCAAGTCCTCATCTCCCAGGGATGATGAACCTCTTGAGGGATGTTCTCTCTGTGGCTTTAGCTAGAAATAAGAATAAATTTAGTGGATTTTATGGAGCTGCCGCCTTTTTACCTGCAGTAACAAGTTGGGTTTTGCTCTGATACACTGTAGGGAATGATTCAGAAACTGGACAACCATTTCTGTAGCAACTGCAATAAACCTCATAGCTTCCAAACTAGACCTTCAAAGACAATACACCAACCTGAATGGTAAAGCCACGTTGCCCCAATGTAACCAGGACAGGTTGCAGACCAGGAATTAATTATTTAAAATTGCTGGCAATTTGTCCACATTGGACAGAACATAAAACCTTTTATGAAGCTTCCTGCTGAGTAAGGGGAGGGACACACAGCACGTGTTCCTCCACCTTGTTAGGGGACTTCGAAATTGGCAGAGGGGTTTGAACATACATGTCAGACTTGATACCTCTGACACTCACTACAGCTGAATGTTTCTTTTTCCCCTAATGCTGGAATGTGTCTCAATGCTGGTCAGTGAGCCTGAAGTGCCTTGATCTGTACAGCTTTGGCTGCCTTAGGCTGTCTTCTTTGACTGATGCGCGCTACAGCACTAGGTAAACACTGGGGATGCTCTCAACCAGAGTCTGCAAAGCCACATGTGAAGAATTAGTAACAAGAGTTAACATGAAAAATAATCTAAACAAATAAGAAAGTTCCAATCTTGTATCTGTTACCTATAGATGTTTCATTCTTCTGTTTTATCATATACTCACTGTAAGCCAATGGGT
Organism: Serilophus lunatus; assembly: GCA_013399895.1. Taxonomy (NCBI): domain Eukaryota; kingdom Metazoa; phylum Chordata; class Aves; order Passeriformes; family Eurylaimidae; genus Serilophus; species Serilophus lunatus. The sequence continues at coordinate 109,395 of VXBA01003842.1, forward strand.
TGAGAAGGGGAGAATATCAGACATTAGCTGTGTGAGGTTTCCAGAAATATGACTCAAGTAAACATTTTTGCAGTCAAGTCTTATCGAACTATCTTCTAATTAGCACTGTGTGCAAGCTAAATTTTCTGATGGTTTTTATTGCCAATTATTTATGGAGTGAGTAGAGAAAAATGTTCTTAGGAAACCGTCATCTTCTCTATCCTCTCTGCAGGCTTGCATTCTTGCCTCTTAGGGTTTTTTAATTCTTCTTACTCCTAGTAACTGGAGGTGTTTTCTGAGGCATGCAACACAAGTTTTAAAAACTGAAGCCAGACTCCCCTAAGGAAAGTTCTCACCCAGAGTTAGTCCAGCTGCACTTGCTTTAGAAACCTGTCAGGACACTGGTTTTTTTAGGAAGGCAGGACAACATTGCCAGGGCTATTTTCAGTCTTTAAAAAAACCCCAAAAGCTATTTACTGTGACTCCAGTAAGCAAACACAGGGTTACAGCGTGGTTACATTTGTCTTAAGGCAAATTGAAGTAAAGGGGACTCTGCAAGCAAAAAACCAAGAAATATAAAACCTCTTTGTCAAAATGAGTGCTAAAGTGAGAGGAGTAACTTATAAATTACCAGAAAAAGAATAGCTTACAAAATCCAGAGAATCTGGAATGAAGTGAAAGCTAAATAAATTCAAACGCAGAAGCTGTTGTGTTTTACACTGGGTGAGGAACTTGCCTTTATATAAAATTATTGTGTACTTCATATGACAGTAACCAAATGGCATTAACCTTTATTATGTTAATAATTTCCTCTGATCTATAGGAGCTTTAAACTATTAGGAATGTGTTCCATAAACTTTTTCAGGCAGATTGGCATGCCCACAGGATGCCAATAAAATATGATTTCAAAATATAATTTTCGAAAATATAGTTTTAGAAAAGCTTGCATTTTTGTTGCCATGTCAGTGTTGTCAGGGCATCGAAAGAACTTGCAGAAGAAGCAATCTTTGAATGACCATTAATATTTCAGTTCAGAGAACCTCTTCCAGTTCCCCTCCTGCATGCAGGTATCTGTTCTGCTCCGGCACCTGAGAACCTGCTGCTGCTGGGTGGTTAACAAATGCATTTGCCTGAAAAATACACGCAGAGGAGGAGACTTTCCTTTTAATGTGTCCACTCAATCTTCAAATGTCAGACATCAAGTCTTACATGGTACCTCCAGCAGTGTCAACCTCCATGATTGTTTTCTCCAGAGCTGCTGGAGCCTGTGGCTTGCAAGTTTGTGCTGTGGGTCTTTGGCTGTAAATCCTCAAAAGCCAGGGGAGTTGTCTTCAGAGGCATCTGTAAATAGGGCACAAACATGCTGAAGAAAGTGGATTTGTATGGAGCAAGTGAATAGACTTGTCCTTTGTGTACAGGATGAATTCAACATCAGTTTCTGCATTACACTGGAGTCTTTAACAAACAGGAGCAATCTGGAGTAGTTGGTAGCATCATCTCACAGAAAGCTTCACAAGTTGTTACACAGCAGATAAACACTGAACTGAGTGCTTTACAGATAATAGGTTTATCAAGAGAGGCTGAAGCACTGCAACTGCCTCCACTTTTGACTCTTAGCGACTCTTAGCTCTTCACTGTTGGTTTTATCTCTATTCTGATGCGGATGCTTCCCTAATTTAATGCCCTTCTTGCTAAACCCCTGCTGGCAGTAATCCAGTGCTTTACCATCTGCTTCTCTATCACTGAGGCTGCTTTTGATAGTCGTGTTAGAGGTCTGATATACCACGAGGAGAATACAAGGATTTTGAGATGTTAGAGGGAAGTATCTTCCATCCTGAAATCATCAATAGGTGTGTTTGTAGTTTCTTAGCTTAAAGCTTTGATACAGACTGGGTTCTCTCGCAGGATAGCAGCATCCTAAATTGGGATTCCACTGAGTCAGGTGGTCTCTGTTTCAGCTCTTGTAATTCCTTTGATACAGCAACACGCTGTCAGATTTGAAAAGTTTTCAAAATGTGGTCAAATACGTTCTTTCGAGGTTTTAAGTAGTATGGCTTTTACTGAGGTGAAAATACTAGAGGAGTTTCCCTTTGATTCTGTGGAGGAAAAAGTTTGTGTGCCAAAGTTAGTGAGCAGTTTGTTCTTGATACACCTTTCAAAACAATGTTATCTATCAGTAGTAGTGTTTAAGCGTTTATTTCCACGTGAATGTGTGGGAAGTGTCTTAGACCTGTTTTAAGACCAGGCTTAGTCATTCATTTTTAGGTAAATTATCACCATTAAAACACAGAAGGGCAGGAGGGTGTGGTGGAAGCCTATTCTTCATAAACCTTGTGTAAGTTCAATTACACTTGAGAATGAATTGAAATTTACTGCAAGAGGTTTCTTAAAAGAAACATGAAGGATTTTTAAGGTTCCACAGAGAACACTATTTGCTTGCAGTAGGATACCCTTGCTTTAAACCTACTGGATGATCCCAGGAAACGGGAGTTGTAGGTGTATCTAAACAAGATACACAGTTAACAGCTGTGGGGGTAGAAATGAGCTGGCTTGTGCACATCAAAAAGTGAGACCATAACAAAGCCAAGTTCTTGGGGGCCTCTCAGATCTAGCAATGGGTTGTTTGGGCTCCCAAATTGTGATCTCAGCAGTTGTGTTGTAGTTCTTTGGCATGTCCAGTGCCCTGCTGTCAAGTCTCTCCTTTGGCCTCATGATGATCGGGGAGTCATGGCTCTGGCCATGCCCCTTGGAATGACAAGCCCTGGTGTCACTCTAAGCCTGTACTAGGCAACCCTGATGTTGATCTGCCACATGCTTAGGAAAATGCTTTGAGAGAAGTTGGTCTGGTGAAATTTGAAAGGGAAGGTGACTAGAAACACACCTTGTTTTTAAAGATATGAAGAAATTCTAATTTAATTGGATAGTTCCTAGTATTGAAGAACTAGGTATATACCTATAATACCCTGGATTTCTCTTCAGAATTGGCTTTTAAATGTTTGGAGCAAGTTGCATAATGTAAATATCAATCTCTTGTTACAATTCCGGTGAAGTTGAATATATTGTATCAATACTCTGCTGCAAGCTGAGCTGCATAATGCATCTATTGCTAGGCTTTCTCTGTGTGCTTGAAAAAGTGACAAATTCTGCTGACAAAACAATGTTATTGCTTATATAACAATATTGGAGAAGCTGGCAAATAAACCTTGTGCCAACAGGCTTGATGCAACCAGTTGGGCAGTCTTGTTTACTGAGCAAAATCTATAAGCAAAATTGAGTTCTCTATAATTTTTTCCTTCTGCTTAATTTTTGAGTTCAACAGATGCATTTCCTTTAAATATGAAAGTTACCAGATGATAAAATCCTAGTTAAACTCTGAGGAGGTTTTTTTATTTTTAGTGTTCGCTTCCTCTAGATCAGTGGAAACAGCACAAATGAGAATGATGTGTAACATCCTCCAACATGTTCATCATCCTTATTCCCCCTCAGTGGGAGTTGCTTCCTGTCATTTAGTTCAAAGACATATAACAGCTCCTCACAGTATTCTTTTTAATAATGAGTAGCCAAATCATTGCAGGCAAGTAGGCGTGTTGCAGTTTCACTCACTGTGAATATTCTCCACCATCACTTCTTAACCTTTTTGGATTTTCCTTCTTCAGCTAAATCAAATTATCATTGACTGTTCAAATGGGTTTGCAGACATGTTAGGTCAAAACTGCGTAGTAAAATCACTGCAGTATGGCTCTTGCACTGCTTTATGTTGGGGTTTACTTGAGCCTGGGCTGGTCCAGACTCCACGACAGTACAAGGCCTCATGCTCTGAAAAGCATTACCAGTTACCTGTCTTAGATCTGATTTCCTACACTGCTGTTGTTTCATCTTGTTAAATGAGTACTAAAAGTTAATTTAAGTTGCTAAATTAGGGATTTTTTTTTTCCAGTAACTTATTACTACTTTACATCTTTTGGTGTGAATTAATAATAATAATGTGAATGTGTTGATAGCTCCACAAGGTTGTAGATGGTCTTGCTTCATGTCTGAGTGGAGGGGTCAGCTCTGGTGTCAGTTCCCAACCTGATTACTGAGACTGCAAACAAAATGCCTGCAAGCATCAGTGTGAAGGTGTTGGTGGCACAGACACCGTCTCCTTAAGAGTCAGACTGACATCACTGCCTTACTTCCCTGAGGTGTCCAAAGAGCCATCACAAGACAAGTTGCAATTCAATTTGAAAAAGAGAATTAGAGCCCTATTAGGTGTTATGGGAACCTCTCAGTGTATCCCAGTTAGTCCCAGTATCAGTTCCAATGAGACCTGAATTGGAGGAATAACTGTCAGTGCCCCCTTTCCCAATTGAGAGTAAGTCAATACTTTTCTGTCAAATTGTTGTTGGCAGTAAACAGAGGGGCACTGTCTGAGCCTCAGTAAAGGGTCAGATTTGAACACCTGATTGCCCACTTACAGAGTTGCATATTTTGGTTCCTATCTAAGCATCTGATGAAATGCCTATGATGAGTGCAAAGCTAGGTTTTTTTGGTGTATTTTAGTGTTTTTCCATATAGCTTATAACTGTTGCTTCATCTGCAAAGCTATTTATTTTTGGGTTTTCATTTTTTTTGCATATGCAAAGTAGAAAAGCCAAAAAAAATACAACACAAAGGTTCAGAAGCCCTAAGAACAATGGTTTAGTTGTCTGGCTATCTTGAAACTGTCCTTGACAGGCCTCTGTCTTATTTGGTCATTGACACTAAGATCTGAAAGTTCAATTTTTAAGGTAGAGTTGGATTCTGATTTCTTTCTATCTTGCCTTAGGCTGAATCTGGATTCTTAACAGAGGAACTAGATGTCTGCAGATGGCAATCCCATGTGAGAGCAGATTTAAGTCTGTTATCTTGCTGCTACTTCAGTCTATAAACTGAATTGATGATGAAAACTTGAAGCTGTTTTTTGAGCAGGTGTACAGAATAGAAGCATGAGTCATCTCTGCCATGGCAGGATACTACAGGGAAATTTCATTAAAACAGATTTTGGGGCAAAATGGTTATTGTAGAAAATTGATACTAAATTTATCACTGGTTCCCATCAATGTTATGAAGAGGAGTGAGCAGGCAGGGTATGTATAGGTGCTTTAGCAGCCATGGTATGAATGTGTGAAGAAGCATTGCCAATTCTATTTCTTGCCTTTCTGTGATGAAATGGTTACCTGCTCTGTCCTTGTGTTGACAATAATTCTAACCATTTGTTCATTATGTGCTTATTCAGTCTGCACTAATGGTTTAATTTCTCCTCAAATAATCTTTCTTTATCCGTTAGCAATTGTTCTCCCTATTTGTATTTTGAGTGGTGTTTTACTCTGATTTGTCCTATTAGTTAGCTGATGACTTTGTGCCAACATGTAATGGGGGAAGATAAGGAAACAGATTCATAAAGTCATTGGAGCAGCTTAATGTGGGTAAATTCCTACCAGGGTTTTACACAGTTTAATGAAGGAGGCTGTTTTTCAGTGAGGCAAATATGAGCTCATTCAGGTGGCTTTTGTAAAATTCATTTAGTGCTTACTTGTATATTTAAGACTTTTAAAAATCTTGCAAATCTGAGCTTGATCTTTCTAGGGATATACATTCCTATACATTTTACTTCCAGGTTAAGAGGCAATCTGTTAAGTCTTGGTATATAACCTGTATATGTATGTTGAGTCCAGACCTCAGTTGTTGCTGCCCATTCAATGAATTCATGGCTGTTGGCTCTTTATCTTTCATGTATCCATACAGGCAGATTCCAGGTCTCAGTTTTTATATCTAAAAAAGCCTCTGTATATATAAACACACATTAAGTCTTACCTTCAGATTACATCTGTGACAAGCTGAGTTTGACCATGACTTGGGGTGAGAAAGATTTTGGAAGTTCTGTTGATAGTGCATAAACATTACTGTTTCCTTGATCTATGTGATATATAGATGTTGACAAGTACAAGTTAAATTGTGGCATTTGAACTGGGTGATGTGTTTTTGTTCTTTGTCAAATCTGCAGTTTCATTTTTGACTCATAAGAAATAGGCAATTTTTCTCTCTGTAGCCCTTATAACCTTAGTCTTGTCTGAGATAAAAGAAATTGCCATTTTTTCCATCTTCTGACTTAATTGACTATACTGAAATTGCACCCAAGATTAATGTCTAAAGTTCTGGAATACTTTTGTTTTTTCCAGAAGTTAAATGGATCAATTTAAAAATTTAATCCGCTCCCAGTGTGGGAGCCAGCAGAACTGTTAATCCATGTGGTAGCATTCAGATGGAGATCACTGACGTGATCTCATCCTGCATACAACTTCTGACGTTTAGATGCCAGCAAGGAAGCTGAAGAGTAGGAGAATAGGTTCAGCATCAGAAAAAAATTATAGTTCTCTGGCAGGGGGGTTTTGCAGTGTGAAGAACTCCTTCCTTTCCCAGTAAAAAGCATTTGTCTCAAAAGCTAAATGTGAATAATGCCAAGCCTGTTCAGAAGCAATCGGCTCATCCTGGTATCAGTTGGCATAACTTGTGCCTGATAATCTGCCTGACTGACCAGTCACATGAAAGGGAATTTGTGAGTACAGGACAGAGAGTAATAGGATGCCATGTTTTCTGTTCATTCTCAGTCTTATGTGTCTGATCATAGCTATTTTAAAAGACCTACTTGAAGGCCTCAATTCAGTAGTAGTGTGCTGTGCATCCAGGGGTGAGTCTTGTGTCCTGGAAGCCATAAATCAGCCAGGATTGCCAGACAAGCAGGATAAAATTCTTCTTGCTACCTGAATGGCACTTTACTGCTTCTCATATCTTCCTCCCTCCTGTTCTGAGACCTCTGATGGTTCTGAGCTTCTTATCTCATTTTTCAGGCACTTCTCTCAACTATTCTTGAAGTCATGGTAGTCACAAGTGGTTTTCCTGTTGGTCATTTCATGGATCTATGTCGTCATTCCTGTGTGCCCAAGTCATAAGCAGGTATTGGTTGCTTATTGCTGTGGTTGCAGTCTGAACAACTTTTTGTTTTGTGAACTTACAAATACCACCTAATCCCTATATTTCCTTTGGTTGTTAAATTTTATTTACATTAGTCCTACAGGAGCAGTGATGAGACTTGGGCCACAGCATACCAGCATTTGTTGCCTTTGTGCCTTTTGTCCCCTGAAGATCAGATTCACTTGTTGTCTCTCTCACCCTCCCCAAACTGTACAATTTAAAGCTGGTTTGTGCTGTCAGCAGCTAATTGATGATATCTTTCACTGAGATGAGCAGTAACCCATCTGGGTTGCAGACCATGTAACTCTGTAGCTCAAGTATTGGAAAACTTTACAGATAAGTTTACAAAGCTGCTTTCTATCTAGTTGGTAAAGAAATGGAGAGTATTAGGGCTGCCAGGGAGAGGTTCCATTGCAATGCCATTGCATTTCTGCTGGAATGTTCTGAACATCAGCAGATTTTCTTATACTAACAAAAAAGTGCTCCTGGGTGTATGGATATCATAGTTTTGAACCAATTGTTTCACCTGTTAAACCCAACTTCATAAGCCAGAAAAGTCATTAGTCCAGAAAAGCCTATCAATCTTCATCTCCATCCCAGGATATCAGGATGGATGGCTCCCTCTGGGATCCTTATTTCCATGTTTTGTCTGTTCCCAAGAGCTGCAGGCCCCTAGGGAAGGAAGAATACCAGAACTGCTGCTCTGGTCATCTCAAGGGGCCTGTTCGGAAAAAGTTGTAAGTAGAATTGGAACCTATGGGAAGTCTACTCTTGATTGAGGGGGCAAGAAATAAGTACTATATGGGATGAAGAAACAAAAAGTTTCAGACAGCCTTATGGAAATCTAATGCTCCTTTTCTAGATAAAGGTACCCTCCTCTTCTAATGTTTTGCTGTGTTCTAATATAAAGCATTAGTTTGAAAAGAAATTGCTCTATCTATTTCTGGAAAATCCTTAGGCTACCTTTGAAAGGGACTGGATGTCTCAAGAAATATGGTTATTTCACTCTTTCATTTGTATTGGAGTACCAGGGCTGAGCACATTTCTCCCACTAGATATTATACAGTAACTCAGACCCATAACAGAGGTTCTATGGTCTAAACATAAGTGGAGGGAAGTTTTTCATTCCTATTTTATGAATGGCTGTAGTGGCCTGGACAGATCATTGTGTCAGTGTAATGGTCTGTACAAGAACTAAAAAGCAGGATGAACTTCAACCTCTCCCTGCTCTTAAAGATTTCAAGTACTGTATACTTAATATTAGATATATATATAGGAGATGTTTAGACTGTCTTTCCAGATGCTGTCACTGTGAAATATGCTGTGAGCTCTGTCTAGAGCATTTTTCCAGCTACAGGTCAATTTGGGTAACATGGGAGCTGTTCAGCACTAGAACAAAGTTTGTAGTCAGGCTACTGATATAGTATTTTTTCCTTACAATAGGAAAGGAGGACAGAGTTCCTTAAGGCCTGGTGTCCAACACACTTCAAGTTTGAACCAATTTTAGATCATAAAATAATTTTTTGTTTAAATTAATTATTACGAACAATAATCTCATTACAATGACTAAACAATTCTGTCTCTTGGCTGAAGGAGGCTGGTTTTTAGCCTTTCTTGGCTTTCAGCTGGCTTTCTATAATGACTAAAAGTCCTGCTAATGTCTGTATAGATTCAATTGAAAAGATTTAAACTTAAAGTTTTAATTTTTTTCTGTCATAGCAGGAGATACTCTTCTGCCCTTATCTGCTCCTTTATTATCTCTATATAATAGGCCCTCAAGTCTGTTGCTGTGCCACAAAGTGAATGCAGATGTCATGTATTCCAGGACTGGGTATTAGTTTTGGAGTCTGGGAAGATGAGACTGTACTATTCTTCAGCTAAGATACGTCTGCTAATGGATTAACTTCTAGTAATGAATTGGAGAAAAATTAGAAGAAAAGTCCATAGGCTGTTTTTTTTCAAAATTTATTGTAAGGCTCTTATTTAGGCTATATTGTACAAGTTCTTCATTTAGTATCTTCCCAGGATAAATTTTATCCCTTCTGAGCTACAGTTGGACTATGTTGACACTGCCTCTCAAGAGACTCCTCACTTACACAAAGGTATTTCTTTATTTTGGTCTTAAGCTACTGATTCTTTGCTGCTGAAGTGAATTGCAGCTGCGTTACCCCCTTTCTGAAACTATTATGTGCTGCCTTCCCTTGTGCCGTCATTCTAATGGAGGAAATATTTAAACTAATGAGGCTTGTTTTATTATGCATCTGCAGCATTTTTATACTTGCCACTTTTTACTGTGGCTCAACACAAGGAAAAACTTGGAGTCTGAAATTCTTATTTGATGGCACAAGCTGTATTCCTTTCTTTTGGCTTCAGGCCCTTATTCTGCACTGTGGTTTTTGAACACATCAACTAAGCACCAGTTTTAAGTACCTTCCAGTTCCCACAGATTTAAACCACCTCTCTTTGCCCTTCATCCTAAAATTTTACCTATGTTCATCCTAATTTTTCTGGTGGAAGGCAGGTAGTAAAGTGTGCTGAAAGCTATATCTGCCTTTCTGACCATTCTCTTTTGCTCTGCCTGCTCCTTTGTCTTTTGATAAAACAAGTGCTTAAAACATTCATTCTCCAATAGTAAAGAAAGACAAAGTTATCTTGTTAATTCTTTACTGTCTGTATGTATTGGAGAGGGGAGATTTTTCCAAGGGTTTTTACTTTGCTTCCTATGTGATTTTTTTTTTTTTAACATGGTGAGTCTTAGATGAGCTGATCATGGGTGACTTTCAGCCCACAAAAACACAGCATGGTGAGCACAATGTACCCTGCTTGACTTTCAACTCATATTTTTGCCCTCCCCACTGTGACACACACATCTTGTTCTTTGTTTGGCAAAGAATATTTTGCACTTAAGATGAAAATAAGTGAAATGGCAGTGGCAGAATGCCCAAACTTGCTGTTTTTGCTTTCTGTGCAATAACAGTGCACAGTTGCTTTCTGGAGTCTGATGGGAACAATAGCAAAACTCTGTGCAGGAGAAATGCACGTTGTTAAGTGATCAAAGAGGAAAGAAACCGATTATGTAAACCTGGAACAAAAATAAAGGGGATGCTTTTTATTGCAAGGTCAAAGTAATTAAATGCTCAGTTAGAACAGCCTTTGTCATTTGCTTAAGTAATAGCAACTCACTCAGAGTCATCTTGAATGTCCTCTCTACCTGCTGCTTTAAGGTCACTTATAAGCAATGAGGCATCTCCTGATTTAAAACATTTCTGGAAAAGTGGTTGTCACCAAGTCTTTCCACCCACAGATACTTCCAGCTGCCCTTAGAACACCCTGGTGGCTTCACTCCTGGAATGTAAAAAGCTGTGGGGTTGGGAACCCTGATATGGGCAAATGACAGCATGCAGCAGTCTCCTTCATTCCTTTTGGGAGCCTTGCCTTGGAAAAAACTGAGAAGCTAAATCTAAATGACAAAATGCTGTTGCTGAGCTCAGAGTGCTGTGCTGCTCCAGGGATGTGGTGTAGTTGTGTTCCATTACCTTGGCATGGTGCTGAGGGCATATTCTGCCATACTCCTCTAGAAAACTGCCTTCCTCACAGAAGATGGGCTTGAATCTCTGATGAAGCCTATGATGGCAAAGGCCTGTCCTGAGGCAGGGACTGAATGTGACTGAGGGGAACACTACTAGAAATGGGTGGGCCACTTGTGTTTCAATCCTCTAGTGTATGTACAGATATGCCAGCAGCCTCCATCTACCACTGCAGTGTGTGGAACTGAACTTGTCAGGAGGTGATATAAAAGTATCCATCCTTTTGTCCAAAAGTCTCTTCAATTATTACTTATGTCTTGTACAGGAAGAGATTATTTCCTCCTTACCTCTGAAGGACTGGCATGAACCTGTGAAGGAATTCAATAAAATGATTTTGAGTTTGGCCTTTACCCATGAGCTTAGAGACAGAACTCTACAGAGATGGGCACTTCAGAGCTCTCTGAATAACTAAGTTCACAGAATAATTTAGATGGAGGGACTTGGGGAGACAGACTGGTCTAAACTCAAGTGCAGAGCATTCCTGACATGCTAGCTCAGGTTATTCAGGGGCACCTATTCTGCAGTTGTTCTAGGATGTGAAATGATCACATCTTTGGTTGAATTTATTTCTACCAATGTTTCTGGTGATTCAAAAATTAAGTACAATGAACTTTAACTCTGAAAGTGAGACTGCAATTTAAAAAACCCAACAAACGAAACTTGAACATGTTAAACACTTCAATCTTCCTTTTAGACTTGAGGAAATAATACCAAAAATTAATGGTTTGAACTGAAAAAACTTCAGATTCTGATTTCTTCTGCAACCAAAACAATTTGCTAAGTTTAGCAAAATGCTTCCATCAAACCACATTAGCATTTTTTAGGAAAAGTTTAATCGTTCAGAAAAAAAACCTTTTTACTGCACTGTAATCCTCTCCAGTGTTTATCTTGAATTTCATGAGAATCTTGCTACATGAAGTAGCAGTAAATCTGAGTTGCTTTTATCTTGCATGACAAAAACAAAACACTATCTTCAAACTCCAGTGCAATGATCTTCTACCAATCTACCTTTCAACAGCGTTCTATTCAATAGGATATGCTCAGGAAAATTCTTCTTTGGAGCCTTTAGCTATTCCATGTGTTGATTTACTTGAGTTTGACTTCTAGCCTATTTTTCCTTTGAAGTTATANCTGTCACTTAGAACTTCAGGCACTTTCATGAAGTTTCTTTTCTGATGGCGAAAGAGCAAGCTGTCAAAACTCCAATAATATGACTCTGGGAAATTTGGTTTTAATGGAGATCTTTAGTTTGTCTGGTGTCCTACTGCTTTTTGACAGGATACCTCTGGCTTTGTACATTAAGAAGCTTTGGTAGTAATAGTGATAAAGAAGGGGTTTATCCCTTTTGTAGAGATGAGTAGGACTGAGTTTTTCCTGGCATGCTCTAATTCTCCCAAGGGCATTACAGTAATCCTCACATTTGTCACTTGTCTGTGCTATAGCAGCCTCCTTGGGGGGACCCTGACTCCATTGTGCAGAGTGGGTTTCATGCAGAGGTGATGAATACACAGCTATTCAGCTGCTGATCAGCATAAGCAGGAGACATAACAGGTGGCCCAGAGTTTGATATGAGTATGATGCTGAACAGCATTTCCAGCCCATCTTCAGTAGCCAGTGGAAACTATCTTGATACCATGCAAAAAAAAGTGGTCTTGAAAGTTGTTTCCCAACATAAGTCTCACTCAAGGAAGAATTTTTGTGATTATGTTGGGTTTCAGGTGGTGCTAGTTTATGAAAGCAGATACAAGGACTACATTCAATGCTGCTTTGAGTTCTCTGCTTTCCCTTAGATTAGAATAGAGAACACAACAGATATTAGTTACCTGTACTTTCTTGCCTGTTGGTAATCCCGTGTCTCTGGTTGAACACAGACTGCATCTCTGCTGCGCAGAGCCCTCTGATTATCCCACCCTGGAGCACTGTGTGGTCCCGAGCGTGTGAGCTGAGGTGGTAGGGGTGACCAGGTGTGGGCAGTGCTTTGTCTGCTCCCATCCTTATCCCTTTAACAGGGAGCTGTTGCAGGCAGCAGCACCGCAACTGTGTGGTCTTCCTACTGAAGAAAAGCTTAGTCTGGCCCTGGGATCTTTGAGGGCTGTAAGGGCTTGATGAACAAAAATATAAATAAGGGTGATTGCAGGTCATTTCACCATGCCCTGGAAGTGAAACTTGCTCACAAATCACAGGTGAAGATCATTCCTGAAACTCACTGCCTTGTGCTTGGTGGCTCCATTGTTGGCTCCCTAAAGAACTACTGGGCTTTGGAAACTGTTTGTTCAAGGCAGGAGTGTACAGGAGATCCATGTCCTCCCGTACACTGACCTCTGGGCCAGACCCTCTTTAAGGCCAAGGAAGTTTTGCTTCCATCAAAGGCTGTTTAGCCCCTGGCAGTGGGGCAGGTGGGGGGGCTCCAGTGCCTGGGGGGTGCACAGGGCAGCAGTCGCCTTCAGCAGGACAGAGACACCAGGGAAATGCTGGGTGAAGGCCAGGTTGTGCAGAGACACTCATGGATACTTCCGCAGCTCCTGCACCCACTTTGCTTTGTAGTAATGTGGATGAGGGGTACCCCAGTGTATGCTCCATTTTGGTTTATAATGACTCTGATTTTAAAAACAAATTGTTGGAGCCTATATGCCAAATTTTAGCCCAAATCTCATTTTTGCAGGCAAGTTGTAAATCCTGAAAGTAAGGACTTGTAATAAAATCACTGGTACAATCTTGAAGCCCAGCAGTGCTAGTGGCAGTTGCTGCTGTGGTGTAGCTTGAAAATATAATAGTGTGTGGCATAGCTTGTGTTAATTACTCTTAAACCTGTTAGTGTGTTATGCCTGGCAAAGCCTGAGAAGCTCAGCTCTCTGTGACAGGAATGGTGTTTAGTTTGGGGTCTACTTTTTTATAAAATCCAAACAAAGAAAAGATTAGACACTTTAATGATTTCATGGTTTAAAATCTCTGTGCTAGAAACAACCTAATTAAATTCCTGACATCATCAGTTTTGTTAGTAAATAGTAACCATGGACATGGAAGAGTCTTGCATCTCATTACATTCAGCATAGGGTTTCAATACAAGAGCCATTAGATGTGGTGTGGAAATGGAAAAACAAAGGGAAAGTATGGGATTTTTTTTTTTTCCCCTCCCATTGATCCAGAACACAGTCCTGGAAGAATATCTGTAATTAATTAGCAGGGCTTTAATGTAGGGCAGTAGGCCATAGGTTTTCTCTAGTGAATTTAGTAAATGGCAATATGTTGCACAAGATAGAGGAGACAGAATATATAAAATCTACTCGAACTGCAGGAAATCAGTAATTGTACAGTGTAGTTGAAGTAAGGATGTATTTTACACTGACTTATAGTGGTGTTTGTGTATTTCTCTATCCCAGGAACAGTGCAATCCACATGAATAAATCACTTACACCTGTCTTAATGTGGTGTAATAAAAAAATCCAGATTTAGTTGGGTAAGTGGTGACAACACTGCATGTTTAAGCAAGGGCGAATTAGCATGCAGACAGCAAACACAGGCAGAAGGGAAACAGACTTTCTCATAAAGGAACTGATTAGAATTACTCAATGCCACTCTTTCTTTAACAGGAGATGTACTAGTTAGCACTTCATTTCAATACAAACAACAAACAAATGATGTTCAGTTACCGGGGTTTGGCATAAAACCGGTGTCTTCAAATGAAGTGAGGCTGATCCAACGCAATTAGAACAGATTTTGATTTGGATTTGTGAATAAATTGGTGCAATTTGTCTGAAAGCCACTGTGGAGTATATTTGTCCACTCTGCAGGCCCCAGGACTGCAGCTGAGAGGATTTATGCTCAGCCTTGCAGGTAGTAGTGGTTTCAAAGCCAGTAACAGGGTCCTCAATATGCATATATGCAGTTGTCTGACATTCCAATTTTTATTTGAAAAAATGAGCTCATGGTACCATCAAAGGTACGCTACAGATAGATTTTTAGCAAAGCTTCAAATGTACATCACAACAACATGGAAAAATAATAGAAAATCTGTAACACAACTCAGTTCAGATACCAGTGACTTATTTTTCATCAGTTTCAAAAGGGAGATTTTCTTTAAAAACAGCAGCACAAGGCTGATCATCTTGCCTGCCTCTTTTCCCAGTGGATGTGTCAGGTAAGGTTCAGCTGGAGTTGCAGAGGGACATGCGACTCTTAGGGCAAGAGGAACACTGTGCAGCTTTCTGTTAAATGGCAATGCCTCTTTTCAGGAAAGTGGGATGATCTGTAGATTGTGAAACTTGGTAAAGAAATTCCCATGACTTTTAACGGGCACAGTGTCAGAGGCTGCTCTGTGATTCCCTGCACACAATCCACTTTTCAAAAGACTGCTTAGGTTTCTCCTGTTGCATGGGATTCCTTTACTAGTGGATGGAGTCAAAGCACACTTCGTGAGCAAGCATGCTTTAGAAATCCATCGAAGTCTAACCTATTTATTATGAAAAAAGGGTTTTCAGGAACTTTCTCATTGTCTAGAAGTGTTTTAATTGTCAGTGAATGGAAGAAAATGAGAAACAGGAAAAAAATGAGTCTGTAGCTTTGACAAGGAGATATGTTAGGGGATGAAGGGACCTGCACTGCAAGCTGCTATCAATCAGAGTGTACCTAGCATGTAATACTGCTCTAGAGACCTCTTAAATGTGGAACTCTGTGTAATAAATCCATTCCTGCAACATGTTTATTCCTTTGTTACATTTCTGGGAAGCAGAGATTTCACTGCATATTCTGTAGAGTGATGCGTAAAATCCATATTTATAATCTTGCTGTATATATTCCACATGTTTCATCAAGAGTATATTAATTTGTTATATGGATTTGTTCTTTGCAGCCAGGCCCTCTTTTAATGAGAAATTTCAGTGTCCTTGGAGAAATTATGAAAATAAGTATTCATTAATTCTTTTTTTGTTTCTGATTTATTTGTATATCATGTGTTTTTTGTCATCTCGGTGCCCACAAAAGGACTTACTAAATCTAATGGGGAAATTACATAGCTATCCTTCTGTCCTAAAGCATTGTTCAGCAAATTTCATTTGAAATTGTCAGTACTTGAAAACTGTCTTTTTATTAGCAGAAATTGTCCTATTTCTAGTATAACTGTATCAGAATACCTGTCATCAACCAGTTGGAAAAATTTTTTTGAGCAGAGGTGGCTTTTCTTATATATTATTTTCAGTTCATTAGCTACAGTATTTTGTCACCTGAAGAGAGGGTTTGGGTTCAGAAACAAAAAGTTTGGGTTTTATAAGTACAAAAAAGGTGAAAAGAAACCAATAGAAACCAGTAATGTTCTCTTAGTCAGAGCTGCTGAAGAATTCATGCAGAGCATCCACCCAGAGATACTGATACTTAAGCTTTTTTCAAGTGGGGGAAAATCTGACGCCTTGTTAAATTACTAAATAGCAGTGAAATACCGTGTTCAAACTGTGACGTTCGTAGTACCAAGAGCTTTGGCTCTAGTCCAGTTCCGCTCTTGTTGGTATAGACTGTCATTCAGCTGGCAGTGTAGTGGATTGATGGCTGTGGCCAGATCAGTTACTGCAGGGAGAAATTACCCTTCTAAAATAACCTGATCCGAATGATAAGGTTGGTCAAGAAGTGTTGAGGGGTAAATGCCTCCTCCAGTTGCTCCCATAACTGAAAGAGGACTGTGGTCCTTAGAAGATCCAAGGTTTTACAGCTTGATTATTTTTTTTCCTCTCCATATGAAATACTTTGAACTGCCTTTGCCTTTAATAGTAAGTTTTATGTTTCTATTTGAAGTTTTACCTCCCTGTGGAGCTTTGCCCCAACTTGCTGAAATATTACAATTCATGTGACATTTCTCCCCTTTTTCAGGTGGAATTCTAAATTAGTGGCAGTGCCTTTGTCTCCAGGGTGCTTCCTAACAGAGCAAGGCTCCCTCTGAAGAGGGCAAGTCCCTGAAAACCAGAAGCAGCCCTTGTGTGCCCATTTCTGTCAGTTAATTGCAACTTCATGGATTCCTGGCTGTTGCAGAGACCTCCAAGCCCTCTGTGCTCTATCAAAACAGCGGGTTTTTTTGCAGTGGGACAGTAATAAGGATGAGAGCTTGTTCTGTTGGCAATTTGTGAACTCCACTGTCCTTGTGCCAGGGGAAATGGGAATGCAGATTTATGATGATGTAGCAAGGGGCGCAGGAGGGAGTAATTTGTATGATTTCCCTGCTGCAGTGAACAGCTGTGGAAGTCCTGACTGCAAATTTCTGTATATGCTCACCTTTCTTTTGTTATGAAACAAGTACTGGGAGGAAAGAGACTTTCCAGAAAAGAAATGAGGAAAAATGGTTCAGTGCAGACAGCTTGGTGTAAAGAACTCTTCTGTCCAGGAAAAAGTGCTATTTTCATGGCTGTTTTCTCATGAGTGACCTGAGGTATCAATACAGTTGAGTTTTCCTATTAAAAGAAACTCTTATATTGAAAGAATTTGGAGTGAGCATGATGGCAGCTCACTGGATTTTTTAGCCTGGGGATTAAAAATTAAGGTTGGATTTTTCAAGGGTTCCTAGGAAGTGGCTTGGGAGCCTGAACTGATCAGATACCAGGAGGATGTTAAATGCCTAGAAAGAGCATGTTTGCCATGAATGTGAGTTAGCAGGGTGTATTACTTCCCATTCCTGTTTCGCTCAAACATTTTCTGGCTGGTTTTCTGGGCTGTTCTGGTTCTTCATCTCTATTTCTATCATTGTTCTCCTTTCCTCAAAACCACTGGTGCTGAGGGGAAAAAAAAAAAGGCAAGTGCCCCACTGATGAGGAACACAAAAGAGGATCCCTTCTATCCACAAGGTTGTGGTATTGAAAATGGTGGGAAAAGTATAGAAAAAGGTATTTGTCAAGTTCCTGCAGCCAGTTGTGGGAAGAGTTTTCTTTAGAAGATTGCTGCATTAGGAAGAGAGTCTCTTTAAGTCAAATAGCAATTCCTGATGTGTTATTGCTACCAGGTGCTCCTGGATGCTGCCAAGTTGGGCAGGTTTCCCTCTTCTGTCACCTCTGTGTAAGCATCTGCTCTCAGGTCTTATAAATTAATTGATTGAAGGAAGTCCATAGGAAAATTCCTGGTAGTGGAGTGCCATGTAACTTGAAATAAGTGATCCTAGTAACAACAGGAAAATAGGAAAAAAACCAGCTTAGGACTCATTCCTGTAAAGTAGATTGGATATCTAGGAGGTGGAGATGTCTCAATTCCTATGCTGAGCTATGAGAGATGATAATAGGCTTGCAAAAAAGATGTTTTGTTGTCGCAGCTCACCTGTGGATCCCTATGTGCACAGTGGTAGTGATTCAGATCAGACAATTAATTACAGATTAGATAATAAATTACTGCCTTGCAGGTGATACCCATTGCAGAGCCACCTCACACCTTTGAGGAATTGCATCAGCTTTTTTGCATTTGTGTTCAGTTCAGAAGAGGGGTTGGGAAGTGGCCAAGTGAGAAATCCCAACTGGTTTAGGTCTGTAAGTGTCAAAGGTACATTATACAAAATGTTGGACCTAAGACAAATATGACAGCAGTCGTCTTCACTCAGGAGGAAATGAAATGGAACAGCCTGCATGAGTCATGCATTTTTAGCACATCAGCTTTCACTCTACTGCCAGAAAATGTACTAACTACATAAGATTTTGTTTGTCCTAAGTAAAGACATATTTGAAAGAGCTCTGGCAGTGAAAGGGCCAACACACTGCACTGTGGATGCCATTGCTCTCCAAATACCTCACAATTTCTACTTGGTTCTTCCTTGTGCCTGTCTTCTGCATTTTTCTCTCTTTTAGATGTTAGTAAGAAACATTCTCTGAACATCAGAAAAGAGATGCTCAGTGGATGCACAGTACTATCTTGAATAGGGTCAGAAAGAGCCAGCTGTTCATTTTCAAGGGCTTAGATCTGTGTTCCCCATCTCTCCACCTTTAAAAAGGTCTCTCTTCTGTGCTTATCCTGATCTGAATCCTATTGTGTATAAAGTATCTGGAGACTTGCAACTCAACAGAAGATTTCCCCCTCCTTTGGTGACAAACCATTTTTTGTGTAGCCTCTGTATCACATGTTCATGAGTCCTGTCAGTTTGTCCTGTCAGTCACAGGTAGCTAAAATCTCATTCTGTGATAACCATTTCCAGGTAAAGTTTTCTGAGTACTGATGTGAGTTGATGAGCATGGCATGGATAATGGAGAAAGGAGAGAACTTGTGGTATGAAATATTTACTTAGCAAAATAAAACCAAAAGGAAAGACTCATTTTAGGTAGCAAAACATTCCTAGTTAAAACTTGGATTAAACTTTTGCTTTTAACTAGGGGTTTTTTGAGTCATAATATTTGTGTCATTTTAAATACAAGCTGCCCACCCACATTAGATGATACAAGGGAAATAACAAAAGGTCAATTTCACACTGCAAACTTGATCTTTTTCAAACATAAACCATGCAGACTTATAGCTGGATGATCAGATTGTTGCAAAGATTATTGTAAAACGAAGTGATCATGCTGAATCACTGTAAATAATGGTAATATTAAAGGCCCCGCAGACAGAAAATAGCATGCTGCATTAAAAAGGAGCACACACCAGAAGGAGAATTGTGAGAGATTTTCAAAGCCCATTAGTCAATGAAGGCAACGCTCCTGTTTATTCCCATTTAATACCTTTGATAATATCCCCAAATTGCAAGATGTATGAGCTTAGCTATTGCCTTGCAAGAGGCAAGTCAAGGTGGACATTGCTGCAGATCAGCTCCCTGTGATTATTCTTTAGCCTGATATATTTTTGCTAGAATAGTTGTTCTCCATGCATCACATATTTATCTGAAAAACAACACATGAGGAATAAGTTTAAGCTCAGAATATTCTTTGTATTTGTTGGCACAAGCAGCATGTAAAGGCTGATTAATAGTGGTTCTATACAGCCTTATGCTTCTTGCATCTAGTGCAGATATCAGTGTGTAAAATCTGGCAGAGAGGGACATGGGATGGATTTGTAATGGTCTCCGAAGGTCTTTGGCTCCATGAGCCAGTTAATGGATTGCACACAGCCATATGCAGCACTCCCATTTCTTAGGGCTATAATGGAGTAATACTTTTCATTTAATAACCAACCCAAGTATAATTCAATATAAAGACATATTATATTCCATTTGAGCAAATGAAGCATGCCACAGCTTAAGTGGTATATTGGAGCTAAAGAAACCACACTTATGCTCTGTTTTCCCCCACAGAGAAGCTTGCCACATATCAACATCTTTAAGAGAAAATTGTGGTTGTGGGCATATACTAAGTCCTAGTATCTCATTTATTTGTAAGTTTTACGGCTTTGTTTTAGATTGATCTATTTCTATAATTCACAACTTAAGAGGCTAAATTCTTGCTTTCTGACTTCAGTCAGTGAGGAGAGCCACAGCTAATACATTGTTTGGTGGAAGGTATATAAACCCTATTAAAAAACATTGTCACCTTCAGCTTCAGGCTGAGGTCCTCCCAGTGAGCTGGAACTGCTGCCTTGGAGGCAAAGATTTTGTAGATTTTTCCCTAAGGGTCAGTCTGAAAATAGAGCAGAAATATGAGTCTCTGAATGGTCAGAGACAAATGTGTACAGAAGCACCAGGCCACAACAGACTGTCCCAAAGCTCCCTGGGGTCTCAGGAGCTTTGCACTGGTTTTGAGGAGACTTGGATCACAAACACTCATAGCTGCCACTAGGTAGAAAATCCTGATTCATTCAAGTCTCCAACTGTGTGAAGAACTTGGGGATCACGGGTGTCATGTTTTGGGGCCCATATTTGTTCCAGATTTACTGTGCAGGGCAGAAACCCACTTAGAACCAGCCCTGGACTTGGTTTTGAAGAAAGAAAATCTGCTGTGTAGAATAGGTAGTGCTATTACCACTGAGTAATCTGTACTTCGAACTCAAACAAAGCTTGCCTGTTACCTTGTGAATTATGGGTGGAATTTATCCTGTTTGTCACTAAAAATTGTCTGCACGAAACCTCAGCAGTCAGTGAGAATAGACGGCTCAGAACCCAGCTATGTCTCTGGGGACCATCACAAATCTCAGGATGTCTCCCAAGTGCTTGATTTGTGCAGATGAAGCTCTGATTTGGCAGAAAGTCTCATATAAACACGTTGTCGCCAGCAGCCTCTATTGGCATCATAGATGCAGAGGCTTGAGAGAGTACATTATTCCAGCAAATGTCAGCATTAATTTATACTTGCTCGAGCCTCATCTGCTTTTTCCTCAAGTCTCTTGGAAAAGAGAAATTACAGTCATGTGCATGAAAAATTTGGTGTCTAGCAGATGATCTGGGACCTGCTCAGCATCCTGGAGAAGGGTGTGTGCTGAGGGAGGGGAGGCACCAGGCTGGCCCCCTAGCAGAGGTCTTGTGTTATTGCTTTTACACCCTCTGTTAATGATGCACCATGAAAGAAGAAGCTGCAGTGATGACTCCCCAGACAAGTTGCAAATTAAATTGCTGATCTGCTGGCAAGAACTACTAATATAGATTTGTAATGGGGGGGAAAAAATTTACTGAAATTGGTTGACTTTTGAGAGTTGTTCCCACAGCATGATTGGACCTAAAGGGGTCAAATAACCCTGTTTCACTTATGTGAAGAATTGCAGGAATTGCTGTGCTACTCATGAGCGAAAACAACTGGGAAAAGCTTGCAGTTACACATGCGGTTTAACTGAGCTGTTGCATTCATATTCTCTTACTGAGAAGCAATTTCAGCTCCAGGATTACTTTTTGTGTTAGATCTGCAGGTCACTTTACAGTGTAAGACAAAAGAACAAATGATGAGTTTCAATATTTAAACAAAAGAAAACTCATTAAATACAGCTCTTAAAAATGCAGTGGTACATGTAGTGTGTATAAGACAATAAAATGCATCTCTGTGTGCTTACTCTTTATTTTTCTGATTCTGTATTACACTTGCTCAGTTTGCAAAGGTGTTGAGTATTTTCCCTAACAACGATTCTGCAGGAGAAGTTATGCAAGAGACTTTCCCAATTCCACTGTTTCCATCTCCTGCTCTGAGGGACACCTCTACAAGTCCCTTTGCAACTAGTGCACTGGGCAGTTACTGAACTAGAGAAACTGTGAGACTTGCTTCCAGCACTGTGGAACCAGGAAGCTTTTCACAGTTTTCTTGGAGTGTGGATTTCTGCTCCAGAATTTTCCTACTGGAAATGTTTATCACAAACTCTTCAGCACTGAGATCTTTAGCAGGAGTGTTTGTCTAAAGCTGACAACAGTGAATGACAACTAGAAAAAGCTCTTTCCAACATGTATTTTTTTTATGAATAGCATATTTTAACCAAATGTTTGAGAGCAGAAGTAAACTTCCCAGCCATATTTCAGCAGTGATTTGTGCCTATTCTGCTATTACTAATCTAGTCTCCAGGCTATCGAGCTGCTGTTGCTCTTCATAATGAAGTGGACTAGGAGTAATTGTGTGGGTCTAACATTTGAAATTGGACTTGGAGAAATGTGGTGCTTTATTCATGTCCATCAGTTTGGACATCTCTCCACTGCAGATTTTACTAGTAAATGATAGTCTGTCTCCATGCCAGCATTTTTTTTTAACAGAGTCCTCCCCTCATATGCCCAGTGTATCTCTGTGCAGGTCATGGATGACTTGTGGCTTTGCAGAGGCCCCAGCAAGCTGATGCTGTCCACAGAGTGAGTTGTCTGTCTCATTTGACCACCACCTTCCCTGAGGAGCTGGGCTTGAATAGGATTCTTAGGATGAGTTTGGGCAGGATTTGACTTCAGGGAGTGAGGTGAGTTTGTGGGTATTGAATAATTTTGAAGGTATGTTCTTAGGCTGGAAAATATAATTCTACAACAGCTGGTGCTCCATAATACATTTTCAATAGCACCAAAAGTTATCTTCAGGACCTACTCCAGCTCCCTACTGGTGGTTGGTGCTTATAATGCTGGATGCTGACTGGAACATGCTTTGGTCAAGGACAGGAGATGTAGTTTGGCTGCTTGGTAAACTTCACGCAGGGGTATTGTTGGGCCTCCTGATGTAACTCCTACAACCGAACTGTAAGGAAAGGAGGGATTGTCATACCATGGCAAGGCCTTCCCATGGGAGCCTGCATTACCACCACCATCAGGCTTTGCAGGTGGGATACTGCAAGGCTGACAGCACCCTAGAAATTTGGTTTTAGCACCCAGATGGAGGATGTTGGGTGAGTTGAAGGCACATGTGCTAATCCATAGGCTGAAGGGAGCAGGTGATTTCATGTCATGCTGCACATGAGAGTAGTGGCAACCAGCCTGCTTTTGTCAAGAGTTGCAGGAGGGGCTGTGTATTTTTCACTAGACTCGACCTTGTGTCATGCTGGAAATCCAGAGTCCTTTCTTCTTACGTTTCTTTTACTCCTTCCAGACATAATCCTCTTCTGCTGCTGCAGTCCCACAGCCTGAGGGACGGCTGCAGGAACTTGTGCCTGGCTATGTTTGCCCTTATTTAACCCTGGGTATGCAGCCTTCATACCCTCCCCATAAAGGGAGGAGGTACTGCCATTTTATGGCACCCAGCCTGTGGAGACTTTAACTAATAAAAAGTAATTTACCCAAACATTTGTAAAGGTCTGCACTCACGCTAGTGGCCTGAGGGAGTAGCTGCAAGTTTTCTGACTGTACGTGTTCTCATTAAAGAGATTTGCTTTGCACCCATATCGTAAAAATAATGAATGCTACTGTACCATTGCAGTGGTTCTGAGCTATAAAGATCTGCCACAAAGCTGAACACAAGTATTCTGAGGACAGAAAATAGTGGCTGATGGAAACAGTAGTGGGAGATGTCAGGAGTTAACTTGTTTTGATAAACTAGTTGATACTCTAGGATGCTTTTTCTCATGTTGATAAAGTGTCAATCTTAGCAATGAACTCTGTTATTGATGACCTTTCATATAAAATTGCAAGGCAGAAAGAAAAGATAAACAACCTGAACAATACAATTAAGGCAAAACCAGAATTCAGTCAAAGAGAGGCACCGGTGTTAAGCAAATAATTCTATAGAAACAGAGCTATTTGGAAATGCAATGGCATCACTTACAGTACAGTAGGCAATTAGTTTTAATTAACTTCAAATTCTGACACATAGTTAAAAATCATCTTTTGAGTGCCCAGCTAGACAAATGAAAGTTGGGGCATTATGTTCTGCTGGAAAAAGCTATTACAAGTATTATAATGATGCTATTCACGCTTCCATTATAAGTATTATGTGATCTTTTAAATTTTTTATGAACTGTACTTTTGGAAGATGATTTTGTTCCATACCATAAGCTTTTTAATATGGATACTATTTTCTAAGAAGACATTGAATTTTTAGAAGCTATTTTGAATACATTAACTGTGTCCATTCACAAAGTCCAACATACGATTTTTCTCTGCCAGGAAGGAAACGGGTTCTTGTAGGATTATCTGAAATTTCAGGTAGCTTTTGAGACATATTTTAATGTTAAATCTGGTACTTTAAATACGTTTTATGTCTGTCAGTATGGAAGACCTAAGTACAAATTTTGTGGGAGGTAAGGGGGTGGATGCTCTGAGTTTGAACTGCTCAGTGGGACATGTATGTCACAGCCTGAGCCCATACATCTCTCTGCCCTGTGTGTCCAGCAGGTTGGACCATTCTGGAGAGCAAAAAATGACCTCTTATAAATGTCCTCTTAGCAGTGTATTTTATGAAGTTCACTGTTTTAAGAGAATGTGGTACTTGAGTGCTGTACCTGGAACTCAATGGCAATGATGGTCTTCTGGGCAGTGCCAGCAGGTTCCTGCTCATGAGGCTCCTGTCTGAGTCCCCTCTGGGCCTGCCTGTGCCCTGAGGGAAAGGCAAGGCACAGGATCTCAGGCTACTGCTGGCCAAGGCCAGCACACACAAAGCCCTTAGGACAGCAGCCCCCTCGGGTGGTCACTATGGATTTGTTGCTCTGTGCTGTATCATTTTCAGACCTGAACTGTCCCCTTAGAGGCAAATGGAATGTCCCTGTATTATATACATTATAAACATATTATAATCCTTAGCACTGTGAGTTTGATGCTCTTGTTCTTGCGGGGAGGAGGCACTTCTGAAAGGTGCCCAGTAAGTCACTGACTTCTTTAATAGGAAACCTAATTCCATTATTAGTCTTCTCAAGTGCGTGAAACTAGAGCTAGACATTTCTGCTTATATTATGCAACCTTTACTCCTTGAGTAATCTTCTTGATTTCCCTTGGGCTGTGTGTGGCAGCTTCTCACATGAGTAAGTTCAGAACCTTTTTGCTTGTCCCAGTTAAATTAATTTGTATGCTGAGCCATGCAGGTAAGGGCAAAGAGTGTATTCGTCTTCTCAGCTGCTCGGTGACCAGGATGCTTGAGGAAGAATTCAAACAGAGCTGGTATTACTGAGATGGGAAAACTGTTACCATGCAGTCACCTTCACATCATGTTCCTCTTGGATCATGTGAGTTATCAGCCTTGGGAGGTGCTGTTTTTCTGAGTCATTAAAATCTGTGCTTTTTCTTCCCTTACATGTCCAGTGAGACTTTAAGACGCCTATTTCTCAGGGCAATCTTTTTTGACCAAAAAAAAAACCAAACCAAAAAAGCTGCTGTTCTGGGAATTGGACTGATGTTCTCAGTTCATGCTGGAGAGCATGTATAGCAGTCTCTGGGGGCCAAGGTGGGACTTGAAACTGAGATCTAGACAGGGAGAACTCTGTTTTGCACACAGTGTCATCTCTAAATGTGCACAGTGGGTCTGATCTCTGCTACAGGAGACAAGTCAATGGGCTTAAGGGATTTTTGGTCCAAACCAAAATAATTACTCTCACAGTGTTCAAAAGAAACATTAAAAAATTATGAAAAAGTGGAATTCTCTTCAGCATTGTCTGTAGGATGTTTTCTTTTAGCTAGTGGCTGTCCTGACTTGCTGAGTTGTCAGGACATTATATTAACGAATTGTTAAATTGTAAAAAAAAAAAAAAGTGTTTCTTTAATAAATCTTCAGTTGGTTGGTGGTCTAATAATGTTTTTAAAAATGAGTGTTACAGTAGAGTTAACAGCTGTGCTTTCCAGGCATGATTTTTTCTTTCAGAAAAAAATATGACAGGCGCTTCTAAACTGTGCATTTGAGTAGGTCCAGTGCAGTGAAAAATATCCCTGAAATAATGAAGCAGCACAGGAATACTGCATTCTGACTGTGAAAAAGGACTGCACACATTTTTTCCATGTGGAGTACATGCAGCACAGGAACAATTCATGGCATGGCAGCATGCTCATTCTCCTTGTGCTCAGAACTTTGAGTGAATGAGAAGAGAACAAATTGGGACCTCTAAACAAAAAAGAGAATGATAGCCGTCTACTGGTAATTTTTCTATTAGTTTCGTAGTGTTTGTCACTTAACTTGATGAGAAAATTTTGAGTAAGATTACCAGAAATAATTTTCTAGCAGTATTTTTTCATCTTGGCATATTTATGAATATTTCATTTATGACTTTTTTACTATTTCTACATTTAAAATTTCATTCTCAGCTTTAAGGTTTGCTTTGACTTAAAGTACAGTAGTCTCCAAAAAACAGGTGCAATTTTGTTAAAAAACTGAAAATTTTAAAAACCTGAGAAAAAGAAACTCGTCTTAATTACAGCCAGAGAATTTTGCATTTCCTTTGAAGCTGATTAAGTTGTTTTTTTAAATGGAAACCAGTGTGTGATTTGGACTCATTCCAGTGACTTAGTGGACAAAAGGAAAATTAAGGGACCTGTTCAAGCTCCTCAGGTGTTCAGCAAAACATGTACCTTAGAAAATTGGACCTCTAAAAATAAAATAAGGCTTTAAAGACTAGATTACTGGCTTTCCTAGACTGGCCCAGATGCACACAGCAAGGCTTTCCTCTGGCAGCCAAACTGGCAAAAGCAGACCTTGTGCCCATTAAGTCCCATTGGTGCAAAGTCCACTGTAGGGGATGAGCTTATCTTAAACATAAGGGAATTAGTCCAGTTTCCTTTTAAATTACTGGCAAAGCTCCAGCTATATTCAACAAGAGAAGGGCTGAGGCAGCAGGCACACAAAACCCTGCTTCTAGGCCTGATCCCAGCTTTTTTTACACATTCAAAGCTCATGCTGAGTATTGTGGACACTTTAGCAGGATTAAGACTGAGTGGATTGTTTGGGCAGATTTATATTGCTATTCATTTTAAGAAGTACTGATACAGTTCTCAGTGATGTACAGTTAATAAATATTCATTTGTTAAAATACAAGGCACCTGTTGACAAGGTAAACTGTAATTGTTCCAAGCAAATTGCTCAAGTGTGGTAGAAAGTCGTGGCCTAAATAGCTCTTCTGTTATCTGCAGCCTGGCTGTATATGGAGTGTGTGTTTTGGAAAATAGGGCCTAAATTACTTGGAGTCCACTGTATTATGCCTGTGGCGTGTGTTCAGTCCTCTGGGAAGTCAGTCATGTCCAAACACGACACCTGGTTTGATCATCACCTTGTAGGGAGAAACAACCTGAAGTGCCTGCCACTTTACACTTCAGGGGCTTAAGTTGCAATCTTGCATGCTCATCAGTGCCAGAAGGTTATAATTTGTCATCAGAGTAGTGTCAGGAAAGAGATGTGATTGTTAAATGTCAGCACAGAGATGTGGGGAAGGCCAGTGTCTGCCTTGGTCTCTGTGAGTAGTGCATGAACACCTGGGGCTGCTGAAGGTGATAACGCGCATCTCATTGTTAGGGATGTAATCAGTGACAAAAACATGCACCTGAACAGTGTGCAGAGGGCGTCAATTTTTTTGCAGAGGGGAAACAAACTCCAGCCTGAAAACTGTCATCTTTATTTAGTGCTTCTTGATACAGTTACCACAAAACCACGAGAAGCATAAATGTTTCATTATGTACTGAAGTAACGTGTTGGGATGTTCCAGTTCAGTGAGGCAAAGTTTTCTGTTGTATTTGGGCTCTTGAATAGTTCAGGTTCCTTGGCAGGATTTTGAGGAGAAGAGGGGAACTGGAAATGATAATGTAATGGACTGTCCTCTAATAATAATATGAGCACAAATTTAAAAGTAAGTGACATGACATAAAAAGACAGGTGAGGAAAAGAACGCTCATCATGTAAAGATGAGGCACTAAACTAAATCATGGTAGTAAAGAATTAGCCATTTGGGATTTGAACTTGCCCTGAAAACAGTGGCAGAAATCCCACTGCATTAAATGCCTGAGTCCTTGCACAGGACTCATTTGATGCTATTCACAGAATAACATATATGCCAAATAGTGCTGTTATTTGTCAAGTAAATTATTTGTCAGATCCGTCACCCTGCCATTTCTTTTCTGGCAGAGCTCCTACTGAAGTCAACGGGAGTATTGTCTGAAATAATCTTTTAGAATTGGGCCTGAGGTTAAGCAAAATGCAATAGGGAGATAACTTGTTCAGATTCGTTGGGTTCATAAACCCACATACTGGACAATAGTTTGGCAGTTGGGATACTGTGCTTTATGCTGCTAATTTTTCTTTCACCGATGCTGATTATTCCCTCATCTCTCTTTACCTGTTGCCACCTCCATTTGGGGTTTGATCCTGGTAATGTGTGCATGTAATTTAAACCTTGCTGTCTGTATAATCCATATCAAGGTGACAGTGAAGTCATTGGTGTCCATGGGGACCTTCTGGTGTACTGTTTTCTGTGGTGTTCTGGGCTCTTCTGTGACTTTAGAAAACTGCAGGACAAGCCAAGGACTCAGAGCAGAGGGCTTCCAAGGTAACTTGTTCTCTGCTTTGGAACTAAGAAGCCTGGTTATATGGCTGGTTTGTTCTTCCAGTTTGGGTTTTTTAGTTTACAAGTTAAATGTTCTGAATCAAATTGCTATGTCTTTAAAAAAAAAAAAGTGAGAATTAATAGCTTCATCTTGATAGGAACAAAGTTAATACAAGTGAATTGTTTAAAGGATTTGCACTTCTAGCTATTAAAATACAACTTGGGCAACTTCAGCACTGAGCTCAGCCTCTCATTACTACCTATGGGAATGTATAATGGTTAAATTAGCTGCAGGTGGGCTCCCCCGTTGCTCCAGAAGCAGATTAGAAGCATCTTGAGGGCTGCAAGTAACCTTAAAGAAATCAAACATAATGGTCTCAAACAATAGTCGTTCTTGTAGCTCATAACGTGCTCCATATGCCTGAAAGGTACTGCGCAAATGGGACTCTTTGTGGGAGACCGCTTGGGTTTGGCTTCTCCAAAAATGGAGTGTTTGTGTGAAATGGAAAATATTCATGGGTGTTGAGCATAGTTCTGTGCTCAAACGCGGTAAAGCAGTTGGTACCTAAGATTGCTTAGTGTACTGAAAAGATTGCAGAACAGCGCTCTGATGGTGACAGCGGCTGGTTGTCATGCTCAGGAGGGGGCTGTGTCCCCCAAAACCATATCGGATGGAACTGCCGCTGGCTTCCGTACAGTTGAACAATTTACGTCTGCAGTTGGTACATACGATGCGTTTCTTGGTGTAGTTTCCAGTCTCTGCAGGGACCGTTGGCTGGAGTTAACACTTGTCTCATGACGACCCGTCCGTGTCACCTGCTGGGAATCTCGAAACCTAAGCAAACCGTGCACGAGTTCGCAACCTGCAGTGTTCAGGGGTTTTGTACCTACTGCTCTGTCTGCCCTCCGTACCTGGTGTTATCAACAATCACACGCTGAGAGCGCCTTTTCCTTGGTGCTCATCTCCCTCCTCTTGGGAACTTCTTGCTTGCCTTGGACTGACCTGGCTGTGCCGCCTCGTCCTGCGTTGCCCGCACAGACCGTGCCGGCGCTCCGTGAAAACTTGTGCGTGTGAGCC
>VXBA01003842.1:138975-155061 GCA_013399895.1 Serilophus lunatus
CGTCCTGGGGCTGTGGCTGCTGGCGGCGGCGGGGCTGTGCGGCGGGGCGGCGGCGGGCAGGTCCCCCAGCTGCCACGAAGTGCGGACGGCGTTCCAGCTGCGGCAGATCGGGCCCCTCAAGCTGGTCCCCGACGTGCCCACGGCTGGTCAGTACCGACCCGCCCGCGGGCGCTGCTCCGCGGCGGGGCTGGGGGATGCGGGTCGGGGCTGGGGGCGCCGGGCTGGCCGGGCTCGGCTGTGCAGCCGGTGCGCTCCGGCTCCCTTCGTCCTGCGCCGGCTTGCGGGGAGCGGAGCGGATTTGGCACGCTCCTTGCTACAGTTAACTAAAAGATTTCGTAGGAAAGGAGTCCGGGATGACTCCTGCGGTTTTATACTGTGCAGGTGTTACGTGTCGATTTCCACGCTAAGTACGGTCTGTCTTCCCCGCGGTTCAGGTCTGTGCATTCCCTTTGCTGCTAAGTACCTGAGGCAGAGGAGATTCCTCCTGCAAAGTCTGCCTTTGCTAAGTACCTGAGGCAGATATTCGTCCTGGATTCGTCCTTTTGTAGAAGGCAAATGAGTAGACGAGTTATTAGTGAAGGCTTGTTTTGCTGACCAGATGTGGGGTGCTAAGGCGGCCGCTGAATGCACTCTTAAATTCTGAATTGGAGGAGTTACCTTAAAGATGAATTCGGGAGTGCTGTCACAAGGAAAGGCAGAGGTGACATCTCGGAGGGGCACAGCCAACAGAACTTGGCTTTTACTTAGTTAAGCAGTAAGTCTACAGCACTTGTGAAAGTTGATGGGCAGAGTGTTGTTCCCTTTTGCTTTTTCACAGCTCCTGAACAATGCCTGACAGCACTGAAAGGGAAAAGTAACACACAGATAATAACAGATTTTTTTTTTTGCATGTTTTATAACCACTCTGTAGAATTCACAGTAAGGAGATAAATTTCTCTATAGTATAAAACATGATTAAACTCATGAATGACCATGAATCTCTCTGCGTTTTGAAGCTGCATCCCCTCACTTTTACGTATTTTCCAACCTAAATGAGTCAGTGAGTCCTGAAAAGGTTTACAGGAATCAGAGTAAGAAAGCAAGACTATCAATCTCATTATACAAACTCTAGCTGCCTTATGCCAGTGAAATGGCTTGTAGATGTGTGGTGGTACAAGTTTCAATTTGGGTTGTAGCTTTATTCTTTTTTTGTCTTCTCTCTTTTTTAAGTTTTTCTTTAGAGCAGTTCAATTCAAAGCCTGCTGAATTTGATGGAAAGACGTCTTACATGAGTTTTGGATATGTTTTCTGACACGGGTTTCTGTCTTGGGGATTAAATTTGATAGGCCATTGGGCTGTGATCTCTTAGGGCTGTAAACGACTGCACAATGCTGGTGATCTTCACTTTGCACGAAGCAGTTGAGATGACACATGGGGTAGAGTTGTCCTTGGGTGAGGAATCATTTGTCATTTTGTGTCAAGAAGAGATTTGCAGGAATGGCATTTTGAAGCTTGGTGCTACTGTTCTGTGCTGATAGAGGCATGAAATCATGCTGTCTTGGAGAGCTAAGAAAGAGGCAAAACAAGGCTTTTCATCCATTTTGATGAAATGGAGCACTCTTCTGAGCTCTTTCTGGAAGAAGTTCCTCAAACTTTTACTTTTTTATAAAACTCTAATGATGTAGATGAAACTTCGAGAAAATTCTACACTTCCAGAAGGAAGGTGTAGATGCAATGATGCTTCAGGGAATCACAGAATCCTGGAATGATTTGGGATGGAAGGGGTCTTAGAGATCTAGTCCCAACCCCCCTACCATGGGGGGGTTCTTTCATTGTGTTCTTGTGTCGTATTGAACTTTTCTGTTGAATAACAAGCTCTCAGAAAATAAAAAGCATAAGAGAAGGTGAGAGACAGTAATATGCTTTCAAATTTTAGCTCAAAAAGGTTTCTTTTGAAGAGGATTGGAGCAGAGCTGAGGAAAAGTGGTGCATATTGATCTTCCCTGTTCATTGAGTATTAGCGCCACCAAAGGTCATGTGCTTTAATAATACCTTGCCAGGCAGTACTGCCTCCTGTCATGTGCCCTCTTTCAATTAAATACTGAAGTGTTTTCCAGTGTTTCCATCTAGCAGCTCTTATCAGTGAATATTTCTTAGTGCAACCTTCCCTACACACATTTCTCTCACATTGAGGCTTATTTTATTATGCATTTTAACAACACAAATGTCGAAGCTCATCCCCTGAAGACCTCAGATGTCACAAAAGTAGAAGAGGGAAGAGTGGTGGGCTGCTGGGGGGTGACACTGGAGACCAGCATGTTCCTACTCCCTTCTCCTCCTGTGGGACAAACCTGCGCTGCACTGCGGTGCTCCCCAGATGCCTGCATTGTTGAGTTTGGATTATTTTCTCTAAAAAAAAAAAAAAAAAAGGAAAAGAAAATTTTGCAGTCCTGATCTCTCTTT
Organism: Serilophus lunatus; assembly: GCA_013399895.1. NCBI lineage: Eukaryota > Metazoa > Chordata > Aves > Passeriformes > Eurylaimidae > Serilophus > Serilophus lunatus. Next base: position 141,418 of record VXBA01003842.1, read on the forward strand.
ACTAGATATTTTCAGTCACAAGTGTGTTGAAAGCCCTTGCCTAATCTCAAGCCAGTATTTATAGGCTAATACAACAAATCTGACAGAGGTTAAAGTCTTAATGATTATTGAGTTTGTATAACCTTTGGGAAAAGCAGAAGTTCAGTTGAGGAGAGAGGCCCAACCCAGTGCTGGGACAGGAATCAGCAGACAGTCTGTCAGGGGTATATTTTCTGTCTCCTCTCATAGGTAGTGCCCATTTACCTGTAATAAAATTAACACTAAATACTTGGAGTGCTTGTAGTGCACACCCTCCTGTGGTATGAGCTGTGGTTGCTGGTGCTAAAGTTGCATGCAGATAGATCTGGGGCACAGTAATGGATCCTGGATACCGTCCTTATGGGCACTGATGGACTGGAAGCTGCTTCCCTGTGTTGTCCTGCTCAGCATAGCCTGCAGTGAGATGGAGTGTGTCTTTGGGCAGGACCTGCCAAACTCCTGTATAAAATGTAGGGGGAAAAGGAACACAACTCCTGAGGAAAAAAAGGCTTTTGTTTTTAAGGTGTGCTGTGAATCTGACAGCAACTTCTCTGAATATTTTCAGCTTCTGAATGAGCTGCTACAGATGCCCTAGAACGTTCTTTTAAATTTCTCTTCCACTGTTCCTCCATGAGATATATTTCTATTCTGAAAACTAGTCCATTAATGAGTTCAGGGCTAAGGAAGAAGAGATTTTGGATAAGGAATGGGCAAGAGGCCCAAACAACAAGTATTTTTGACCAGCAGATCATCTTGGTCTGTCTTTTTTCTCTGCTAGTGGGGTCTGGTACCCCACTTTTGTGGAACAAATGGGATGCGTTAAGGGTAATTTGCTGTAAATGGCAAACAGACTGGTCAGGTAAAGGTACTGCTGCCTTGGCTATGATCCACAGGAACGATGTTTTAGTGTCTTTCCACCGACTGGCAAATGAGGTAATGCGTTCCCTGACTTGTACTTTGATTATCACAGACTGAGCTGGGATGTTTTTGTAGGAGCTCCTCAGTTAATGTTTTGATGAGAGAGAATTCTGTGCTCTCCCTGGGGGTGAAGGACTGTGTTAATCCTGCCAAGGGACTAAGCCTTTGGTTCCAGGGAGTCTAGATACCTCAGACCTGATGCATGCTTGCTCCATGTGGTATTCCTCCCAGACACGGGGCCGCCTTGGTGATGCCCTGGGAGCCCTGGGTTGAGTTACAATGTTAACTGCACACTGGCACAGGCTCCGTGCGAAGTTCCGGTTATTCACAGGCTGTTCTGTGGCACGGAGCACTGTGGTGGCTGCCTGTCACTGCTTTCCAAGTTCTCAGTAGGAAAACTGAATGAACCCAACGGGAGTCTGTGACTTGTCCGCGTTCAGGCAGGGAATTGGAGCAGAACCGGAATAAAAGTCCTCTTGTGATTCCTTTGGTAATCACGTAACCACGAGAACATCCTACCTTGTTTATATGCTCTCAGTTCTCTCACTGGCTTGTTGACCAGTGTATGAGCAGGCAAAAACTGCCTGTAAGGAGAGAGAAGAATTGGGCTGATTTCTGGGAAGCAAGGAAGATGGTTGTCATTTGTGAAAGAATTCGATGAACTCTTTACCTTCTAAGTAATCATCTTATGAAGAACTACCAAAGGGATGATTAGCTTTATCTTGCTGCTTTACAAAGAGCACAGAACAGTCCCAGGTTTTCCCAGTCAGGGACTCACTTCTGCAAGAGAGATTTTATCCTATTAAAAGGTGCTTTATTCTCTTGTCATTCTGTACCTTAAATCAGCAGGACTGTTCATTACCATGTGTATGTATTCAATATCCCATAGCAATTTATGCATTAAAACTATTTCACTTTCTGAATAGTGGCAGTAAAGTCCTAAATTCCTACCAGAAGCTCCTTGCTGCATGTGGTGCATGTGTTAGAGTGGCTCTCATCCCATCTCAGCCTGTGGCAAAGCTCCCATCCATGTTGAGATAGGGATCTAGATCATGCTCCTATTTTGAATATATTCAAGAATATCTATGAAACTCTCCATTGTATTACGAAACGAGTCATGCCACACTTTACTTTCCTGTTTTTATTACCACTCAGCTTTTTATTTCTTCTTGATGAGAACACCTTAGTTCCCCTGGTAAAGGTGCAGAGCTGAACACATTTTGCTCACAGCAACATTCTGTCGCTGTCTCTCCTGAGTTTGGTGGGACATGTACTTGCTTTGTTGGCCCTGGGAGGTCTCTGCCCCATCAGAATGAGAGACTGAAATCCTCTGGTGTCAAATTGAGTGTCCTGTTCATGTGCGTTTGTGGCTGTGTGGGACTGCCTTCAGTGGGATGGATGAAAGATACATCTGAGGGGAAAGACTGCTGCATGAGCACAGTTGTGTTAATGCTTAGAAACTATACAAGGAGGTTAAGACTTTAAAAAAATGACACAAAAAAAATCTTGCTTTTATTAGGTTCCTATTTCTTTTAGACAGTCTTGACTGTTCTTCCATTTTGAAATGTCTCTGCAGGCTCTGAGTGTCACCAGAAGTGTTAACCTAAAGCTGGTGATGACTCTGGATGCAGGCAAGACTCTTGCCAGCAGTAATATTTTTTTTTCCTTCTTTTCCCATGCCTTAAATTTAGTAGAAGGAGAACTAGCTGCCCACTCTGTAATGCCCTCCTGGGAGTAATCTATAAGGAAAAAATCTGTTTAAACTTACTTAATGCCTCATAAAGATGGAATTGCTGTTCCACTGCCAGGTGGAAACCTGCAGTTTTCATATCTGTGAGCCTCAAATAGCTTTGTCCTCAGTGACTTGCATAAGCAGTTGGTCCAGGTGAGAAGGCTTAGTTACTTACATCAGCCTTTCCTGTAAACAGTGTCTTGGGAAGGAATCCAAGAATCAGCAGAGAAGCTGCTCTCCCACAGCACACAATCTTGTTATCAAACTGAGTCAAGGGAAAGGGCCAAGTATTCCTACAATGCATGGTCTATTAATTGTCTCCAAAATCTCTGCTAAAAAAGACTGTGTTGATTTATTTCTTTTACGATCATCTCAAGATTCTGGTTTAGAACTGGACCTTGGGATGGAGAACAGGCTTAGTAAGAAATGACTCATCCTTAAATACTGCTAGCTCCCAGGAGCTGCCTCTGTAGCATCTTACGTGTCACTGAAGTTTTGCTATCAGATTGTTATTGGAAAGTAGTAAAAAAATAATATTCCCACTCTGATATTGCAGGTCTGAGCAGACAGCTCTTAACCAGTGGGCAGTACTAATGAAAGGGCACTAACGTGATAAGTGGAAACAAAGTTGGCATGATAATGGCTGTGTAAATCAATAAAGTAAATACATCAAAATAAGTAAAAGCTTTTATAAGGATTAATAATGAAAATGGGCATAACCTGCGGGTCTGTAAAAAGCAAGGATATGTGCAAAATGCACCGTGGGCAGTGAAATGGTTTTGCTTTTAAATGGTATAAAACTAGATCTAGTGTTCCAAGTATTATAAAGTCTTTGTAATTGAATCTTTCTCCTATGAAAGCACAAAATGATATGGCAGAGGCATATAAATGCTGCAATTGCATACTTACCAGTTTAAAGCACAGCATCTGCTTCTAGGGGAAAATATGAATTTTGCTGGGTCAGAATCAGTTTCCAAACAAACAAGGCAGGCCTGTGAACTTTCATACTTAATGCATTGATCTGTTGATTTGTTAGGTATCAGTATTTAATATGATGGACTAGTCCTGATATCCTTAAAGATATATTTAAAGGTATTTGTTTTGTTCACATTAAAGTAACTAGTGAGCAGCATCAATGGATGAAATAAAGCACTTAGCTAATATTAATTGATTTATCTCTTTAAGGATAAAATAAGAAAGGCAAGCCTGTTTGTATCTTCTATGAAGCAGTTAAGATTTAATGTTTTAAGGCAGTATATTATTTAATGGAGAAATATAAAATATTTCTGCACAATATTCTGTTTGGATCCACAAAGTAACCCAAGCCTCAAGCTGAGCTGGGTCCATAGGCTTACATAGCACCAGGTTTTTCCCTCTTCTTGTGCCCTTCATGACCCAGGGTTGTCTGTAGATCCAGATGTGCTGGTCTGGAAAGGGAACTGATCTGTGTTGTGTGTGGAGTAAAGGTAGTAGGACTGTGTGCCAAACTGCTCTGTCCATTAGAAAGGTGAAAGGTGTCCAGAGTACTTCTTTTATGGCTGCATTTTGTCCCTTACAAGAGCTAAATATTTTTTGCACCAGTGTGAGCCCTTTGTGTCTGAACTGTCTTAGCAATGCTGGTCCTTAGTACCACCCTGAAGAAGAATGTAAGGACAGTATTTATATTCCTATTTTAGGATGTCAGATGAAACTCAGACTGCACATTCCATATTGAGTCCTGTATTTAGTGTCATCTGGTGGCAGGTAAAGATACTCAGCTTTGTAGGGTGACACCCAAAGGATCCCTCTGGGTTGAAGGTGGTCTCTCTGCACAAGGGGCTGCAGCTAAGCCAGAGGCTTGCCCTGGCAGCCTTGCAGATGAATTTTAATAGTGCTTGATCGTCCTGGACCCCCCTGGGGCCCTGTGCCAGCACTAAGCAGCTCTGCAGTATTGCACAAGTGATTTATGATGGAGCAACCTCAACCTTGCTTCATATTATGGATATGCACTATGCACATACTTTCATGAGAATAAATCTATCTATTTTACTTTTTTCAGTACATCAGTTTTAAAGGATGGTTATTAATTACTGTCTTAGTGTATTCATACATGCATGATTAATGTCTAAAGTTTTTACTTGTGAAACTTCAAGGCACTAGCTGGAAGAATACAGAAAGAGCTTAAGACAATAGAGGAATTTGAAATATTACAGACAATACCACTGCATTTATTTTGTGGACTCAAAAGTTTCATGGATGTATCACTGATAGATATCTTCGAGTTTTCTTGCATTTTAATAGCTAAAATGTAGAAATAAAGCACAAGGGTTGCCAGGCAGTTGCATAGGAACTTCAGAGCTGTAGAGGACAGAAAATTATTCCCCCAGAAGTTGTCATTCCACTCTTTCAAAATGGGGCTTTTAGCCTACTGTATAGGATTCTGTGCCATATTGTGCCTTTTTCTGTTCTTACTGAGTTTCTATTAATGCTGAAGGCCAGGATATATATGCATTTGAAGTATGCATATATAGATTTTTTGGTCTTCTGATGACTCTTCCTGCTTCCTGGGGTCATGGCCTTTCCCTCTCCAGAGTTCTTCCATCACATGGTGGATGTGACAGCCATTCTGAAGGGACATCCTTCTCCAGGGAGCTTATTCTAACAAAGAGCCCCCACTCTGCTGTGCAAACCACTGTCACTGTCATGTCCCTTAAAATACAAATGAGAGACAAATTTCAGAGAGCTGTGTTAGGAACCGGACAATATCAGATAGGTCATGGTATCTTTGTTTGGCAGCTAGTTAAATTGGATAGTTGGGCACATCCCTAGATGTTAATGGTTAAATGTATTCATTGTTCCAACAAGGCCCCTATTCATAAGGGAACTATTCTGTGCTCGTTATGCATGCATAATTCCCATTAATGCTGCTGGGGGTTAAGGGTGGATAGTGAGGGGGGAGAATGAAGCTGATGTTTACACATCCATGTTTGTACTCAGAGAAGACAGTTTGTAACATGTGAGAAATTGATCGTTTCTCCACAGAATCCTTAACTTCAAGGAAATTTAAATCTCCACTCTAAAGAGGGAATGAGAATGGGAGGGAAAGTGACACGTGCATAACTGCCTTGCACACCATACCTTGTCAATGATTATTACTCCAGTGCTGCTGCTGGAGAAGCTTTTGGAAGTAACTAAGTGCTTGGAAATTCAGGGTTCTTATTTGGGTATCAAAATAATCACTCCAAATCTTTAACTTCTGGCCAAAAGCTTTGCAAGCCTTTGACTGCGTTAATCAGGGTGACGAGATTTTGTGATTTATTATACAATATGGGTGTTTTCCATAGAAAGCCTTCAGATTAAGATTCCTCACTCTTAGGTGCACATCAAAGTTGTGTAAAAGCCATAAAGAAGCAAAGCATTGCCTAAGAAAGCCTTTCAAGTTCCAGAAAGTGCTTGAACTACTGAGGGTTTTGAAGTGCTCTAATCTCTGACATGGGTGACGTGCTAGGCTAGCACTTTTTGTTTTGTCACAAATCATCCATGCACGTAGTGCAAAGGGACCCTGACAAAGTCATTTTACTTTTGAAAAGGGCTGATTTTTTCCCTACCATTATGCCTCTCATTCACATCTACATGTTGGCTTCCACTTTGTTCAGGTCTAAGTAGCAGGGCATTTGCATAGTCTTCCCTTTGTTCTCAGTAAATATGGAGTAAAATGAGCAAGATCTGTGCTGTGAAATTAAAGCTGTACTCTTGAGAGATCTTAAGGGCCAAATCCTCACAAAAGGTACAGCAAAGTAGTGCCAAAGGAGCTGGTGTCCAGGAACAGCTTGCCCTGGGTGTTTGTGCTAGGAAATGTGAATAAAGGGAGAGTAATCTGTGGAAAACTGAGTGTAATTAGAAAAATACACTGCTGAAAGATTAGAATAATAGAAAATAGTGATGAAATAGACCTGAAGTGGTCATCTGGTCCATTCTTGCTACTTGCAGCCAGAATAAACTGTTTAAATCAGGGATAGAAGATCACTGCCTTTTTAGGATGTTTGTTCTGGTGCTTAATTACCTTATTGCTTGTGTTTTTCCTAATACAGATGTAATTATTCCTTGCTAAAATACAGGCCGTTTGCTTCTTATCCTATTCTCAGGACCTTTCTCTTTGCAGTAACACTCATGTGTGACAACTGCTCTGCTTTGTTCTTCTCTGTACATTTGTACTAAAGGCAGAGCAATAAGCTTTTGGGTGTAAGGGAATCTAACCTAAATTTGGGACACGTGCACCTGGAATGAATGAAGTTACTTCCAGATATGATGACTCATTAAGTGCTGTAACTTGATTTGGTGTTTGAGCCTGAAGAATGTTTTTTCTTCTTTTAAAAGTTTGAGCATTGTGAAGGAGGAGCAAACACAGAGCAAGAGGATATCAAACTCCATGGTCAGTAAAGCAAAATAACTAAGTCACAGGTTTGCCATGTAATGATAGAGGGGAGTGTGCAGAAAAAGCTGTTTTCAAGGGATCAAACTTAACAACAGCAGGCAACCTTAAGAGTTGCAGGTCTGCTACTGGAAAACTGTTGTAGCAAGGCAGCATGAAGATACCTGGAGACATGAGGCTTTGGTGGGACGTTTGCCTCTAACTTAAGTATTCACCCTAGATTTTGCTGGAAGTAGTTTGCTGTAGTGCGGGTGTGTAGGCCAGAACATGCAAATTAGGCAACAAAACACAGCAAGGTGACCAAAGTTTTAAGTCTTGCAAATAGAAATGGGATTTCCAGAGCAATTGAATATTTCCAGTTTTCCAAGTAAAGAGTAGCTTTGGCCCTTAAACTTCTGTTTTTCAGTGTTTTGTAGTGTTAATTCTTGAGCAATGTTTTATTGCCACTGATGTAGGGAAATTATTCTGCTTTGTGACTGGAAAGAACAGGGCTCAAAGATCAGGGTTGTTTCAAGCTTATGTCTCTAGGTGGATTTGGTCTAGTTCCAGCATGCTCCAGATAGCTGTAATCCAGTGCTGTGCTGCCAGCAGTGTAGCCATACCTGGCATGATGCTGTGCGTGAATTCAGATCATTCTCTACTGCTTCCAGGTCAGTGCTTATCTTGCCACTCCAAAGCATGTGTCTGTGGAATGGTCTGTGGCTGTGCTCCACATGGCTTGTCCTGATAGTCTGTCAGAAATTATGGAATGGTTTGGGAGTGACCTTCAAGATTTTCAAACCCCCTGCCATGGATAGGGATGCCACCCACCAGACCCGGTTACTCCAAGCCCCATCCAATCTTGAACACTTGGAGGAATGGAGTGTGCACAGCTTCTTTGGGCAAACTGAGTCAGTGCATCAAGACCCTTTGAGTCAAGAAATTTTTCCACATACCTTATCTAAACCTACTCTCTGTCAGTTTGAAGCCATTTCTCCTTGTCCTGCTACTTGTAAATAATCTCTCTCCACCTTTCCTGTAGGCTGTCTTCAGGTACTGGAAAGTTGCAGTTAGATCATCCTGAAGCCTTCTCTTTAACAGGCTGAACAGTCCCAGTTCTCTCAGCCTCTCCTCATAGAAGAGTGTGCTCCATTCCATCAAATGTGTTTTTAGAAGGAACAGGGGCTTGCTAAGTAATAGTTGGGGAACAGCACCCAGGATCTTACTTGTTTGTTCTGTGATGACAATCAAAATATTCCCTCCTTGCAACTTGCCAGAAGCTCCAGTTTTTCAGAAGTGCAAGATAGCATAGGCTTTTTAGTTATCTTTTCTCTTTGACATGGGCAGTTGAAAGGAGAGGTGTAATGAGTCTGAAGGGAAGAGAACGAAGCATATATAGAAAAACCAAACTGGCTTCCCAAAAGAGTGTAAGGCTTAAAAAAAAAAAAAAAAAGAAAGAAATTGGAACCACTGCTCTTGGAGAAAGCCTTTCAAACTTCTGCTCAGAGGATACTTGGCTTTAGTCTCCTAATCTTAGTTTTGAAGTTTGGGAAAAAATATATCTGTTGCCATGTGGGGCAGCCTGAAGTTGTATTTGGCTAAAACATTGTGTTTTCAGTTTGAAGCTGCAATAATCAAATTTACTCTTACTAACCTGGTTTGCTCTAGATATGTCAGGAAATGCAAACATTTGCCTTTCCCAAAATGCAGCTGCGGTCTGGCTGTACCTGGTTGGGATCTAAAAGCTTACTGGGAGCTTCCCCCTTGCTGCTAGCAGACCTGCTGTGCTCTGTGGTCTTCTCTGATAGAAATAACCCCCAGCTGAGATGAAAAGTGTCAATGTCATTTGTTGGCAAGGCTGTTGGCTTAGATTTGCAAAGTTTATTTTAGAGTCACTATCACAGGTGCCAAAACATTAGCTGAGCAGCAAGGACTGAATAGGGCTGGCTTGTGTCAGTTTGGCTGCTGCTGTGTGCCCAGTGGCTGCCATCCCCAGCCCAGCTTCCTCTCTCACTGCCTGCCTCTGGCTTTTCCAAGTGTGGATTGAGTGCAACCAGCACTGGCTGCCAGAGCTGGCCCTGGGCTGCTCTGGGCATCTTGGGTGGAATAGCTCTGAACCTTCAGTAATGCTGTTGGTTTGGAATGGAATAGCACAAGCAAGAAGGGAATGATAATCAGTTCAGTGTGCTGTGAAGGGAGCCTTGTTTGAGTGATATAAAGGAAGAAACATGATTTCTTAATTTATGTAACAGGTGCATAGGATTCAAATCAAAAGCAGGCTCTTGGAGAACAGTGAACATATACACAGCAAAGGGCAGTCTCCACTAGGAATTGCTTACAATCTAAGCAAACTAACAAAAGGTGTCTTTTCCATGTGGGGAAAAAAAGCACAGAGCCCAAGGGACCTGCCTCAGATCTGGCATACGTTTTAATATTCCCAAACATAGGAGCTCCTGGTTTTCACAAATTGATTGACTATGGTCCCAGCTTAAAGGCTTTTAGAACATCTTTCTGCCTCTCTTCAGCTTTGGAAAGCTGCATGTGTTTCAGAATCTGTTATCCTAGCTCAAGATGTCCCAGAAAGACATGGGCCTTCCTGATAAACATACTGTCAAGGTCCCAGAAGAGGTATTGGAATGTCGTATGTGGCGAGTTTGGCTGCTTTCCAGCTTGGAGCTGGTAAAATCAGGGATTGTCTCCTTCAGGTGAGATTTCATTATGGACTGTCTTTAATCCTCCAGTTCTTCATTCCTGATTGCTACACTCCTCATCTGCATGAAAGGGAAGTTATACACAGGCTTACTGGACAAACTGAAAGCATTTGGGCTGTAAAATTAATACTCATACATATTTTTAAAGGAGTGAAAATGTGTTTTCTGAGCACTTGGCTTCATGTATGGACTTTAAGTGAGATGGCAAAAATGGAATTATTCACATCCTTGGGGGGGGAAAGGAATGTTGGGGAATTCTTGCTTCCCCAGCACTGTTTTTGCAATTTCCCTTTTTGCACCTGTGGCAATAATCCCTTGGTTCCTTTACATTTATCTTTTCTTCAGTCTAACCTTCCTACAGATTTTTATGTTGACAGATAAAATGAAAAAGAATAGGAAATGCAGTTGATGATGAGCCTATCAATATCTTTGAAATTTTCTGTCTGCCACCTTATATGTGTCTTACCACAGCAGGTTTAGCATTTGGGAAGTAATCTGTTGTTGGTAAAACAGTCGTTAACATCTGAATTATCATTAGGGTTCAAAGTTGAGATGAATGAGGTGATTCTCACCTCTCATAAAACTATTTTATATGGTCTCCCTGAGGACTATATATCCTACTATTGATTTGCATTAAGAAGGTGGTTTTTTGCTCACTATACAGAACTAGAAACCTATATTTTCATTTAAACACAAATTCAGCTATGTTGTGTACGCAGTGCTACACACTTGTGTTCCTCCTTAGGCTTTCCACTTCATGTGGTTTCTGTGGTTCTTTAGTCAGGTACTGCAAGGTAGGGTTCTATGAAGGTTCAGTGAAATGCTGCTGTTGGTTTAGTGTTGTCCTTGGATGATATGGAGCAGGAGGATTTAGTAGACTACTCTAGAAAATATTTTGTATGCTTTTATGATACTTTTTTTGGTGGAAAAAAAGTATAGGATTTACTGCTGAGAATGTGATAAGACAATGAAAGATGAATTGTAGTAGACTCTAAATAAATTAATGGAAGTTCTTGCAATTTTTCTCTCACCTCTGTATTGTGATTATACATGTTGTCTCAGGAAAATTGAGGAAGGAGTTGGCAATACAGAAAGTGTAGAAACCTCTTGGATGTAAACCCACCTGCCTGTATCAGTCTAGATTGTTTTAAAGTGAACTTTGGTGCATCAGACTTTGTGCTTTATATTAACTCTAAGAGAAAAAAAGAAGGATGGATCCCCAGGAGTTTAAATCTCTTGAATTTGCGTGTCCTGTGTAGTTAGAAAGCTCTTTAGTGGTCACAGTCTTGCTGTCTCCCAGATAGACCCATATTCAGAGAATATCTCACTTAGCACTGGCCTCATGTGAAGTTATTTAATTTAATCAGTATTAAAGAATTAATCACCCATCTGTAGGAGTGCAGGACCTGCAGGAAATGATCACTGTGCATCCTCAGGCAGGGCAGGTAGTGCTTGCCCTGCACAGCACCTGGCACTTAACCAGCTGCACCTGGCACTTCCCAAGCTTGGTATCTCCTCAGCTGCTCAGCCTTTTAAGTTGACAGTTTGGACTGAAATTCTGTAAGGGGAGTTTCGTGCCTTCTGCTACTGAAATTCTGCTGTTTCCAAGATCAGGGCTGATGGGGGAAGGACCAGAGGGAGGGGTAGTGCACTGTGGGAGATTAATTACTCTTTCTTTGTTCCTTGAAGACAGTACTTAGGAGCAGTGGTATTATGGCTGTTTGGCATTGACACCAAAGATGCATCTTCCAACACCCTACTGAAAACTAGACTGTTTTGGGAAAGTTTGGAAAGTCTCCAATTGTGAACCTTGTCTTAGGAGGGTGAGGAGAGGAACTCAGGAGTAAAGGGAGGGCCTGGTAAAGGGCTGTGTAGGCTTCAGTGAGTTGAAGGGACGTTTAGTTTGGGGCAGTCAGGTACTTTTTCTGTTGGGTCCGGGCATGAGGCAGGTTAAGTGGGGCACAAGCCAAGGTGAAAAAGGTAACAGGCTTGCTGTAAAAAGGACAGAGAAATTGGCTTGGAAACTAGTCCAGAAATCATAATGCAAGCAGCAGAGGAAAATGGGGAAAACTTGGACAAAATGTACCTATGAACGGCACTGCATTGTGCAGATGCTGCCCTTGAAAGCTGTGTATTTTGGAGAGTTCCTGCTCTAGAAGTTGATCAGGGCCGATGCCTGATGATCTCCAGCTGTCCTCTAAGCTGTGGCACTTGCTGATGCTACCAACTCTCTGGAGTTATGACATCTCGTGCTTCTTGCTGCCCCCCTTCCTGTCCCATTCAAGGTTTCCCCCCCCCTTTAATTTGCTGATGTAATTGCAGTGCAATCAAATGGTGCAGTTTTATACACTTTTTTTTAGGTCTTCTCAAGAACTCTTGAGCCTAATGCAAGCTATTTGATTTGACAGAGTTGAAAGTAGCTACACATGCTAACAGTTATGCTAATGTGTTATCTAAGTGACGCTTGATAACACCTGGAGGTGTTTGTTATCCTCGATTGTTTCAACTGGAATAGCACATCTGGTCATGGCCTTACTGATACCTCAGTGTATTTCAGGAGAACAGTGAGAATGTAAAGTCCACAGATCAAGTTAAACAATATCTCTGTTAATGTATATTATGAAACAAGGGATTGGGGAAAAGGAGACTTTCATGGCTTGTGTTTTCCAAACTGCACTTAAAAGCTGTCATGCTGGATATATGGACATTGTCAAGCTGCCCATAGACAGATGTGTTGCAAGCCGTGCGGCGTGGCGGCCCTTCTCAGGAACGGCACGGCAGCCAACCCCAGGCTGCTCGGGCCATCAGCACTCAGACACCAGTGTGGTGGAAGGCAAAATGGCGTTTATTGCTTCAAGGTACCACAATATAGTCTTATCTCTTCTGCTCTTATCTTGTCTGCTTACATACCATTGGTACCTTCAAGGAACGCGGCTACATGTTATTGGCTATGGGGAGAGGGGTCTGTCTTTCCGTTACAGCGCGACATCTTCCCTTCGCCAGGCCCTAGCTACCTACATTTCCCCCCTCCCTTATGCATAACTAGATTAGCTAAAATATAACAAGTTTAGGAATCTTACATTTTATAACAATACTAAAAGGTATATATCGTAAACTTGGATTAAACATAAGGCATAAAAAACAGGTTAAAATTTCAAGGGATGACTAGTGGTTACAGGGTATAATTTGAGGTAGTGAAGAATATCTGAGGATAACACTGGATTAGTACATTTTTAAAGTAGTTGCTGGTGTTCTACAAACATAATGTTAGCTTTTTCTAACCTGCTTTTAACAAAAGACATAAGCTTGTTTAGTATGCAGGGTTTAAATGCTAAAGCTAGGAAAACAATGAGGATGGGTCCTGCTAGGGCAGAAATGAGGGAAGTTAGTTAGGGTGAGTTAGTAAATTATGACTTAAATTAGTTTTGTTGGTTTTCGCTTTTTCTTTTGCCAATCTGTCTCTCAGCTCAGCTATAGAGTCTTGTACCACGCTGGTGTGACTTGCATAAAAGCAGCATTCTTCTTTTTAATGCTGCACAGACTCCTCCCTGCTGAAGAAACATGAGATCTAATCCTCTGCGATTTTGTAACACCACTTCAGATAATGATCTCAGAGATTTTTCTAAGGCACTGATCGATTGCTTTGGTACGAGTCAGGTTTTGCTGGTGCAGAGCTCTGAGATGCGCACGGGATGTCCGCTGGCTTGTTGTCTTTACCTGCTACCGGGGTGTACACATTACAGGGGTGTCTGATAATCCAGTCCTGTGGACAAAAACTCACAGGTTTCATTAGTTTTATTCTGCTTTGGAATCAGTTCTGTCCCAGCTAGTGTCTGATCCCGAATCTGAGCTCGATTGGCTAGTTACATGTAAAA
>VXBA01003842.1:156767-201631 GCA_013399895.1 Serilophus lunatus
GCACGGCCACCGTCTCCTGTCTAGGCGAAATCCCGATTCCCGACGTCCCATCCAGGGATACAGTTCCCTGGTCCCAGGCTCCCGGGTTTCGGCACCACTTGTTGCAAGCCGAGCAGCGTGGTGACCTATCTCAGGAACGGCACGACAGCCAACCCCAGGCTGCTCGGGCCATCAGCTCTCAGACACCAGTGTGGTGGAAGGCAAAATGGTGTTTATTGCTTCAAGGTACCACAATATAGTCTTATCTCTTCTGCTCTTATCTTGTCTGCTTACATACCATTGGTACCTTCAAGGAACGCGGCTACATGTTATTGGCTATGGGGAGAGGGGTCTGTCTTTCCATTACAGCGCGACATCTTCCGTTCGCCAGGCCCTAGCTACCTACACAGATGGGACAAATTCAGTCTGCTTTTGTATTTCATCAGCTTTTTTTGCCTTAAAGGGACCTTTAACATCCTGTTTGTCTATGAAATCCTTATATTAAAGCTGATAGTAGCATTATTTTAACAAAATAGAGCAAAGACTTAAAAACAGATTGAAAAGTTCTTTCTGACTGGTCAGAAAATGTGTGTGGGAGGGCCTGGCCACAGCATCGCTGAGACAGGAGAAACAGACATCTCCATTTGACTTAGAAGTTGTCTCTGCTTCCTGGAGCTTACCTGGATGTTACCCCTTGCTCAGGTAGCAAAAGGTTTGTTGAGTTGGTTGCTATTTATATCCCACAGCCATTTGCAGCAGTGCACTGATCAATGTTGCACTGGCTTGTTTTTTTCACAGCAATTCCTGGCATGCGCTACTTCAAGCGTAGTAACTATCATGTTTTAAAACAGTGACAAATCAAATAGCAGTTGTTTGACTGTGCATTCATTGAGCTTCATGAGTTTAATATCCTTTGCTTGTCTTTCTAGTTGAAAATATGTTACTAGTCACAGTGGGACTAAGCTATGGTGAAAGGCTGTGCACAAGGAGCTGTGCTCCTGGCTAGGTGAGGATGGCTCATGTTTTTGTGGATGAGTTTTGTGACAGTAGTCTTGCAGGTGAAGGTAATGATGGTTTTAGCACTGCCAGGGCACAGGAGCTACATGAAAAAAGAACCTCATGGACAAAAGAACTTCATGGACTTGTGGCAGCCTACAGTAGTTGGGTTCCCTTTCCCTGATGTGGGCTGTGTGGGCTCTGCTCATGCATCAAGTAGTTGCGGGGGAAGCCCTGTTGGGAAATTGCTTTCTTTTTTATTTGATTTAGCCTCCTCCCCTGAGTTAGTTTGCATTTAATTGCTGAATTTCCCTCTAGCTGAGACAGCAGCTACACCAGACAGACGAATCTCAAGAAGGGTGAAGTGTTGGCTCCTGTTCAGCTGGGCCAGACACAATTTGAGGTACTTCTGGCACCTTCCTCTGTGTTACTAAGGCATAATCAATCTTGGAGTCTTTGAAGACATTTGTACAATGTTAACATCTTTGACTTTGGACTAAAGCTTTGTTAGGAAGTATTGTTGAAATGTTTGTCAAAATACAAAGGAATAAAACCTGTCAGAAGACAAATGGCACTGAGCTTGCCGTCTGAACATGCTCAGGGATATTCTTCACAGTGGAAGTTAAAGACCCAGCTTGTTTGGAAAAAAAATTAAATCAGTTTGTCTTTGGAAAAATTGGTGCTGGTAGACCAGATAGTTTGTATTAAAAGTTTGTTATTCTAGTTTGTGTCCAGAGAAGGGCAACGAGGATGGTGAAGGGGCTGGAGCACAAGCCCTATGAGGAGCGGCTGAGGGAGCTGGGGCTGTTCAGCCTGGAGAAGAGGAGGCTCAGGGGTGACCTCATCGCTGTCTATAACTACCTGAAAGGAGGTTGTAGTCAGCTGGGGGTTGGTCTCTTCTCTCAGGCTCCCTATGACAGGACGAGAGGACACAGTCTTAGGCTGTGTCGGGACAGGTTTAGGTTGGATATCAGGAGAAACTTTTTCACAGTGAGAGTGATCTCCCACTGGAATGGGCTTCCCAGGGAGGTGGTGGAGGCCCCATCCCTGGATGTGTTTAAGGATAAGTTGGATGATGAACTTAGTGACATTATTTAGATGGTGTAGATGATGGATTGGTGTTGGACAGGTTGTTAAGTTAGGTAAAAGGTTGGACTTGATGGTCTCTATGGTGTTTTCCAACCTTGTTAATTCTGTGTATAATTCTGTGTGACTGTGGCTTTTACAGTGTGTAAAGCATTTTAAAGACAGAACTGCTAAACTACATGGTCAGCCAGCAAAATGAATGCATATGTAGCTTTTGGAAGAAGTTGATTTTGTTTGCTAAACAAGCCTTGCTGCTTTTAGGAAATTATACTGGTTCAGCAAGCTTTAATGGCCAAAGTCTTAGACTTCATTTGTACCAAAGTTCAGAATGAAGCCCAAAACATTCTGATTGAAAATAGTCTTCAAGCAACACACAAAAAATAAACCACAGCTGATTTCAGTAGAGCTGGCTAGATGGACATCAGGTAAGGATGCATAGTTTTCTGTGCATTTGGCACCTTAAGTAATTTATAATTGTGACAGGGAGGTGTCTGAAGGTGATGCCTTTGGCATGTATTAAGTGCTTTGGTGTTGCAGAGGAGCTTTCAATGGGGATCATTGTTGCTTTCCAAAATATTAATTCTTTACACTCAGGTAGTACAATATTTTCTGCTGTTCTGAATGTGACTTTGTTTCTCAAAGTGGAGCAAGACACTTTATCCTGTTTTTTATAACACTAAGAATTTAAAGTCTGGAGTTTTTCTCACTTTAAAAAATAAGCTGAGCCACAGTTTTAAGCAGTACTCAAGGGGAAAAGACTTGAATGGAAAAATAAGAGTAATCCTTCCATCTGATCTGAAGCAGAAAATTGATTTGTTTTAGGAAAGCTGTAAACCTCTCGGAATGGAAGCCCAGACATGTACAGTTGAAAGTGTTCTGCTCTGTCAGTAAGTTAATGCATAAGAAAATGAAATACAAAGAGAGGTGTCTTGGGATTCAAGTGCTTCACATCTGTAGCATAAAATAAGTCCTAGCAGAGGGCTCCCAGCGTGGTCAGATGCTGGAACATGTGGGAATAGAGAGCCAGGCTTGTTCAGTTGCCCGAAGAGATGATTGAGAGGTCATACTGCTGTCTTCAGCTACCTGTTGGGAGAAAATAGAGTAAGTGGATTCTTGTAGGCCTATGTGATGCACTGAGAAGCAGCAGACATGAGTTAGAACATGGGAAATTAGAATTTGTTTGATGTAATTATTTTACTGTGAGGGTGGTGGTAATTTTTCTTTTCTTTGGAGCTACTTGAAACTTGGCTGGATGAAACTCCTATGTAGTTTGACATTCTTTAAAGCTAGTTGAACTAGACGTTCCTCCCAAACCAAATTATAAGTTAGGAAATGAGAGGCAACTTGGGGAAAGCAGGTAAGAAAGTCTTAGAGTGAAATTAGAAGGTTCTGTCACTGAAACGATGCTGTTGGTAACTTTTCGTCCCTCTTTAATGAATGGCGCTTTGCTTCTGGTGTCTAAAATGACTTTGTTCCTAAACTTGGAGGAATTTGCCCTTAAGGTTGTCTCCCCACTGCTGATATGTAGTGCACATCTAGTGGGGGTAATTGCTGCAGCACTGCAGGGTTCCCTGTCTCTGGGGTGCTCAGCCTCCTGGTCAGCAGTGGCTCATTGTGTTCCTCTGCTCTTCTTTCCCTGTTGGAGAGCGTACTCTTCATTAAGTTGAAAGAGATGAGATAAACTAAAATTAGTATCAGGGCTATTAAAGACATTAAGATATTACTAATGAGTTCTAATTTAATCTCGACACTCAGGCATGTACAGTACTGAAAACTTTTATTAGGTTTCTATAATTGTGTTAAAAGTGATATCCTCAGGCTGGTACTGAAGCCAGTGAAATTGCCGAACTGTGCATGACAGCTCTGACCTGACAGTACTGTTAGGGGAGTGAAGCTTGCTCTTTGCTGCTCTTTCAGTGCTCTGTGTTTTACATCAGGCTCCTTAACTGTCAGGGGCTTAGTGCTGTTTGTATTTAAGAGTGGTTTCTGTGTCATTTTGGCTCTGGACCAAAACCTAATCTTCAGGTTCCTGGAGTATTCATTGGAAGAGATAGCTGGATGGGGAATCCCAGGAGTGCAGTTCTAGCTGAGATATCCCTGTTCTTAAAGCTTTCTGGAGGAGATGCAGGTTCCCCTTGTGCCTGGATCCAAGGGGGATCACCAGGCACAGCACTGATAAACATAGATGGCTTCCTTGCCTGGGCCAGCACATAGACCAGCACGGAGCGCTTGATATTTACAACATTTTTGATACAGGTCTGAGCTTTGCAAAAACCTTTCAAATAAAAATTCAGAGGGCTGCTGTAAGGAGAAATGATCTGAGTACAGCAGCCCAGCACTGTAGATGCCAGTAACATTTACAGCCCTTCAGCTCAGACACCTATTTGTGCCCTGAGTTGCTCAGCAATCTGTACTATAATTTCACACATGCTTTGTGGTGCCAGCTCGGAGAAGTGGTCCTTCCCCAACCTCCAGTTCCTTGTGACAGGACAAACGTGTTCATGGGGTGAACTGGATCAGGGAACCCATCCAAGTTAAAATTAGCTGGGCCAAGAGGCTAATTTCAACCTGGGACAGCTTCTCTGGCAGCCAGGAGCAGAGGAGCGTGCCCAGCTGGTGACGAGCACACAGCCCTCCCGCTGCTGCTTTTGGCAGCCTCCTGATTTCTGCCAGCGCACAGTGGATGTGTCTTGGGATCTTTCAGCAGGGTTTGAGAATGGTGATTTCAGTGGGGAGACTTGCTGTTTCCTAATCTTGAGATTAGATTGAAGCGTGAAACAAATCCACCTCCAAAATGGTATCCTGAGTCAGCTCAGTCTGTGACGACTTGGATGTTTGTGAACTGATATAACAGTGTAGTTAATGGAAATATTTTGCCTTGGTTTTCACCTTCTTGATGTAAAATACCTGCACTTTCCAGTGAGAATTGCTATAAGCTAGAAGCAACATTTTCAAGTCAAATGAGATGCTTCACCTAGCTTGGTGTTTTCCATGGCAAGGGAGATGTATTGAACTTCTCCCTGTAGGTTTGGTCTCAAATGACCAGGCACAGCTCACTGAGTGTCTCTACTGATTTTTCAGTGTGCATCCCCTTGTTTTTGGTAATTGTCAGTTATATGGGGCGTTGCTATATGATGACCTGCAAGGCCAGGTGTGAGGGTTAGTGCAGTGTGATAGTTCATTAATATTGTGTCCCAAGGCTTGGTCTGGGTGAGAAATGCTGTGGAGGAATTGTGGTCTTTGGAAGCAGCTCCAAGTCTCCAATCCACGTGTACCCTCAGGTTCCCTTGGTGCTGTGTGGGGAGGGATTGCCAGTGGTGTTTACAGTGGTTTAAAACCAGAGGGGTGGCCGGGTGAGGACAGGCCAGCTGTGGACATGGCACAGGGAGGGTGCCAGTGCCTTGTCGCTGCTTTGGGTCCGAGCCAGCTGGGCTGTGCTTGCCTGTGCTCTCAGGTGTTGAAATGGGCCCTTAAGCCATCGGTGGGGTGGGATGGGAGCAGGGAGCTTGACCCCCTGGGTGGCACTGGCCTTCCTGGGGAAGGGTGTCTCCTTCCCTAGAACTCGAGGGATGAGCTGGAGGAGAAAACCTGCAGCCCTTTTCCCTCAGGGCCTCTGTTTCTGCCTCGAGGTGGAGGGAAAGAAGAGCTTGAGACTGTCTTGAGGATTCCTGCTGGGCTGTTGCTGTTTTACTGAGAAATTTCAGCAGAAATACCTGCGTTTTAATATTGTGTGACCGTCTTGGCTCTGGTATTTTTATGCATGCCTCTGGTTCTGGATTAGCTTACTTAATGGTCCCTTACTTTTTTCCCTCCCCTACTTAAAACATGTGTTTGTGTAGCACCAGAATATGTTCAGCTGCAGTCCATATCAGATCCTTTCTAGCACCTGCAGATCTCATGGTGTAGAACAAACTGACCCTGAGTGTCTTTCACAACTCCATGTGATATAGGTTTCATAATCAAGGACACTAAACTTACTGAAACACAAAGATGGAATGATTTAAAAAAAAAAAAAGTAAAAACATTGTTTTTAATCACCTTTCTCTGTAGTTGCAAAGTGGAAGTGATTTCAGTGCCTTTACAATTTATTTTTTCTTTTTTTGTGATGAGCTGCTTAGGAGTTTAAAGTATTTTTGAGATGGTTAGTGTCAGAGCTGAGTAGGTGAGGCACTGTGTGGGCTAGTATTGGACCCTAATTTGAGGCATGGTTTTCACTCACATGTTCAAGTTTTTATAACCTTACCAGAAGGTGTGCAGTGGAAATGTTGCCCTTTTGGATGTGTATCTTCAGTAATTCTGTTGTATCCTTGGCTATGTTCAGATGTTTTTTCTGCCCAATGCTCTTAACAGTGTAAAATTAACTTACCATCTGATAATGTGATATTACCCAAGTTTAGAAGAAACAGTCAAATTCGTGTCCTTGTGACAATAACTGATTTTCACAATACCATTCCATGTGGATTTCTGTTAAATTTTGTTTCCAATCTTAAACCACGTGGTGGTTCTGACATTAAGAAGCATTATTTTTATGGTACAAGTTAAAATGTTTTCTGATTGTGTTTTTCTTCTTTGTTTTAAGAGTCAGATTTACAGATCTGTCAACACAGGGCACCAACATGTTGCACCAGAAAAATGGAAGAAAGCTACCAGGCAGCTGTTCGAAGGGAGAGGACTCAAAGTATCCAGGCACTGAACTTTGAACTGAAGTACATGATTGTCGGTCATATCACGGCTTTTCAAGGTAGGAACTTCTGAGTAGTTTCTAACACTATTCTCTGCAATCCAAAGGAAAAGCTCTTAGCTTTTGGGGTTTGTTCCTCTTGTATTGCATGCTGTAGTGACTGAATTATGGTTTACTTCCCTGTTCTTTGATTGTGCTTTTGGAAAAAGGTGGTGGCACTTAACCTTGACTGGTATTTCAAGCATCTATCTAAATTTAATTAGGAATAGGTTTAAGCTTAGACTTTGTTCCCGGGGTTGGCATGGATTTTTTCAATGGCATTTTCAAATGTCATCTCTGTGCCTGATGGTTGTACTTTTTGATCTTCTCTTGTGTTGCCAAACTGTTTACAGGTGTACACATTAAATGAAGATGCATTTGTTTGCTGATGCTGAAGAATGAGTGTTCTGATACGTCAAATGAGAACACAGCTCTTGCTTCA
The DNA here is from genome assembly GCA_013399895.1 of Serilophus lunatus. Lineage (NCBI taxonomy): Eukaryota > Metazoa > Chordata > Aves > Passeriformes > Eurylaimidae > Serilophus > Serilophus lunatus. The sequence continues at coordinate 163,991 of VXBA01003842.1, forward strand.
TGTCAAAATGCTTCACAACTACCTTGCTCTAGCAGGGTCAAGAAGGAACTATGTAGTTCCTTCATGCAGGTGGTTATTGTAGTGCTATATAGAGGAAAATGCTTGGGTAGGATTGTGTACTGTAGTGTTGAGCACAGGAGACTTTTCTCTAGAAGGGCATTGAAACATAGGCTGTGATCTTTAAATGTATGAAAGTTGATTGATTAAATCAGTCATTAAGTGATGAATCCAGCTTACTGACTTCTCTCAGCCTAATTATGTGCTTAATTTTAACTTGCTGCTATTGCTGTGTTCAATGTTGAGCACCCTCATGGAATGGATTTTGAAAACAAGCCAGTAGTTATTAAAATACAAAGTGTTGAGGCCTGTATGATTAAGCCTGTTGTTACAAGGCAGATTTTATTAAGTAGTAGCTTTTTTTTTGTCTAGTTTATTCCGTTTGAGTGAAAATACTGTAAATAAAAGATGTGATTGACAGTTAATAAGAGATAGCATATTATCCAAAATTTGACAATAAGGGATAGTGGAAGTCTGAAGGAAACATGCAGGGGCAAGGTAAAAATTTTCTTCAGCTTGTGTTTTTTTTATCTCTCTTCTGTTTTGTACCAATGAGTGAGAATTGGCATTTTGGGTTATTTTACAACTAATCTTAAAAAATGTTTAATATTCCCCATGATTAAAAAATTGGGTTGGGGGACACTTCAGAGGAGCACTGTAGTGAAAGAGTGGCTGTTGGCATTGTTAAATGCTGGTTATTCATCCAAGCAATCTTTCAGTATTATGATTGAATAAAGATAAGGTCAGAATAGATTAACCTACCAGCCCTTTAGGTCAAGCCAGCGGCTTTATTGTCCATTGCTGATGAAGGCTTTTGATGGAATGAAAGAGGTAGTTAGACATTTCACACAGTTTAAATTTACAAGCATTCTCTGGAAGTGGGTAAATAGGTTGTTTGTTGTAACTTGCTATGGCTGCCCTTCTGTCTACATTAGGTGGGAACACTTGAAAAATGTAACTTTGCTCTCTGGCATTGGGAACTGCTTTTGTTCTGTGGCTTTCTCGCAGGTGTCAGTTAAAAGGCTCTCTCTTTATCTTGTGCTGGATAAACATTCTGTTGCTAAGTGTGGTACTGTGTGAGACATTTACTGAGAGGGGAGATCTTTGCATTGAATTAGCTCTGTCCTTTTGGTCTGTTTTCATCTGTTGCTATTTTGAATGATAAAGTGAGTGTGCCAACAGCACATTTTACAGTCTGAGAAAAGAAATATCCTGATTTTAGAAGCTTTCAGATGCCTTTCAGATCTCACATTTCTTGCAGCAGAGAAAACTGGCTCAGACTTGCTAAAAAATATCACTTTATTCATTTGTATATAGTGGTGTTTACTTGTACAATTTTCATGCGCAATTTGCTTTTATATACACAGGTTTTTTTGTACTGTTAGTGTAGTCAAAGCAAAGCAGTAGTTAGCCTTGTTACCTACTGCTGAGGAAAAGAAGTCTTAACTGCTTTTTATGCACTTACAGCAGACAATACTATTAACTATTACACCCATACTGATGAACTAATTCTTAAGACTCCTGTGGTATAAGACAGGGATTTTCAGGAGTCCAGCTCTGAGAACGTAGGGATGGGAATTAAATTCCAGTGGGAAAAGAGGTCAGCTTTTTTGGAAGGGGGGACATGCAGAGAAAAGAGCTGTTTTTAAGTTCTCATCTCCTTATATTTCATGGAAGTCAAAAGCAGTTCTGAAGACCTGCAATTAAATGCCCCAAGTACTAATAAAGAGCTTTCTTGTGCGAGTAGGAGTTTTGATATGAATTCAGTTAAATATTCCCTCTACACTGCCTCAGTACTGCAGTTGGCTGTGAGTATTTTGGACTTCAGGAGATGTTGTTTTGGTTTTTCTTCTTGAAATTGAAAATGTTATTTAAGTAGCTTTGTCCACAGCTGAAATAAGACAATTTTCACAGGTGGTGGATTTAGTTTCGCAAAATAATTAGTCTGTAAGACTTGATTAAATATACCACAGCTGTGGGCTGGCTTGTTATATTTGGGCTACTGCCCAATCCATGCATATGGAGAACTTCAGCACTATGATTCAATCTCACTACTTTTCCCCATTTAAAGTTTTCAATATTAGCAAGCCAGTCTTTGCTCAAACACTTAATAAATCAAGCTTCTGCATGAATGTGTTTTGCTGGAATGCCTGTCTCAAATTCTGTTGCTGACACACCTCCTGATTCGAGTAGGAGGAGGCACACTGGCATCAGCTTCAGGCTGTCAAATGCCCTCGCCATTAGCCACAGGACAGGAGGAAGGGGAGAGAGGCAGGAAAGAAAGGGCCAGCTGGCTGCTTGAGAAGTCATCACCTCCTGCAAAATCACAGTGTCACAAAACCTTTTGGGTATTTGTCATGTTGAGGGTAATCAGGCCCCTGGAGCTGGGAGGGTTTCATGAAAGCTGCTGGATTGACTTTCTCTTAATGGTTTGGTTCATGGTGTAGCCTAAACACCATAGCCGTGGTATTAGTCACCTGTGAATGCAGCCTGAAATGCCCAGGATTATTTAAATGAATTCTTAAATAAGATGCTTTTGTTTTGTAAATCCTTTCTGTTTTTATTTTAATCTTACATGTAAGCAAATATATTGTTCTAGGCTGTCTTTGTGGTGATGCTACATGTTACTTGGCATAGTCATCGTTCTGTTACCACCCCCAATTCCCTCATGCAGTCCCTGCACTCCTTGGGGACACTTCCAAGCAAAGCAACTGATTCATTGTTAATGGATTAAAAGTGGTGTGGGTGTGCAGGCTGAAAACTGCTGTCAGAAGAGGTATCAATAGTCTGACAGAAAAGCTTTATTGTGGGAAGACAGAGGGAACCTGGCCTCCGTCTTCTGTGTCCTTTATAGGGTGCTAACCGGTGCCACATAAGGACCCACAGAGAGCTTGGCTCTGTTGCTGTCATCTTATGCTGAGGCTAATTTGAGATAATGAGAATCCAAGCGCTGGTAATTTATTTGTTCTGCTGATGGTCTCTGTAAAGGCAGAACAAGATACTTTTAAACCTACATCACTTTTCAGTCACCAAATTAGCAGCTATCAGAGATAATGGTGAAAACTTTGAGCTTAGCAGTTTAGAAAAATTACTGTCCTTTGCACTTGTTTTTACAGCATGCAGTAGAAATTGTTCACTCAGACTCTCAAGAGAAAACTTTCATGAATGAGCTCATGTTGGTCATAAAGCACTAATTTTGTGGTGTTTCTGTGCAGTGGCATTCATTTGACCTTGAATGAAGATGGTGGGAGAACATGTTCTCGTGTTCTTGCAACTGTAGGAGCAACAATGAGCTTTCTAGCACTCTTCCTCTTACTTCTCCTTACTCCGGGGGGCTTAGAAAAGCTGTGCTTACCTTCTGCTTTCTATGGAATGGGAAGGTGCTGATTGGAAAAGAACCTTCTAATTTCTAATAACTGGAGTTGCCCTGACATTTTGGTGCTTGCACACTGCTTTGCCCTGTTACCATCTGATCCAGGCAGGCACCTGGGAGGTACATGAATGATAAGAAACAAAGAGGGAAGGCCTTTAGTTGTAGCAGAGTTGGAGCCCATGACTTTGGTTGTCAGTAAAATGCCTGAAAGGTAATGCCCTGTTGATCCATAAAGTCCTAAAGCACAAAGTTTTTCATATAAGATCGTCCATGGGAAATGGGAATGACTGGTTGGTTTCTGTGGGTCTTGGGATGGATAATGTTAGTGGGCCCAGTAATCAACTGAAAGAAAGAAATGATACAGTACACTAGCACTCAGTTATGGAGTCAAAATCATTCTCTGTTTTCATTTGGCTCAGTTGCAGTGTTGTTGATACTTGTTTTTACTGAATTTAGGAATGTCGGCTTGGAATAGAGGTGGCTGGTTAATGGTGTTGAAGTGCAATGACATTTACAAAACAAAGACTTGGCTGGAGAAGCATACTCTGGTTTGAAGTAAATTACTATATGAAGTGTAGTCACAATGCTGGAGATGGATGCAATCCAAAATCAATGAGCTATTTAAAAAAAAAACCAACCCAACCATTGCCAACAGAAACCTGCCAACCATCACCACCAGTGCTTCTGGTTTCTGTTATTTACTGCTGGATTATAGAAATGCAGAAGTATTGGTTTTTTTCAATAGGTTTTTGTAATCCCATAATACTTGATCACTTATTCAGACAAGTTGGGAAAATGTCTTTCCTAAAGTGGCGCATCATATAATAGCACAAGCCAAGAATGCAACTTAGATTATCTTTGTGACCTCTTCTGCTACCTCTAAAAAAATTATTTGATTTCTAGAGACCTTGGGGGGGAAGGCAATTTTGTGTGACTATGGTCTCCTGAGGTGTTTGCTGCAAGAGTGAGATCTTGGCATGGTTGGGCCGCTTCATCTGAGTGTGGACCAGGTCAGTGTTTCAGAGCAGTGTAGTATGAGGAAGAGGGGTTCTGCACCCGTTGTTCAGGAACAAGATTCTTCCTTTCTGTTGTGGTGCTACCTGAAAAGTTCATGAATCCCCTGTGCTTAGTGTGCCATGAGTTTGGAGGAATTCCCCTGGTTTGCTATTCACTGTAAAACAGTTTGTGGAGAGTGGAGGCAAGGGAAGAGGAAGAGCTAACTATAGGGTAAGAGAGGAACAGTCCATTAGGAGTAAGTATCCTGTGTAACCAAGAGACGCAGGTGCCACAGTGGTGAAGCATTACCCTTGTAAGAGAGATTGTCTTCTGATTCTGCCATCCAGGTTTTGTCCTTTCTGTTGCTGTTACTGTGCCAGCACGTGCCAGGTATTTCCCTGTGGAGTGAGGGTGCAGGTCCACCTAGTGCAGCCATGGCCAGTAAATGAGCAGGGAAATCCATCAGAAATGTGGACGTTCTTCCCTCTTACCCTGGTGTTCCTCAGGGAGTGATAATTGCACAGCTTTTTGAGACTGGGTTGAGATGCACCCTTTATCCAATGGGGTAATTAACCTTTGTCAGGCCCACCGTCCATTAATTCTGGTTTCCCCAGATTATCTTTTGGCTACCACAAAAAATTGGCAATGGTGACTACATGTTGGTAATGGTGCATCAGGTGGCTTGTTTTAAACATTCTGCCTGCTAATTCTATTATCTCACTCAATTATGAATTTTTTTATTTCAAAGTATACTTACTGTCCTTGTTTATCTTTTCTGTGCCAGGTCTGATGTCAGGCTTTGCTGAGACTTTTCTTTGTCTGCATGTGAAGTGATGGAAGGGAATGTTAAATTCTTCCCTCTAACTGTCCTTTTCTCTACAAAATAAAATGTTTGCAATGTGCTGTTCCCTAATGTTCTCACCTCTTATCTTCTGAATGTGCAAAATTAAAAGAAAAGCTTGTTGGTGTGCCAGGGACTGTAAGTAAATATTTACATTGCATTGTGAGTGATGATTATTGAGCTCACTATGCAGCTTGTGTGTTCTGTCTCTAAACATTTCAAATGGTGTGAGGTATTATTCTTTTTTTTTCTGAAAGGCTACCTGTGATGCTTTGGAATAATAACTTTTCAGAATTTGTGTGTACACTTTTGTCAAGATCCCAGATCCAGATTGATGTTTTCATGCTGTACATGACAAAAGAATTAATGTTTCTAATGCTGTGTCTTGTATTGTTCCATTTTTCATAGGCATTGGAATCAGTGTGATGATTCATTAATCATTTCAGAAATCTGCTGTATCTCTATGTATATACAAGCTGAAAATTAAATGTGGAAAAAAACAAATAAACCTTCACCTTTAAAATTTTCCTCTTAAACATAAAATGAGCTTGTGTAGAAGTGGACTCCAGCCTTTCATGCCCTTTAAGACTATGTGTTTCTAGATTTTTCCAACACTGTTTCATGTCCCATAGTATATGTTATGAAAGGCAAGTATCCAATGTGGTTTTTTTCTGTTTTTTCAGTATTATCTGTATCCTGCTGAAAAGATATTTTCCCCAATAAAGCTATTGATCACATTCTTTGTTTCCTTGATAGTGCTATGCTCCTGCATCTAAAATACACCTTTCATCTTCTATTTTCCAGTGTAGCTCATGCTGTTGGTCACCTGTAATCTAAATGTCAGGTACTGTCACAGGCCAGTAGTGCAGCTTTTTCACTTAGTATAAAAATTCTGATAGATATGTCTTTGATTTTTCCTATTCTGTCTTTTTTTATTAAAAAAAGGTACTCTGTGCCTTCCTTGTCTGCCTTTACATGCCATTCTTAGAACTCATTCTTAAGGTCATGATAAACAAAATACTTGTGAAAGGCCAACCCAAAATATGCTGGATCTGCTCTCTGCCTCTCACACCGACCAGGTTGCTCGTGCCCCTTTGTCCTTCCACCCATATGTGTGAACCTGTCAGCTGTTATCTGTCTTTGTTTTTATTGGCAGCCCTGAGAAAGGCACCAGGATTGATCTGGGATCTCTACAGCACCTCTGATCCTGGAGTTCTTACAGAATTGTAGAATATCCTCAGTTGGAAGGCACCCACAAGGATCATGAAGTCCAACCCCTGTCCCTTTATTAGCATTCCTGACTGCTGCAGTAATGTGAATAGCTGTTGGCCTGGGTAACTTCTGTGGGTTTCTGATTGCATTAATGCACCCTCTGGCTGTGTCTTGTTGTTTGGGCAGCTTGTTGGGAACAAGGAATTATTAGTCTTTAAAAGAACACAGGAAAAAAATCAAATGGAGGAATACTGGAGGAAATGGGAAAATTCCAATTACTTCATACTCTCAAAATAGCAAATCCAAGTGGAAAAATAAATGAAAATTTGGGAAGAGCACTTAATTTTAGTCATGGAATTAAAATCACTGTTTTGCAAACCATATCTAGTAACGAAGTTCATGTCAACAGAAGTCTTTATGGATAACTAAAGCTTGTTACTCTGTTAATTGTGGATTTCTCCTTAATCATAGGAAAACCTTATGTCAGGTCTTATTTATTACATTGAAATGACCCTATATCCAGTGGCAATCAAGAGTCATCCTTGGGCATTGTGAGTAGTTCACTGTTATGAGTTCCTGCTGTTGTGGGCAGGTTTGATTTATGGAATGGTGTGCAGTTGTTTCTCAGGAATGCATATGTAGAGCTGTGCTCGTGGATAACTGGATAATACTGCCAAAAGCTTATATTGGAAATCATTATATACTTAGGAGTATCGAAGTTTTTAGCTGGTTACTGGAATTGCAGTGCTTTGACTTCAGCAGAAGTGTTACATTGTTTAGATATCTTTGTAACATTTAGTTTTATTAAATACAGAATTTGCAGAACTGTGTGGCCCCGAGGCTTTGAAAGGACACTATAATGTGAAGTGATGAGAGAAATATACATTAAATACATTTAAAAGGAAAACAGCAAGTCATCTAGATAAGATATCATCAGGATATCAAGATTTATGATCATAATTTAAATGTGATTCCCAAGCTTGTCTGGCTTGTGGCTGCCATTTGATGCCTAGAATGTCAGCAGTTTGAGGCAGGGACAGTCTCTCTTCATTATCTATTTATAACTGTGTTGTTCAGGCAATGTGGATTGGGTGTATTGGTGCCAGAATAAGAAATCAAATGAACACACACACACTCCTACCATGTGACCATATGTTTGGTTATCTGTTATTCCTGTGTCCATATTTCACCTCTTGGTGGTTGTAATTATCATTTTCTTCCTCTTTCTTCTTCCCAGTACCTGGCTGTTGACTTTATCTCCAGAGTATAAAAGCACAGTGGAACTGTAGCCCAATAATAGGTTAGTCAAGATAGAAAGAAAAACAAAGATAGTTGGAGAGAATGTGTTCATTCTTAAAAAAAAAATAAATAAAAAAATAAAAAATAAAGTAAGAAAACTGTAAAAACAAAGTGAGCAAATGAATCTGAGGTCTTGGCTACCTGGGAGACTTCAGCACAATTCCTGTATCTCCTTTGATGTCTTTAGCTATGGAGTTACACACTTTATTCACAAGCATGTTGTGAAATTTCTGTGACTCCTTCCTGTAGAAGGTGGGTGGTTTTCTCCCTCTATTTCACTTTTGTTCTGGCATTTCTGCCACTTGTATGGAATTTCCATGCAGGTATCACTACTGCTCAGTGTCTAATGACATCAAGTCCCTCAAACCAGGGATTCCACTGCTGGCTGTGGGAGGAGGTGAGTACAAAACCGAGTTCTCAGTGCAAACAAGTCCAAGTTCCCACTTGCCAAAGTAAGGGACTTATGGGTCATGTCTTTTCCACATACTCCTAAGTCTTTCCTTCAGTCTTGCAGGCTTATTCTCAGTAATTAAAGGGTGGTTTTTGTCAAATACAAGCTTTGTCCTGCTGGGTGTAACTACATCTGCTCCAAATTGTGAAGGAAAAGGTTTGAGATTTGTCTCTCTTCTTTTTCCTGTCTTTGATGTACCATGCTAAAATTAGGATCTCTGCAGATGTTTATATGTTTGGAATGTAAGTATTGATGCCAGCCTGAGTGGATTCTTGCTAGAAAGAAGAATTTAACATTTTTTTATGCTTTTTGCTGTGCTTATTTGGCAGTTGTATGACTTTTTTTCTGATTTGTGCTGTCCAATGCTTGGAAGAGCTTCCTTTATCTTCTTTTGGATTGCTGTGGAAAGGAGGGGTACATTTGTAGGCAACATAATGATTTCTTTACACTTTCTATTACTCCTTTTTCTAGGTTTCATAACATTCACTGCAAACAGAAGGCTATGAACAGGAATGGAGGCTTTTCATAACAATGATCCATCTGCTACCAGGACTTTAGAGGTGCATGTGTAGAAAGTGGAACCTCATTTAGAAGTTGCTGCTCCGGAAACCACTCCTCATTCCTTATCCCCAGTGTGGCCAATCTTGTGTGACGCTGGATCCATGGAGCAGTGTTCAAACAGCTGGATAGGTAGTAATTGTAGGTGGATAAAGAGTACTCTGAGAAATACAGCTGACCAGACAGCAACCAGTTAACTAACCTAGAGCTGCTTTTCTATATGCATTTAATCACTTCCTCATGTGTTACATCCTGCTTTTTTCTCTTGGTAGTTTTGGCCCAGGTGGTTGTGTGGAAGTCATAATAGAAAATATGGCCTGACATCTCTGGAAAATCTTCCTTGTCTTTCTACCCATGCAGATTCCTCTAAGGAAATGTCTTGGCATGTGGCAAAGAACTGCCTTTTTTTTTTTCTTCTGTGGACTAGAAGTTAAAAATTAGGGCTGTATCTGCTTCTGACTCCACAGAGAAAGATGCAGATCTACTCATGTAGGTATGCACTTAACATTAAATGTGAGATTTTTTAATTTTAAAAGCAGAGATGTCTGGGCCTCTGAAATTCTTACTTTTAAATCTGAGGCACATCTTTTTGCATGGCACATGGAGTGAAGGGAGAATATTGGGATTTAACAGCTCTCACCTCCTGCAGTGCACTGCCTTTGTCCCTCTTCACTAAATGTGATAGAAAAGGAACATATTGTAGTTGTAAACATGTAGTATAAAACACTGCAACACTGCAGGAAAAATAATGGCCCACAACACTGTAAGTAATTCTAAATGTACAAATATAACAAATAGATTTATGGAATATATTTTTTAAATGCTTTAAAATTTACACTCCAGAAATACTAATATCTTCAAGTGTAGTCAGTCATCTGTAGAACAGTGCTCAGAAAATATGAAAAATACCATGTTTACTGCCAAAAGTTTTAGGGGCACTAGCAAATGAATGTGAAATTAAAGAAAGAGTGGACCACTTGTAGGAGGGTGAATCCTCTTAGGCCAGACTACTTTGCTGTTGATTTTTTTTGATTAGTCCTGAATATGTCAGTTGTCACCTATGCAACTAATTTCAGTACTTTTGGGAATGGTGAAAGTGTATCTGTGCACTGGAAGTGACGTGAGTTTTAGTGGTTCAGAAATGCTTGGTTGAGAGGTTCCTACTGAAGCTGTTGCTGTCTTGGAGTTACCATAAGGATTTTTATACCATGAAGGTGGTAGGTTTTGGGTATTCAGGTTCTGTTTCTTCAGCTACTGGATAGTGAAGTCAGAAGGTGGATATACTGCCAGTGCGGGATGAAGTGTCTCCTACCAAGATAAATGTTGTTGTTTTACTTGAAAATGTACGAATGAGAAAGTCTTCTCTGATTTATATCTACTTATGTAATCTTTACAGAACAGAATGAAGCATTCACCTTGGCTTTGGTGCCAAAGGAGTTAAAACCCCTCATAATCTTTCCACTGGTTTAATTGAGCTTGGGCCCTTGCTCCACTGATAGAATGAAAGTAAAGCTTTTGAATTACCGTGCCAAAGAAGAGAGGAGGCTTCTGTTTCCCAAGTGAAGGTTGCTTTATTGGGATGTGCCGTGGAATATATTGTTAAGTGGCAAATGAGTGAACCACAATGGGTATGAGCCAGCTCAAACTCATTATTGAAAAACCTCCTCCTGGCAACCTCCAAAAATGGATTCCTCGGAGGAGGATCATTCAGCTCCTGCTGGTGCACTGTAGAAAGTCAGAAAGTGCTGAAAGATCATATGAGAGAGAAAAAATGTGAAATACAGAGATAGATATACAAAGAGGGGCAGGCACATGTCCTTTTTTTTAATCATACAATTTATGGAGACTGAGTCCAGCAGAGGAACTAAATCCACTGTAGTCAATTTTTGCTGAAAAAAAATATTCTTACAGTGTTTTAACATTTATAATTTACATGCTAAATACAGCAGAAAAAGTACTCTTTCATCACCACCCCTGTCCAAATTCTGGTTATCAGACACACATACATTACTCTTGCTTGTGAGGTTCAGTATTGGGCAAAAAAATTTGGAAAAGCTGGAGGAAGATGAGCAATGCCTGGACATTGAAATGTGCATAGGAAATTCTGCAAGGGGAATAACAGCCACTGTTTCACTAGACTTGCCAATATACTTGGGAAGGAAAGTGGACTGTTTTTTGGTAATAGTCCTTCCAAGTTCTGTGGCTGAAGAATTTTGCCCTCTTCTGACTGTATTAATTCATCTATTAAGAGATGTCATCCTTCATTTTCCAGTATCCTCAATCTGCCATCCCTACAGCAAAGCTATTACTCTTCAATACCAAATTATTTTGAGACATTTAGGGGTGTTGTGCACTAACACCTGACATCCAAGTAATCCAGCAGAGTGAAACAGCTCAGGCACCCTCTTGATTTTCTGGGACTGCAGCAAATGAGTCTGAGAGCTGTTGGACACTGGTTTCAGGTGGAAGCAGAATCAGTTTGTTTGCAGTTTGTCCTGCTGGTAGAGAGACCTTTTGTGTGTGTGGATTCTGAGGTTCAATCATTCCCTTTCTGGCAGACCTTAACTGATGCCATGTGCAAGCACAAGCTGCCATTTATTCTGAGTGTCCCACTAAATTCAGTGTGAAGTGGAGGTTTTTAATGAGTCAGGTGCACTTCAGTTGGAGAACAGGAAATGTCCTTGCAGTTACTTAAATCAGAATTTGTTTTAATTTTTTGCTTTGTGATCTAGGCGCTTCCTAATGGGATATGAAATTTGTCATCTTCCTTTTTTGAAGTATTCACAAAACTTCCTTCCTCTCTTTTTTTTTTCTCTAAGTGCATTCATTAGGTTTGAGCAACAAATTTAGCCTCAACAATGATATTGCTATTGCAAAAATACCTAAGAATTCAAGGGCAAATAAGATACATAGAAAAAACTAATGAAAGAAATATGTCCCTACACATCTACCCACTGTATGCTTAGAAATACCATGCTGATGAATAGCAAACATAAAATAAGTAGAGGGATGGCACAGCTTCAAGGAAAGTGCAAAGAATTAATGAAGGTTTCTAAGATTTCTTAGTTATCTCTGTCTATCTGAAAACTGATTCTCCTCTGGGCTACTTGAAGGTAGAGTAACTTGAGTGAAGGCTTTGGATTTACACCAGGTATAACTGGTGTAAATTACAGCAGCATGAGACCCATGGTGATTTATCTTGTGATGGCAGAGACAAATCTTATCTGAAGATTCCTGGTTCTGTAGAGGATGAAACGTTCATTTTCCTGTCATCACTCAAGGCAATAGATAGTTTTATCTAATATTATAATCTCTCTGAACAGAGCAGTTTTGAGGCTATAAACATTATTTAAGGATCTGCTTTCTTGTATTTCTGAAGCCGTCATCAAGGTCTATTCCTCAAGCAGGCATCTTTTCTATGGGTCTGCTTTTGATCTTGTTTTATGACTGATGGGTTTTATAGCAAGTTTTAGTAAGTTTTTATTTCAAGATCAATAAAACTGAAATACTAAAATCAAAAAGCAGGCTTCCAGCCCACCCATCACACACTCAGTGACACACCTTTTGAGTTTGCTGTCATATCAGGTGTCACTAGAGCACATGATGGGTTTCATGGTGCAGCATAAGGTCCTGTTTAAGCAGGGATCAGAATGGAGGTGTCCTGGCTTTGGCATGTTGCTTAAAATCTGTGTAGTAAGATTTACAGGTCTGACAGGATGGAAGCACAGTAAAATATGAATACACAAATGTGCATTTCTCATAAAAATAAAAAAATCATGTTATCCAGTATCTCAAGATTCTGAAGACTTCGGATACCCTTGCAGTGGACAAGACTGCTGGATAATGAGAGGCGTAGAGAGGCAGTGCCCTCTGTTAGTGTAGTATCCAAGACTTTCCCTGACTGAAGTGTTAGGAAGCCCCCACACATTTGCGTTCAGGCCTGTGAAGGGGATGGAGTTGTCTTTTTTCTCTCAAGAAGGGACATTAAGAATTGCATCACCGCACTTTCCTTGTTGTGCAGACTGAAGGTCAGTACATGATGTAAAAGCAGGATGAGTTTCTGAAGATAATGCCCCTCCTCCTGGTGGGAATGCTGTCTGCACTGGCACTGCCTTGGGCAGTGTCTCAGAAGCCTTGAAGCTCCTCCCGAGTATTAAAACAACGTTCCTTCCTCAGAGGCAGCTGCACAGTTGCATCTACTTTTTGTTGAATCCTAATTGTAAGGTCTCCTTTAGTGAATATTCCTGTGTTGTTTTGTGCTGCTGGGCAGCCATTTTCAAGCCAGCTCTGATCTTAGCACAGTAAACTGCTGTGTTTTATTTTCATGCTTCATTCAATGCTGTCCAGGCACTGCATGGAGAGGGTGCTTGGCCGACCATCCCCTCTCTGTGGTGTGTGGTGTCTCCTCTTCACTGCATGCTGTGCACTCACAGCCACATTTTGCTTTGTCTCTTGAGAGTGTTCCCAGTTGTCCAGCTTCCCATCACAACTGTTGTCAGAGGTGGAGTTGTCCTGAGCTGTATGAACACACAATGAAGTCTGTCTAAGGAATAATCCAAACACTGGATTTCTTATTGCTCTGTCAACTAAGTTTTTTGATGCCTCAGGACAATTCTTCCCGCTCATCTTCCTTCCATTTTTTGTGATTCACTGTCTTCACAGGCCAGGTTCAGCCCAAGATTCATGTGCTTTAAAGACAGACGCATTCTTACGTTCTTTATTGGCTCAGGACCAAAGAACTCAACATTCTGTAGATCAACCATTTTGATTTTGTTGAAGTTTTATTGGGCTGCCAGGATATGAGTTTCAACAGCCCAAGTAACTCCAGTGTATTTACACACTAACCTTTGAATTTCTCAGATTCATGTAGGTGATAATTTGTTTGAATAAAAAATTGGATATAAAAATGGAATTAAACCTTTATGATGACCTTTAGAATAATTTGGCCGTGTTCTCATCTTGGCTTGCTTTTTAAAACCGATGCAGTTACTGATCCATGGAGTGGTTAATGAAATTTTATCTGAAATTATTTTAATATTTTTGTTGAGCTGTGAGAAAAAGCTTTTTCTTGTTAGTATTTGGATGCTGGTTTTGAGGGTTTTGTTTGTTTGTTTTCAGCGTAGTTTATAAGCATAAAGAGCTATGGATACATTCCTTCTCTTTTCAATTTTGCACTCCATTTAGATTTCGTCTTTGGATTTGTCTCTGGTTGTGTTCCCTTCAGGAGGAGGAGGATCTTGACATTTTTACCTATTAGAGAGTTTTACTCTTCAATTTTCTTAAAAGGAATTTATTATGCATGTATAAATTAAATATGCATATTGTGTGAAACAGAGTTCTAAATATTTTTCATCTCAGTTCATTCTGAGGATGATTTGGTGTTTTTGGGTTAAACTAAAACATCGATCTGTATGTGATATTTTAGAAGTGGCAATTATAACACCCTTTATGGTGGGTAAAGGGTGTGTGTTTTTTAACCAGATTTGTTTCAGGTTAGCCTGTCTTAATTGCTTTTCTTTTTTTAAACCTTGCATCACAGAAGAAACCTCAGAATTTACTTCACAAATATTCTGAATTATGACAGTTTGCAGTCAACTGAAAATTATAGATCAGATTGAAATGTATGGGGTGTTCATCACCAAACCAGTCTTGGAACAATAAAGAAAAGTGTGAAAGTCACTTGCATTCGCCTTAAAATGTTTTGAAATGTAAGTAGTAATTCTGATGTGCACTAGCAAATCTGAACCCATATAATCTGTTGAGTGTCTTGTGAGTGTGTCTTGTGATTTCAATTCATTTACAGAAGGAGATTTCTGCATGCAACATCTTTACTCTTAAGTTCAAGCAATAACCTTGTGCCATCTGTTGAATAGCTGGAAAAACACACTGTGATAAGGCACATTGTGTGATGACGACACTATTGCTTGTAAGTTAAGGAACAAAATTGTTCAAAATACTGTGTGTATGTCTTTAGCTGGTGCCAGAGAGGAAAAAAAGAAAAAAAACCCTCCTGTTTTTTCATGGAAAATGAAATCTCTTTCAAATCGGCATTCTCCAAGTGTGGCATTCCTTTCCAAAAGAACACATTCAGCATATCAGAGGGGCTCTCAGAGTTCCCTGCTGTCCCTGTGTGGTATTAGAGGGTTTCTATTCGCAATTCATCAACTTGATTCAAATCAGAGACAGACTGAATCTTAACTCTGTGAATGTTCTTGAACATCTCTGAATAAATGGATCTGGTTTACCCTGCCACAGAACCATCATGTCTTGCAGTTACATCTCCAGTCAGAGGACTCTTATTGATAATGTTATAATTCCATATTATTAAAGCTAAAAATCCCACCTAGGTCGACATGAGGAGCACTTTGGGGTTTGTTGCACTTTTGTATCAAAATGCTGCTGTTTGAGTATCAAACGACATGTGCTTGGTGGCTTGTTGCTAAGAAAACCCAGCCTGAAACATCTACATTGATGCACATCTGGGAGTTACATGCACGTGTCCATGTCTCAAACTGACCCTGGATAGTTTCTCATTTTAGGGTGCAGAATTTCTTGATGAAAGAGAATATTTATTAAATACCAGTCATATTTATTACATCCATATTGAATGTGTTTGCCTGCAGAACGAAATTATTTTGGCTGTACAGCATAACAATGAGCTATTCAAAAAAATTTTAAAGAAAAAGGCAAAAAAAAAGAAAAGGAAAACAGCAACTTTTTTATTAAAAGAAGCCAGATGCTGACTTCATGTGTTCTGGGGAAAGAAACCTCGTGTAAATTCAATGCTCATCATTAATTCCTCTTAGTAAAATGATATCTAGTGTTTTGATCCAGTGCAATTTTTAATGCACTAACATCTCTTGGCTCAAGAGGCTCCTTATTCTTTCCAGACCAATAAATCTCTGACTCTGCTGCACTAGGTTGGCTTTAGTGTTTTTGGCAGTATGGTAACTCATGTTGCCTATTGATGATTTCTTTGGGGTTTTTAGTAAATTGACATATTCTGTTCATTCAATACATCTTGTAAAAGAAAGCAACATCTTTTGTTTTCATAAATTGAAGTGTATTTTTACATAAAACAATTTTAACTGTTTAAGTCAGTGAAAAGTAGAATACAAGTTAAACAATAAGATGATTATTACAGTACTATTAAGTTCCAGAGTTTTAAATACAGATGTGACAATTGTGTGTTGTAGTCTTGAATTAAATCTGTCAGCAGAGACCCTTCTCCTGTAGTCTGATTCTGCAAACACACAGTGCTCTTGAAAGCCAAGTTCAGAGCACACAGGTAAGACCTCAGGAACAGGTTAGCAGCATGTCTGTTCCTGTTATTGTCTATCCAAATCCAAATTTTCAGTTTAAACTTGTTCTGTAAACTGGTTACTGGTTGGCAGTGGGTAGTGTCAGGTTTCACACCCCTTTTCTATGGGATGTCTTGAAATAAAGGTGACAAGGTCACCTGAGGAATGCTCAGAAATGCTCAGCAGAATGTTTTGAAAACTTTACCTCTCCCAGGTTTTCCATGTACCGTGTCAGTAGTGTGCATCTTTAGTGCAGGTCAAATTCCATGGCAGGGAAAAATTGAACTTTCCAGCAGCAGAGCAATTTTTTTTGGCTGCCTGCTTTTGTGTGTAGAGGCTGGAGAGTGCTGAGAGTGCAGCTGGAATCACATAGATCACCCCATATTTATTGCATTTGCATTTATTCTTAACAGCAGTGTGGGATAGTGGCTTTTGGGACAGAATAAGGATTGCCTGACGCTTTGTCTGCAGAGAGAAATAGGAGGAAATTCCAAATCTCCCATGTGAAGCTTTGGATAAATAGGTGAAATTATGTTTCCAAACGTGAACAGTTTAGAGATAGTTGGTGAAAGCTTTTAAAAGAGGGAAAAGTTGCTGAACTAAGAGGGGCTTGGTCTCTTTGGGAATTGAGAACGTTTTAGTTAGTAGAAGAGGGGAAGGATTTTTCTATTGCAGATGAAGAGGATTGTGAAGCGAAAATAGAGAAGCTGGAAAGATTCAGTATGTGTGTTAATGATATCCCTGAAGAGGAAGTCGGCAGTAATCCCTTTCTCCTTATTCAGAAACTTTTTATTCAAGAGTTTGAGCTTCCTGGCAAGGAGATTTTTGGAGGCAAGGCACTGACTTCTGAAATAGAGGGTTTTGATAGGGGTCTGAAGGATTTAGGTGCTTCACTTCCCATTGGAGCAGCTTAAGTAGTACTCTCATAGCCTGATGAATACTCCGCCTTGATTTCAAATGAGATAATTCTGGTTCATCCTTGAAAGATCAGTTCTGTGTGTGTGGAGGAGAGAATATTGTCAGGACCTTGTTTGTGACTGGCAATGCAGTGCAGCCCAGACGTAACAGACAAGCTAATCTATCAAGCCCAAGATGTCCTGAACCGTCAGTCCTGGTTCCTTGAACCAGGGCGTTCTCATGAATCTTTGTCACTAGAAAATTTTTGCTTGACTTTGATTGCCTACTGATAATATCATAAAGTCTGGACTGCAGTACTGTTTTTTGTGGATCTTGCTTTTTCACTTTACTTTTAAGGGGACTCAATGCTTCCTACACAGAAAAAGGAAATCAAGTGCTCTTATTGATCTCATGACTCTAAAACAAGGGGCAATCCATATTGGAAAATGGGAATTTTAAAAATTCTTCTGTAGAAAAGGCTTGCCCTGTGGCAGTAAGTGCTGCAGGCTGCCAGTAAGGACAAATGCATGTGATGATTCAAGGATTATGTGTATCCTGTATATCTTGCAGGGCATGATTTATAATGGACAATACTTCTTTTAAAGAGAGTTCATTTTTCAGTAGAATTCTTCTACTGTCTGTAAAAAACTCAGACGCGTGCAGTGGTTCTAAATGGACCAGCACTCCCCTGCACCGTGACCATTTTCCCTGCTCCCAACCTCCCATATTTCTGTTTTAATAACCTAGAGAAATTGAACTGTTCTTCCCTTTACACATCATTTACTTTATGCAGTGAATCACTCAAAGCAGAAAAACTGAAAAGTAATGAGCCATTCAGATGATTTTTACTGAAATTAAGACTTCAATACTGTGCTGTTAGTTTCTCGTGATAGCAAGTTGAATGCTTTTCTACTAAGAACAATCTTAAGATCAGTGTCCAGAGAAAGACAATGGAGCTGGTCAAGAGCCTGGAGCACATGTCCTGTGAGGAGGCCTGGGGGGAACTTAACTCCCTGAAAGGAGGTTGTAGCCAGATGGGGATCAGTCTGTTCTCTCAAGTGACAAGAGATAGGACAAGAGCAAACAGCCTTGAGTTGTGTCAGGGGAGATTAAGATGGACATGAGAAAAAATTTCTTCACCTAAATGGTGGTCAGTCTTTAGAACAGTCTGCTCAGGGCAGTGGCAGAGTCACCATCTCTGGAAGTGTTTATAAGATGTGTAGATGCTTTTTTTGATAAGCTTTGAACATTTTGGAAGAGCAAGCTGGACTTTTGGCCTTACATAATTATGGGCTAGAAAATATGTTTAAGGAAATTCATGAAGACACTGAAAATAACTTCTGGTTCTTGCCTCTTCATATGAAAGCAGGATTTGTATAATGAGCAAAAGTATCAGATGCTAGTGATGGTTGGCTGTTGTGCTTTTAGATTTGGAAAGCTGTTGTTAATAATCGTGACTCAAAGTGCAGAGATTTTACGGGGCAGATCTATCCTGTGTGATAATTCTGGTAGCCTTTAAAGGATACATAGATTTATATTTTTTTTAATACAGATCTAAAGGAAAAGATAAAAACAGCTGTAGATGGATATAGAGGCTGACCCCATCACTAATGGAGTTTATGTTGTATTTTCTGCTTCATTCACTTATACAGAGCCTGCTCTTCCTGCCTTGTAAAGTGTGCTTTCATATTAATCAGAAAATTCAAACTCAAGTGATAAAGCCTAAGACTGAAGATTGACTTAGTAATTATGCAGTTGGAACTCTTTATTGCTCCACAGAGCTGGAATTTGAGAGAGCATTCATGTCGCACTGCAGGTGTCAGGGATCACAACTACACTAAAGGAAACGATGAAAGTTCACATTTTCACTTGCCCATAGGGTTGAGTTTCAAGTAATTTGTCCCACACAGGACATGTCCTAGTTAAGAGAACTGACAGTGTTCTACAGCTTCAGACAAGGAACTGAGTATTGTACGAGTGCAATTCTGTGTGTATCGAGTCTTGGATACTGAGTCCTGCTTTATTTTCATAATAATACAAGGGAGTTATAAGTAGTATAAATAAGCAGTATTTTCTTTCAGATTTTTGTAAAACGTATATTGATGTTTTAAATACTTAGTGTTTTATGTGTGCAATTATTCCAAATTCATATTCCAGGGGGTAATGAAAGTAAAAGATTCTTCTTTTTCTGTATGGAAGGGATTATTTTACTACTTTGGGTGCTAGAGATGTGACTTACTGGCTGAAAGTCGGTTCCTTTTTGTGACCTGTGTGACTGTAACTTGGAATTCTTTCTGCAGAAGTTGTAATGATACTTCCATAGTTGAGTTAAAGGCAAACCTTCATAAAGTGATTTACTGGTTATTTGTCCCCCTGGTAGGCTTGCCAAACCCCAATTTTGTATTTGTGGAATTGTGAAGAGCCTTCTTTGTTCACAATTTGGTCTTGCTCTGGCATCATCTACAACTCTAGGCACAGGAGGATATGTAACAGCACGCCCTGAAGACCCAAAAAGTGTCATCTTTTTCTTTGTGAAAATGGGGCAGTCACTAGAGAGAGAAACACGAGGAATGAGTCTTTTCCTATTTGTTACGAGGTAGGAGGATGGGTAACTAAATTCTGTGTTTTTTCATAAATACAGCACTCTGAAATGAGTGAAATATTAACCATAATATCAACCCTAATGATCAACAAAATACGATCAAACTTGGCATCAGTATTCTCAGTGGCGTGGACATAATATTTGAGGCTTTGGTGTTTCAATATCCATCAGAATCTTTAACATCACTATTAACATTCTATTAAGATTATGTTGGTGGTACCTGTGATTGAAGAGCAAACTTTTTTGATTGCATACAATATATTGTGGAGAAAGGTAGCTATTTTGGTATTAAGTTGAAGTCTGTTCCAGGGGTGTTAGATGTATGCAATATGGATAGGTTTTGATAAATTTCTAAAAGTAATCTATTTTTTTCCATCCCAGATGTAAGTGGAGAAAACTGTGTAAAATCCAAATCTTAAATATTTAATTTATTATAAAATCTTTCCAGTTTTGGTAAAGCAAATTTATTGAATGGAATGCGGGTCTCTGAGAATTTGTGGTGGAGTTGACATTTTGATACAGTGTTTGAGAAAAGGAGGTGGGTACCTACCATTGCCCTTTCAGGAAACATGAGCACCCCCCTGGGGCAGGAAGCAGCAGCATGGAGCAAGTATAGTAGGTATCTCTGTATGCTTTAATGAAATGATCTCAGGGATCATTTTGTGATTACTGGATATGTGTAATTAATGAAGAGTTCCAACTCATTTTTACAGGGTTTATTTAATCTTTCACGTGCAGGAAGAAGAGATTGCAAAATGTGATATTTTCTCCCGTCACAGTAACTCAGATCTGCAGTTGCCCACTCCTGCTGTGTGAGATTATGTATGCATTGCATGTGGATCTGTTGACCTCTGCTGAGCCCCTTGTAAAGAACAGGAACAAATTTTTTCAGAATCAGGGCTGTGTTTGCAAAAGTAATGCAAAGAATGAAATAGCATGAGGGTTAAAGAAATTACAGTGAAATATGGATGTAGTATTACAAAGGTAGCTTTGGAGGAAGCATATCCATAGAAAGCCTTGGGGTTAATCTCTAGTAATTCTTTGAAGAATTGTGATTTATGTAGGGTAATGCACTCAGGTAAAGTATTTTAACAGTTGAATGTGGTGTAAATTTAGACTTTATTGAACTGTGTGCAGAAATTTTGTGTCAAAGTTGTGTTCCCCAAATGTCTGTTGCGTATGTAGAAATGGCATGGGCTAAAAGCAAGGACAGAAGATTCTCAGGGTCCTGAAAGACCAACATAATTCAGCATGTGCTTAATTTAAGGACTATTTCCATTGGTTTCCAAGAGATCATTTACATTCTCAAACTTAAGTATAAGCTTAAATTTGACACAAGCTAAAGCAAAAGTTAAGATAAATCCTGGTACAGTTTATTACTCTGCCAACTTAGTCTCTTTTTCCTTTAAATTATGCATTGCAATTTGTACATGTAGCTTATTTGAGGGAGACTTAAGTACTTACAGTAGCTCAATAGGGGATGGCTGTATACATATGGGTTTGATAAATGAGTATGAATTAACAAACATTTGTTCCTAAGTGTCTGTTCTTCGAAATATTTTTCCGTTAAACTTAAGACCATAATATGACCAAAGTTCTAACATTCAAGGGATTCCCAGAAAAACAAACATTACTTCCTCTTCCAAATCTTCTCATCACAGTGTTGTTTTCCAACACTATATTGTGTTCCAGCACAGCAGATGTTTAACAAAAGGACTGAAAGTGTTATTCTTGACTAGTGATGCTTTGCAAACAGCAAGGTCCGTTTACAAGATGTTGTCTTAAACCATTTAATCGAGCACAAATCAACAAACAAGAGAATGTGTCTCGTATCTGGGATTTTTGGATGAAATTCAACCTTCCAGAAAGGCTTCTGCAGAGATATTGCATGCTTTTCATAGCAGGTAAGAGAATTTCAGATGGCAGGAGGCCTGAAGGCAGTGCACGCTTGATTTCAGGCTGTAGTTCCTGCCTGGTTAAGCTCGTGGCACCCTCATGTCCCCTGTGTGCTGGTTCTTGTCACTGTGTTGCTTCCTCTATTGTGCTTGCACAGATGTTTGTGCACATGTATTGTGAACCTGTAGCTAAACTGGCAAAAACAGTGGTTCTCTTGACTTTGATAGGATTTGCAGTGCAGTTTGGCTTGTGGCCTTGAACTTCTCACAGGCAAACAGAGCAGTGTCCTGAAGCCTGGTGTAGATGTATGGGGCACTGAGAGTCCCTTGCCAGGAGCTTACTCGGCTCCAGGGATGTTTAGTATCATCAATAGAATGAGTGTCCCCTCAGAAGACAGAGATCCCATGGCTGATGTACCTTGCATTCACACTGTAATATCTGTGTCCAAAGTCTTCATCTGCTGAGGTGGAATAGTTTAAACTAATTTCTCTAATTACATTTCTAAAGTCCAGATGAGTTTCAGATATGACCTACATGAGTTTTTCCGAGGGGGTTTGCACTCAAAATTTTCATGTCTCTAATTAAAGAGAAGCCAGGAGCCTCATTAACATTACTGCTGTGACTACAAGGCAGATTCTCATGCAAAGCTCACATCCTACAGCCTACGCTCAGTTTGGAGCCAGAATTCTTTCCTGAAATACTCGACATGATCACGAAAGGCAGGATACACCAAGAAGGGCTGGTAGGATTTGCAGTCTGTGGTCTTCAGGAATTTCCTAAATCAATGCAATTTATCTTAGCTGTCAAAACTTATCTTAAAACATGCATTTTCTTTTCAATCATGAGAGTTTAATCTAAAAATATGTTCAATGACATTTTCCTGGGTGTTTAGAAAATACAATTATTTTTTCCAGATAATAATGAAGTAATTATTTTTAAATCACAAGATTTAATGCCACTTTAATGCCTATAATTTTATCCTAGTTACTGTGTATTTTTATGAAACATACACATGGAGGTAAAATACATGTTTTTTAATACTTTAAGGATCATGGCCTCAATTCTGAATATTGTCAGCTTTGATTATTCCAGGTGGTATAAACCAAAAGGACAGATTATTCAAAACACATGTAGTTTAGGTTGTGAGAACATCCACTGAGGATGTAATGGATAAAAGAAAGGTCAATGACACTGTTGCCTGCAGTTCAGAGATCTCTTAGCTTGTACTGACCTGATAAAGTAAGTCTGGCAGCACAGCAGCAACATAAATGCAGCTGTATTGCTTCCAGACACAGACTGTCTCGTGTAGAGTTAACTTGGGTGTCATTCTACTCCTGGCACATGGAAGCTGCAACCTTGAAGAGCCACCAAAGGATTATTGAAGACTGATTGTTTTTTGTTTTTTTTTAAATCTGTAAACACTTAAAAGCTTTATGGAGGTACTTCATCATCAGTACCAGAATGAAATATAAGTTAGTTCTTTGAAACAGTTGAACTTGATTTGCCAGCCCCTCAGTTTTCTAATTAGTTCTTTGCCAAACTTCAAAATAGTGTAGAATTATGTAAGTATCAGTTGATTGAATTAAGTATTTTCAGTCACTTGATGTTAAGACTTCTATTCAGATAAGAGCATGCAGCCATTTGAAATGCAGCATTTGATTTCCAGAGTGACTTGACTCACATGAAAGCAGGTCACATTTTCCTTTCCAACCAGCCTGCAGGGATGGGCAAGGTGGAATGGGAACCTGCACTGGGGGAGCAGTGTGGGGCTGTTGCTCCCAGCCTGTACTATCACCCAGAGTCATCAGCAGGACCATCACTGTTTCCTTCATTAAGAATATTTCTAAGTTATAACTTGTATGTACCTTTTGTGGGGCAAATGCCTGAACTCTTTGAGTTTTATAGCTGTGCTGACAAGAATTTAGTTCATTTTAGGCTTTTTTTTTTTTTTTTGTAATGGATGTCTGCCAACGATGTGTTGTGTATGCATGGCTTAGATTTAGCATTGTCTCCCTTAGTTTACCCCCTGGTAAGAAAATGAGCTCTAGTTTTGGCAGTTCTTGCTGTTCTGTGTTTCTATCCTCTTTCTCCCTTTCTGCCTCCATATCTGTGTGAATATCCTTCCTTGTTTTCCCTATTATTTCTGTCCTTGTGACAACTCCAACTCAGCCTGTACAGCATCAGCCTCCAGTCCTGTGTGCTAAAGACAGATGGTTCTGTTAATGGTGTTGATACTCAGACAGTGTCACAGCATTCAGCAGCGCTGCTGCAGACTGTGGAAAGGAGCATAAAATTCAAGTCTCCAAGCCTTTGTGTGAGGCTGTGTGTAGATATGGTAGATGTGTGCTCTTCACAGCATTTGCAAGGTTGTTCTTTATTGCCATGAAGCCTGGAATGATGTAGAAATGGTTAGATACTGGAAAAATTAGCATTATGGCATACAACCCGTATTCATGGGAAGCATATTCTTCTGAAAGAGTTAAGCGAATGCAGATTTTGATGAACTGTCAAAATCAGTCAGCTGAGACAATTGTGGAGTTAATGTCTTTAATTGATACATGTCTTAAGATACTATTTTCTACAAAGTCTTTGCCTGCAACTTACTTGACGTATCCTGTGAACCTGCTACATGCTTTTAGTCTCCTTTCAAACGCCTGTCAGTAGAGCTGCCTGTGCTGGTAACATTCCTGCCTATGAAATGAACAGCATTTCATTATATTGGATTTCAGCTCAAATAAATAATTCCACACCAGCAATGCCAGTAAATGGTAGTGCAGAGTCCTGTGCCTCGTATCACGTTGTCAGATGTGACAATGTGAGTGTTCAGGGTGCAGCCCGAGATGAGCAGATCACGTAGCTGCTCATAGGGATGAGATCACTGTGTGACACGGTTTTGTAGCCCACAAAGACGTTATTTCAAACAGACCACCTGCTATATTTCCTAAATTGTGCATTCTGGCAGTGGCCTGCTGCTTGGGGGGTGCAAGACATGGGAATGTGACAATGACCACAATAAACCCAAGACACAGTGTGTGAAGGAAACAATGTTGAATTCAAGAATTGTTTTTCCGGACTCAGCATTGAGGTGTGCACATGAGCAGTGGGCCACGTCCAGAGTTGTCCACGTCGAAGGAGGAGCTGGTAGGCAAATGATGAGATGGATGTCCCCACAAATATCTGCTTGTTCCATGCCAGCCTAATGGACCATCTGGCCCAAAGCCGCCCCCCTCATCTGGTGCACAGCAGCCTTGCAGCACGAAAATCAGTGCTGCCGTGCAGATGTGCTACCACTGAGACACCTTTCTATGAATCACAATCTCATCGTCTTTGCCAGGGATGCAGCTGAATTAATTGTGTGTTATCTATGTAATTAGCTTAATGAGGCAAATGGTTTTGTTTATATTATAGTTCAGAAACAGGACAAATGGGAAGGTATTTTTAAACTGGGCATATTTCCAGTACATTTTGTTTAACTTTCTCATCTTTCAAAATCTGCTGTTTTTCCATCTAAGAACTACTATTTTTTTTGTCTTTAAAACTTTTATTTACAACCTGCCTTAAGTGTATACTAAATTGAGGTCTTTATTACTACTAATGTTGATCTTTCATTGTAAACCCTTAGGAAATCCAAGTTGCATTTTTAACCCTTCTTCAAGCTATCAACATGCAACTCTCTAGACACTTGTGAATGAAACATTTTTATTGGATAACTTATAAGAAGAGTCATAGAACCCTCTAGGTCATTTGTTAAAGATTTGCTGTGCTTGTAGTTGGTGATGGGAAAGAATGATATGATGCTGAGAAATGCTGGAAGAGGAAATTAAAAGTTTATTGTCATGTGGATCTGTTAGAAATGGGTCATGCAGAGGTCTAAAATCTATTTGAAATGATTGTGTGAAGCACTCCTGACTAAGATGACTTTTTAATGTCATGAGTGGTTCTTTTGGTCTTTTTCTCCATTAAGAAGTATATTATCTATATGATATTGTTTTAACACAATACTAAGATAGTACAGATAAAATCTAGTAAACTGAAGAAATACAAAGAATAATGAGTTCCCAGAACATTAATTGGCAGTATTTCACATCATCTAGCTATTTTATCGGCTTTACAACATGAACAGGAATATACTTTCTACCTCAGATCTTTGCATTCCTGTTGCTTGTCTGAAGCTGGATGGATCTATGTAGCCCTAATCCCAGAGCTATTTGAATATGCTTCTCTGGCACAATCAAACAATTTAGGCATTTTTTTTCACGTTGGGGTGGAACTGATCCTTCAGGTCTCGGTTTTGGGAAGTCTTCCAGATGCACTGCCAGGAAACAGATTATTAATCTATCAAAGACACCAGCAAATGAAGTGGACTCTTCTCTGTAGTAGAGTTTTTTGTGATGATGCAATTAACCTTATAAAGATCCCAGTCCCAAAGTGTGCATGTTTATAGTCAGTCCCAAGGAATGGGAGGGTTCACAGTAGCTCCGGTGACCCTAAGGCCGATGACACTTCAGGGGGGATCCCTGCTGCGGGCTGGATGAAAGGCTGCCTTACCCAGGGCCAGGCACTCCAGGACTGAGCCACATGCTGAGGAGGCTGCACAGTCCTGCAGTTTGGGTATACAGTTCCAGCTGGATTCTGGATTAGAGCTCTGGGAATTTAGAATAGTTGACCTTCCTTTAATGATGCTACCATATAGCTGAGCCGTTGTCCTAATTGAGTCTGGCTCCCATTCATTTACTAAGGACAAGATTTTATGACAGATAAAGTCTATATGAGATTAATTATTAAACGTGAATTTTTTTAAAAAGAGACTAAGAGAATTTAGTGCTTGGTTCCATTAGTCAATTTTAAATAATCCCATCAGAAAAGCCTAGACAATTCTCTTTTCTTAGATTCTCTTGAAGACTTTGAATTCAGTTGCAGAATAGCACCTATTCAAAGGATTTGCATCTCCTTTTGCTTGGCACTCACTTTATGCACAGTAAGGTCTTCGTTTTGTTCCAATCAGAACATTCTGTGGGATAGGAGGAAATAAAACACCTTTGCTATTGTATGCATTTGTGCAACTTAAAACAAGAGGAAAAACCTGTCAGTGAATGAACAAATGGTGACAAGCGTCCTCCAAACAGGGAGAAATGGAAGGATAAGGTGAGGATTAAATGTATAATGATTCTCATTACCACACTGATAATGCAAGATAAAAAAAAAAAAAAAAGGAAAAATTCTAGTTCTTAGATTGAAATCAGTGAAGTTAGAGAGGAGTTGGATTTGATATGCTTCATTAAGTGAGGGGGAATAAGGAAGATGTGAGTGTAAGTAGTGCAATTAAAACAAAAATTTATCAAATGCATTAGTACTTTTCTGCATGTTCCCATTCAGTGTTACCAACTAAGTTTTGTTTACAGTTTGCAGAATCCATTTCAGTTACTAATAATTTCTATCATATGGGGGAATTTCAGTCACTAGTGCTCATTGTGTTCCTTGAACTGGTTATTGTATCACAGTGGACTCCAAAGGAGCACAGGCCAGTGCAGGTGCAGCTCAGTCATCCTCCCCTGTGTAGGATATTGCCATTTTCTCCTCCAGCTTAATTTGCTAAGGAGATGAATTCTGTTTTCTTCTCATCAGACTTGTCACATATAACTTTTTGTTGAATTTGTGACACACTTTCAGACAAAATGACATGAACCTGGCTGTGGGAATTCACTTCCGTTCTTAGAGTGTACATGGATTGTTTTATTGTTGGATTCTTCCTGCCAGTACTCATAAGCAGGTTATCTACAGATGGGAGGGAGGTCGTTTTTTTTTTTTTCCTTGTGTTTTGGGGTTAAACACCTCCTGGAACTGGAGAAACCATATGGCTTGAGGGGTTGCCCAGCAAACATTAGCAGTGCAAGGATGTACACTGCACAGTTTGAAAAATCTATAGCTGAGAGATGACTAATTGTAGTTGATGCCTCTTTCTCAAATATGTTTTGATGCAAAATTAAAGCAAATATATATTGTCAGGCCTCTTCCACCAGAACCATTATTGTTTTTCACAGTGACATTTTACCACTCTTCCATGGAGGACCAAAGAGGAAATGAGTGTTCTGTGCCAAAGAATTATCTTCTGTGAAACACTTTGTTTACTCACTGGATTGCTTTTTCAGTTTTCTTAATAAAATTCCAAAACCTTGTGAAGCCCCAAAGTAATCTAATGCAGATTATAAAGGAAGAAAAAAAAAAGAGTGGAATATTTGAAATAAATATGGTGATGTAAGAACATTATATATATCCTATTGGATTAGTCCAACTAATTCAGTAGTGATTAGAAAAGGTTATACATCCGTTTGGACCATTCATGGATTAACCTTGCCAGTTGAGGTTGATCAAATTAGACATAGTTCTTCTAATTTGGCTTTAGTTACATAACAGATGGCAAATATTCACCTTAATTAGAACATAGCCTTTTAGTTACCATTTTAAATTATAGCAGCTCAGCTTCCTCTAATAGAAGACCTAGAAAATTATAGATGATGTGTGGTTTTTTTAAACATTAGTAAAATCTTTAGGTATTTTCTTGAATTTAAGTCCTTTTGAGGGAGATGCTTCAGTATTGTTTTTCTTTTTTTTTCTGAAGGTCCTTAGAAGAAACCCTGACTCCCTGATTTTCTCTAGTCTAGTTCTCTAGTGTGAAAAACACATCAGTTAATGAAATATTCATATTTCCATTTAAAGGTCTTGTAAATCTCGGTTCCTTACAGCATTTTTCCTAGTCTTTCAGGTAGTAAGACTGGGGTTTTTTGACTGGTTAACCAGGCAAAATATTTAATTCCTCTCCAACTCAAAGTACTTTTAAAAATATATTTCTATATGATTTAAACAAGTTAGGCAAATTAAAAAGCATGTTTTTCTCTGACAAACAGGTGTGGTGGACATGAGTAAGGCCACTTACATGAACATCCCTGGGACTTGTGCTTGCATTGGTGTTTCTGTCTGCTTGTAATTTCTCTAATGGGACCAGGAGTTGGACTCAATGATCTTGATGGGTCCCTTCCCACTCAGTATATTCTATGATCTTCATCATAGCTTAAAAGCAAGTTTAAAAAAACATAATCCTGCATTTATGTGCCTATTCAACAGCAAGTAACTCCTAGTGATACCAATAAGCATTGTGTGCATACAGGCCCAGTCTTTATTTCTATGACAGTGAACTGACATCCTGGAGCCAATTCTTAAAGTCAGAACTTTGCTTTTACTCAATCAAATTATTCACCAGAGCTTGACTAATTTCAGTTGGAAGTGAATGACTGGCTGTGCATTAAGTAAAAACTGGCTGAGCACCACTGGGATTAAACCACTGGGATTAGTAGAAGCTTGTAAATGGCAGTTGTGTCTCATTAACTTGGTAATTTTTAAGCTTTTCTCACTCCTGACAATTCTCTAGTGCAGGTATAGTTTTTTGAATAGGGAACATGAAGGCAACTGATAATAGACTTTTTCTTATTTAAAGCTTTTGGACTCTTGAAACTGCTTCATCGATTCTCCTCTCTTGCCCTCCTTCCAGTTTTCAGTGGATCTGTAGAAGCTCATGCTGTAGACAGATATGTCCAGGGAATTCTGGTTTATGCTGTTTAAAGAGGTAGAAATCATGTTCATGGAACATGTTTTCAGTGTAGGAGAAAGATTTACCTTTCTCTTGTGTCTCAAATTTTCTACAAGAGAGCAGTGGACAGGATGGGGACAAGTTTGCTATGGTGTTTGTTGCTGGTACAATCTGAAAGCTGCATCATAAGGGCCATTTAGAGTTCTTGGTCCATTTCTGATCAAGATTTATTAGTCTGGGGGCTTTGCTGGCTGTCTCCTACATTGTGTGGAGTTTGCATGTGCCTTATTCTTTCTCCAGGGAAACTTTCCTGTGCATGTAGGCAGTATCTCTTGTTGGTATCTTCCTATTGTCTGAAATAAGACAGATGGGGTTAGGTTAATGTAAGCCAGGCTAATTTCACTCAAGCAGGTGTATATTTCTGAGATGCAGGAGAGGTAGAGTGGAATTACAACTGCAGATTGCTTAATTTGTGGTTTTGAGTGGTCAGAGCCTCTCAGGTGGCACAAAGGAAGACAACTGTTTTCACCAAGGAATTTCCTTTGGTATATATAAATATATATGCTTCCCTGGCATCTGTTAAGGTGGCTTGATGGCTTTGAGCTCATCATTTAATTGTTTCTTAATTTGTTGTGGTGGTTTGAACCGCTTTTTATCGTCTAAGGGGCATACACAATAAAGATGATGGAAAACTGAACAAAATTAGCAGCAGGGAAAGAGTTTATTATCTGGGGTTTAAAATAGGGAAGAAGGGACAACTCACTATGACTAGCTGAGAAAACAGGGGCAGGGGTAGGGAAGCCGTCTCTCTCCCTCCCTCTCTGTTGGTGTCACTCCTGGCCCTCGAGGTTTTCTGCAAAACACAAAAAGAAGTGAAAAGCGACCCCCTCCCAGGACACCTTTGGGAAGTGGCTACTTGCTATCAGGCTGGAGTTCACTTTGGTGCTGAGAGGAATGGGTGGAGTCACGCTGCGTGGGCTGAGACCTGGGAGGAGAGGAGCCGTGTGCTGCGCCTCTGGACTGGAAGCCAAAGAGAGGGAGGACCTCTGTGCTCGGCCTTTTAAGCCCTCTAGGTCTCGTGTGAATCTCGCCGTCTTCTTCCTGACTAAGCCATCTTCTGATTGGCCAGCGGTGCCAAGCTCCGCCTCTCTTCCAGTGTCTTCGCTCCAGGCACAGTGGTGGTTCCCGCCGGAGACCACATGTTCAGGGCTTGAGGCGCCATCATTTACTGGCCGCGGGCACTTTGGGGACACCTCGGAGTGACTGCCACCGCTGTCTCCAGGGATCCCCTGCAAAAGGGACCCCCTAGGGCTGCTGGGGTGCTCCCGTGGCCACGCTCCTGGGGCTGCCGCTCGCGCCGGGACTGGGGGAACCACTGCACACCATGTGCGGTGCTGCCGGCCCCAGGGCTGTGTGCTGCTGGCCACGAATCGGCACCGCCGCATCCCTGTCGCATGGGGACCAGCACCGGCCGCCACTACCCCCGGCCCCGGGGTGAGTGGGCAGGAGCAAGGGCCATCCCAGTCTCAGCTTGGCCCCAGGAAACAGTGGGGGATGGGGGAGCAGCCTGCACTGAGAGCAGCGCACCCTTACCCCCGGCCCCAGGTGGAGAGCAGGCAGGAGCAAGGGCTGCCCCGGTCCCTGCCCGGCCCGGGGAAAACCATGGGGGACGGCTGGGGGTGACCCCCTGCCTTCCTTGGGAGAGGGCTGCCCTCCCCCCCTTCTTAAGGAAAACAGGATTTTACACAGACAAGGTAAATGGGCACTCCTTACACATTCTCCCCTTCCCAAAGCCCAGGGACCCCCCCAACAACCCCAAGAGACCCCAGCACTCAAACCCCAACATTTGTACAGAGAGATGCTTACTGAGAATATCTTAGATTATTTATATTTGAAGGTACAATTTTTGGAGTGCGATGGTTAGAGGGTGGTGAACTAAAAGCAAACACCCCATAACCAGTGTACACCATCCTGCCTGGGGACTTGTGGCTGGTCCTCATGAAAAAAGAGGAGCTTGGAGCTTTCAACAGGTGATGTGGAAGTTTCGCAGCTCAGGCAACCTGGCTGCATGGGACGGGATACAGGACCGGATCCACTTACTGAATGCTGATACCATGGCACGGCGTGCAGTACCACCCCTGTGTTTGGAAAGCTTTTGTGCTATTTGTTTGGCAGGCTTTGTGTAGAAGAAAGTAATTTACAGAAACAGGAAAGCATAGAAAAAGTGATAAATGGCATTACAGTTTTCTGTCAAAGTATTTTTTTCAATGAACAGTGGTATTTGAATCAACATTTGAAAGTGGTGTTTTCTGCTGAAGATCTTTATAAACATAAGTGTTTGCAAAGCCTAAGTACCTTCTGTTGAAAGCTTATGGAATGTTTTGAGCTTCAACTGCTGTTAAGACCAGACATGTTAGTGAGAGATAAAAATAAGCAAACAAAAGCCAACACCTACCCAATTAACAGGGATTTTAAAACTTGCTCAGTTTCATTTGGGAGGGGGGGCAAAGGAGCTGAAGCTTTTGCTGCTCCTGGTTCATCAACTAAGGTGAAGTACAAGATCTTTGTAGTGACTTTTTATTTCAATTTTTCATTTTCTGCTTTCCTTCCAACTTGCATCTCAAGTGCTGAGGAGGAAATTAAATCCTGAGATTGAAGTAATAACTGAACAACACTGCATTTGTGCAGAGGAGACTATTTTACCATAGGGAAAAGAACCTTAATTGAAGTGATGCTGTTTCTAGATTTCTCTGTGATACCTATGATGAATCTTTCATTTTTCACATTTTGTTTTACTCCCTGTTATTCTTTTGTGGCAGCAGGTTAATTGCTAGCCTGTCAATCGAAAAAAATCTCACCTGTCAAGAGGCTGGTGTTAGGGGAATAAGGCTGCAGAAAAAAAAGAAGGAAAACTCAGAGTACTGTTTCATATCTATACAGTAACTGATTCCAGTGAAATTACGGAAGTTTTGGAAGCATTTAAGGAGAAATTGACCTCAGGTTTCATATGTTAAATGTGTACTGTGCAAGTCTAAATCATGGAAGTACTCACAGACATGTTCATTTGTGTGCATGTGGGGAATTCCTTTGGGGCCAGTAAGATTAGCTGTAAATAAACTGATTGTTTAATTTCTTAAGCAATTCTTAATGGCTTAATTTCTCAATTGCCTGATTAAGATTGCATTTTTATGATACAGTTTGGGACTGTGTAATGTAGGTGTTTAGACTAGGCAAACATTGGGAACTCAAAAGTTGTTCATTAACTTTGTGCACAAGACAGTCGGTCAACGTAGAGTGTGAGGGATTTTGCAGCATAATCGAGGGAGATCTGAGCTGAGAGTTAAAAATGTGTGTTTTACCCCAGTTTTAAAGAAATGCAAGTCCTGCTGACCTCAAGGTATAACGATATATCAAAGGAAATACAGAAAGATGGTGGCAATGTGCAGGTGAATAAATGATAGAACTGTGCGTGACTGATGTGGGAACAGTTCTGCAGGCAGAGGCTTTGCATTCTGCCAAGTGAGATACAGACACCTCATGAAGTGCTTGCTGGTATTCACTGTGGCCAGATAAGAATGTGACACTTATCCTCAAAAAACATATTTTCTTATGTGGTATTGGAGTCGTGTTTCCAGTCAATGAAGAGCAGATGTGGCCATACTACTGGGAGCCCCACTAGTGGTATCTGCTGCTGTTGGTGTATTTGCTTGGCTCTGGATAACTTCAAAGGATCTGCAACCTTGTTCCATGTAAGATTATGCTCTTTGAAGAGACAAACAGTTATAATTAGTTGATGATAGATGATAGGTTGTTCCATGTTGATGCTTGCTCCTCTTTTGAGTATTTTCTATATAACAGTTCATGCTTTCCAGCCATTTTGTATTCTTGAAGAAAACTTTTAATACCAGCAACAAAAAACAATTGGTGTATCAGTTTTGCTGTCATTAGGTGAGTTTCGTTCTGTGGTTTTGATTGAAGATTTCAAGGAATGCCTTGAAAAAAAAAATAGAATTTTTAGACATTGCCATTTTTTATTCCCAAAGCCAGTTTTGATTTCTTACAAATTCCTGAGAACGACGATGTTTGAAATCTGGGGCTGAACTCC
Organism: Serilophus lunatus; assembly: GCA_013399895.1. Lineage (NCBI taxonomy): Eukaryota > Metazoa > Chordata > Aves > Passeriformes > Eurylaimidae > Serilophus > Serilophus lunatus. The sequence goes on from VXBA01003842.1 coordinate 197,164, forward strand.
AGGCTAACACTTCTGTGTCCCCCAGTGTGGAAGCAAATGTCCCCTTTTCAGAGTCCTGAATGTTTTGGGAAATGTCATTTATTACAGATATCTAGGCCAGTTGCAGAGCTTTTTGGGAGTTTTAGACCTTGTACTCAGCAGAGCAGCTCTAAGTGCAGTGTTCCCTGCAAGTGCTGGATTGTTACACACAGCACAGCTGTGGAGCTCTGAGCTGCAGGACATTTGTGATGCTGAGCAATGGAGGGAAAGCCTGTGAGATCCACCAGATGTGGGGGGAAAATCTTGGCAAATCTGTGACTCTTAACTTGAGACTTCTAAGAAAGAGGAGGAGGAAATGTCTAGGGAAAGATGGAGGAATGATACTCCAGCATGTGGAGTTCAATGATCTTTGAATTGGACACTTCAAAAAAGTTCCAACTTGATTCTTTTACTGGTGCGTGTGTGTGAGGCTTTTTTAATGTGGAAATATGTATTCAGCAGCTGGTCTGTCCACAGAAAAAAGAATGAGAGTGTTACTCACTGACCTGAAAGGAAGGGTTTAGACTGATATTCTAGAAATGTCTCTCTGCAAAGTGATCTCTGACAGAAGGGAGACAATCTCATGGTGGGAAGCAGCTAGAAAGGCATACATAAAGAAAAGCAGCTCTTTGACCATGTTCTCTTGGACACCCTGCTTTCCTCTGTGCCTGGGACATGCACAGGCTTAAGTGTCCTTGATTCTCCTGAAAAAAATTATGATTGGTCAATAGTTGAGATTGTGAGAGTACTGTGTAGTCTTTCTGGTGGGAATTGTGTTAAATGTGTTGGCTGATGGCTACGTAAAGCCATAGTAGTAGTTAGTATTGTGGGGTAAGATTTTTTTAATGTATGAATTCCATGCAGTGTTAATAAGCTACTAATTAATTAAAAGCTTTGTCTGCAGAAATTGTTTTTTCTAAGCCACGTAAGGGAATACAGTTTCCAGTGGCTTTTGTTTTACATGTCCATTCCACAATTTCTCATGTATTCTTAAATTTGTGCTGGGTGTGGCTGTAGGAAGTTCACATGTTCTGATAGTGCAGAGTGCTGCTGTTGCTCTGTGCTCACAGAAGTGCTCCTGACCAGGAGCTATTTCACCTGTTATCTGGGAAACCTCTGCCTCTGTAGGTTTCCCCTTCTGGCCTACATAGTGCTGTGTGGCACTGATCCATTGGAGCCAGGCTTTATAGGACATTTTGTTTGTTGGTAAGTGTGACACTATTTCAATACAAGATCCTTCCTTTCTTCAGTACAACCTGGGAAGTCTTTATTAATCACTGTAGAGCTTTGTCATGCTTGTGAGCAGGCAGCTCTATTGGTTCCTTACGTGCAGCTCTAAGTTGTAGAAAAGTGGGTTTTTTTCTCAGAGATAGCTTTTAAATGGTCAGGAGTTCATGAGTGTGAATCTTTCTCTTTGCTGTAGCTGTGCTGCCCTTCCTACCTACATTTTAATGCATATTTAAGACTGAAATATGCAGTACTTCAAGATTTTTAGCAAAAAAAAGTGGTTTTGTCTTTGTTCAATTAATTGCAGAATATCTATTCAATATCTTTCATTATTGGTAAACTTAAGATGTTGATAGAATTAAATTTTACTGTGTTATCTTTGAGGCCTTTATATTAATCTCTTTGCATGGTATAATTGTTTTATGTCCTGATCAATGTATTCCAAAGTCCTGTTTAAAGCAAATGTACATTTAAAAGATGGCATGGTAAATTACATCTATACTTACAAGGTTCATATAAAGGGTTTAATCTCCATGTAGTAAGTTTCAGTTTGTTTGCAGCTGTAAAGCTCAGCTGGGTAAGCAAAATGAATTTAACACTTAACTTTTTCTTGTATTTTTAACTTCCATGTTGTTCAGTAGCTAAACACAAAGGAATGTGAAATGACAAATTTTCTTGACTGTTTCAAGAAAAAGTGAGAAGGAAATGGTGGTAAGATGGTTTTGTTCTGTTAGGAAAAGATTTGAGGAGGTCATCTGGCTGCAGGAAAAATCATCTGTAAATAGGGATTAGCAGGGTTAAAAAAGCTGTTTCAAAATTTGACTGCAACAGAGATGAAAGACATTCTGTGGCATAAGGAGATAGGGAGTCAGAGTGGAAAAGAGCATGATGAATGGTCTGGAAAAGTGGAGGGAATTAATTCATGGAGGCTGAAGGAGCAAATCTGTAGAGGATACTGAAGATGTGAGAGGGATGATATATTACAATTTACTTTTGTCATGAATCTGTGGATGAAGTGATTGATTAAGGGAGACCCCTGAAACCATGCAGTGGAGCATCTCACTGGGGGACAAATTTCAATACTCTTAGATGGAGATGGACTTTACTCTTTTAGCAGCCCCAATGGAAGGAATGGGATGGTTTTTGTAGCAAGGAAATAAATCTGTAATTAATTTTAACTTTGTTTTGTCGGGTTAGTTGAAATGGGAAGCAAGTCCCATATGCTTAAGTACTGTGGGTTGAGGTATATGCCAGCATCTCAGGAGTGGGAAGTTTTTTTTAAAGTTGTTTTTGTCACTTACATGCAAACTTGTAGAATCTCAATGGCAAATCTTGCCCAGAAATGTTAAGGAGTATTTGCAGAGATTACAGATTTCTGAGCCTAGGGCTCTTACAGAGTTTTGCTATTTGATGTTTTGCACAAATACATGTACCTAAAACAATCTGGTGCTTATCCATGGGATAGGGACAGACTTTAGAGATACCATTGCTATATTTGATTAACAATATAACTTGCTACCTTAACTGCTTCAGTTAGCTGAAGACTAGGTCTAGTTTATGTAAGCTTGAATTTAAATGTGCAAGTTGTCTCATACTCATAGTACAGTTCTACAGCTGAAGTTCAAAGTAGATTGTATAGGACTGGAAAACATAGTGACCAACATTCCTGGGATCCTCTCTTGATTACTAGAACAGTGTGAACACTGTTTATATATATAGCTGTGGTTAGGTATAGAAATTAAAGTCTTCCTTGAGTCATAGTAACTTCTTTAAGTGCCCCACAGCCTGTCACTGCAAACAGGAATAGCACCATTTGAGAAAAGGAGCATAAAGGCAAATGAATCCACATGCTTAAACACAAAGTTCAGAAGGTTATTTCAGGAAAAGCAATAGTTGTCAGAATCTGGAAATCCAACGCTTGGGAATCCTAGAGACAGGGGCACAGTCCAGAGTGGGCACTGTGAGAAGGAAACTGAAGAGCCTGAAATGGAATTTGAAGAGCAAAGAATCAAAGATGTAAAAACAAACAAGAAGAAATTCTTTTGGTATATTAGAGACAGGAAAGACTGTGAGAGATTGGGCAGATCCCTTGGGCATGTTATTCTATACCCTGGGGCTGTCAACTGCAGATCTTCATACAGCTTTGTGTGAGGCATCTGATGGTAACTATTCCATCTGTCAGACCTGGCACTGGATCCATCCCTGTTTCGTCCTGTATGGCACTTCCTTCATGACAACTGCTTTGTGTCCCGAAAGTCCATGCCATCTCATCCCACTTAACAGCAAAATCCAGAAATAATTTCTTCATGGACCCTGGATATTTTTGTGATATTTAAGCAGCTTTCAGCAAACTCAAATGTCAGATTTTGAGGACCAGTGGGTATATGCTTTTGCATACCTCAAGGGCCCACTGTAATATCAGGCCTGGGAAGATGTAGATGGATGTTTGTCTTGGCCAGTGTGACAGACTGCTTGACTTTTGTGTGGTATCTGTGTAGTGTGATCAGGATTGGGAAATGAATGCTCAGATACTGTGCATTGTATTTATGATGTTCCTGAACCTGCTTTAAGAACCAGCATTGCCTAAGGTATATTAAAAAACTTCAAATTTCATAATGCTTGTAAATACTGATTTAATCTGGTCAGAATCAGATCAAGGGTTCCAACAAAATTTTCCTTTGCCATGTTGAATGCTCTTCTTCCTTCATTACCTTGAAATTCCCCAAGTAGCAAATCTTCTACACTTGTCTCTGAAAGATAAATTGAAAAGTAGTCCTCAAGGTCATACCCTCTAAATTTGGAAACCCCTTCACCTAATGGCACTTTGATTTTAATGGTTTATGTCTCTTGCTCGGTGTGTGTTTGCTAAATTACTGTTTAGTGTGTTGTCTCTAGCTGTGCCTCACTAAATTACAGTGCAGGCTTTTCAGACTCAGCAAATTTCCATTTGAGGGATGCTTTGACAGTCTCTTGAATAGAGAAACTCTTGGTTCTTACAGAGCCTCCATTAGAAGGGGGGCAGGGGGAGTGTTGGGGCATGATATTTCTATAAAATTGCAGAATTGCTGGAGAATTTTTGATCGAGGCAGACTATTGACTGATCAGCCAGTCAGACTAGGTGTGGGCACTGTAGGTCCTTTCCTTTGAAACAGTCCATTCTAGTCACAGGGAGCTGCTTCTTAACATTTCCTAGAATAATCAAGTCACCTTTTTTTTTTTTTTT
>VXBA01003842.1:201669-378876 GCA_013399895.1 Serilophus lunatus
TTTTTTTTACAATCTTATGAAGAGTTTCATTATACAAGATCGATTTGAAAGACAAGAGAAAACTGCCACGATTTGACCTTTGTGGAACAAGAAGGCAGGAGATTTGTCAATGGGACTGAAATGACCTTACAGAATTTATATGTTTTTTGTGAAGTTTAAGGCCCAAAAATCCACTTTCTTGGCAGAAAACTTCAGTGAGCACTGAAGTTTTGAGGGGATTTTGTGGATCAAGACCAGTATTGCAGAACTAAGATAAACGTTGTGTATGCCAAAGTGCTTTTTTGAACTGGATCTAAAATGCAAAAATGTGTTTTTTCTTCAGGGCCCAGAATTTCTTGTGTTATCTGTTACCCTCTCGTTTTCAGTCTACCAGTAATGTCCTTCTTTGATTGGATGGTTGTTCCTCTGTTTCTTTCAGTGCTTCTGAAGGGCTTGATCCCATTACAGGGTTATATAGATAAGGTTTCATGCCAAAGGGTCTTTCTTAAAATAAGCAGTCAGTTCTGGGGCTTCAGAGAGTAGAACTTAAACAGTGGGAGATGTCTATTATAATAAATTTAAAGAGACAGAAAAAAATAGAGAATTTACTTGCTAATGAAAATGTCTGAATCTTGAAATTTCTCCTGAAACAAAACCAATGAAATTGCTTTCAGAATATTTCACAGTGATTCTCCCCCCACTCTCCCCTTTTTAAAACTTCTTGTTTACTTTTTCAATCTGACTGGGCTAGAAATGCAATACCTAAATGGATAGAGTACAAAAATTGATTTACTTTTATTGATTCTATGTGACCTTGAAATGAAGATGAGCATTTTAAGAAGATCCATTCTACATAAACTTTACCTTTTAGTTAAGCTTTTGTTCTTATACACATCTAGGACAGCATTCAGTGGTTAAAATCAGCTGAGTTTGCAGGATAGAAGATTAAGTGTCCAGAGTGTGGAGTGCTGTGTATTTACTGTTGAGAATTGAACTTTTTGTGTTCTGAGAGAATAAAAGTAACTGATTGGCTTTAGTATGTTAAAAAAATGTGCAGTTAAAAACCAGGACTGTCATGAGACTCTCTCTTGCCTAAGAGAGACTACTTAGTCTCATTTCATGCTGGAATTCTGCTGGAGCAGAATGGCTAATTTGCTTTCATTGGATCGATTTATCTGCAACTGTTATTTTTTGTTAAATTGTTCTGTTAAAAGCTATGCACTCTTAAAAACTCAACTATAAAAGGTGCATGTATGTGAGAAGTTTTAACAATTGCACATTAAAACTTCAGTGTGACGGATGTGATGGATGCTTTGACTCTCGATTCCAAGTATAGTATTTCTACAGTTGAGTTCCCATCACTAATGGCCCATGTTTAACCAAAAATATGTAAGTGTATGTTGCAATTCCTGAAATACCCCTAAGCAGTAGAGGAGGCAATACAATGATAGCTTTGATAATATGATGTGAGAAAGGAGAAAAATCCTAATGCATTCATACAAAAATCTACTTTTAATTCTGTTGCAATTAATTCATGAGTTCTGAGGGAACTGCCACATGTAGTGGCTAAGTCACTATCCATCATATTGGAGAAGTTGTGGCAGTCTGAAGTTCCCACTGCCTGGAAAAGGAGAAACACAAATCCCTGTTTTTAAAAAGGAAGTCCCAGGGAACTACAGGTTGGTGTCTCACCTCAGAGTTAGGGGATGAATAAGCAAGAACAGGGATGCAACAGTGCAACTTCTTGAATTTAAGCAAATTCTGTGATCTTGTGAACCCTTCTCATCTCAGAAGATTTCTGGGTATGTGTGGGAATGTTGAACTGCAGCATCATGGTGACTTTACTTTCTGCACATCAGACGGTTCGTTGCTTTGTTCTTCAGTGGTGGGACAGAAGTTTGTCCTGAAAAACATCTATAGTCAGTGTGACTGGAAAAAACTTACCTTTGTATATTTTCTAAGGAAAGAATTTCAGGAGAAAAAAATAGGTGTTTTGATTTGTTAGTGCCTGGTGGGTTTCATGTGCCTTCCCTTAGGAATAACTGAAGCCATTTCTCCACAAACATCTGGTTAGCTATCAAATCACCAACATGTGTGCTCTGCCAGTGCTGACCCATGTGTTGAACACATGCCAGTCACTTTATGTGAAGGAATTTGGAGGATAAATTGAGGAGAAACTCTTCATGGTAAAGAAATATGTGTTATATTTTTATAGGATTATTTATTGATCCACCCTTAATTTTTTCCATTGAGTGAGGCTTTGTAAGAATGTGCAATTTTTAAAAGCAACACCCAGAGTATTTTCCTAAATTGACAGTCATTTGGATTCAGCCTCTGTTGAAGTCAGTCATGGAAGTTTTTTCCACTATTTTTCTTCAGTACTCTAGTGAAATTCTTTGTTCTGGCTGGAACGAAAGTCCATGAACAAGGTCAGATTCTTCAAGCAAACATGTCCTTTCACTTACCTTGTGGTGTTATGATATCAAATATGTCTGCAAAATAATCTACAAGAGGACACAGTCAAAAATAGATGCTGCAGGAAAGGCTTTTAGTTGTTAAGCATTGCTTGCTCCAAGGCCAATAGATGACTGTGCTTTTTGGTCACTGCTGAAGAGCTCAGTGGCCCTCACCCTCTTGACCATACATGAGCCACAGTAGCGTGCAGCTGGGCTGTGGAACAATGCCAAAGAGTGTGTTCAGGTCAAATTTGGGTGAGGGTACTGCATGCTGGTCTGTCACTGGTTTTCATGGATAGGCATTGTCCAAGGGTCTGAGAAACACAAAAGCCACTGAAGTGAATTGTGTGCAGAAGATGACAAAACAGGCTCTGCACCAATCTTAGCTATGGTACATCTGTGTTTTCCTCAAGTTTCTTTGCCAAGGCTTCCCTACAGAGCAAAGGAAGGCTGGGTAAAGTTAGTACTGGGAGATGAAGTTGATGTTACTCAATCCAGGATCAGAAGAAAGAGCTGAAAGGTTTTGTGACCTGTGCTTTTGAACAGATGAGAAGCACACAGTGGTTGTTGCAGGCTGCAGATTTGGTTTCTGACTGCCCTAGGGAGTCCTGATCCTTTTCCCTTGAGCCGTTGAAGCTGCAGTATGTGATCACACACACTTTATTTGTGGGCACAGGGAACACAATGCTCGAGCCAGCTGGCAGTTCTGGGTTAGAGAGTCTTCAATGCTGAACATACAGAGTTGCCATATTGCTGGTCTCTATGTAAAGATCATTGTCTTTGTTTTGAAGTTGTTGATAAATACACATTTAATACAGATTTTTAAAACCTTGTCTTTTTTAGTCTTATTTGTGACCCAAGCTCTTTAATGGATTTTAGACATAATTTCTTCTATTTCTATATTGGTGCCTAAACAAAAATTGAAAAATCCAACATGAAAACCAAACCATCTCCCTCCACATTTCATCTTTGTTAAGCTAATCCTGTCCCTTGCAGCTACTTTTTTCAAACATTTTTAGAAACAGGTCATAATGGACCACCTAACTAATTCAGCTGGAAATCATGAAACAGTTCATGACCTTATGAAAGAAACGTATTAGTTTTCCTACTGCCAGTTGAACTCTTTAATCAGAGGGTTGAGAAAATTCTCTCTAGAGATTCCTGTCTGGTTGCTTTTCAGTTAATGAAACGATTCCCAGAAAAATGAAGACTTGTACATCTTCCTGCTTTCTCCTGATTAACTCAGAAATTTTCAGTTCTTTCTGGTGCAAGTCTTTGACTATTTCGTACTGTACTCTCTCGATAGTATTTAATACATCAAAGGTAGAAGAAATTGAGGTATTTATTTGTATATATCCCAAAGTTACTGGTAACTTTGATGTGTGTCTGCCAGGAAACGTGAATGTCAAGGGCATCAATGTACCAGAGACAAGTTTGAGTGTACTCAGTACTTTGGTCACATCTTGATTCTAAAAATAGGTTGTGTATTTTATACTTCTTCATAGGTTACATCCCAGTGCTCAGTGCCTCAGGGATCATTGGTGCCACTGTCCAAGTCAAGCAACAGAGAGAAGTCTGTAGTGCTGTTGGCAGGCCTGGCTTGCCTGCTGTCCAAGCCCAATTGTGTCAGTGTGCAGCGTGTTTGAGCTCCAAGAGACCACCAGCGTTAAATGCCCTCTCTTTCTTTTGCAATGGCATCTGTTCCTCCCCGGCATTAGTACCTGGCACTGTGCATAGTTGGCACAGCTCTTACTTTCTCGATGGTTTTCATTTGCAGTGAGGCTACAGAAGCAATTCTTGACCTTTCTTTGCCTATTATTTTTTGAATAGTTTCTCTCCTCAGGTAATGTAAACTGGCAATATCTCTACATAGTCACATTTCACTTGTATGTTAGCTGTGTCCCCCCAGCTGTGCTTGCATTTTGGATTTTATGGAAATAGTTTTCTTGCTTCATGTTATTTCTGTATGTATGTTCTGTACATGTTGTCATTTAAATGTTGTCCTAACCTTTACTTAGGCATAGGTTTCAGTTAAGAGGATTTTTTGCTCTGTGTAGGCCCAGAGCATTTGGAGTGCCATGATAAATGATGTGCTGCCTCAGGTGCTCAAGCCAGCCCATTCAGCAGTCATGAGTGGGCAGAGTTTCTTCCACAAGTGTGGTTTGGTTCTGAAAACTACATTATGTACAATGAACAGCTCATTCCAAAAGTCATTGTGCTTTTGAGAAATCTAAGGAAGAGTGATAAGGTATTGTTCTGTGTCCAGCAGTTTGTGGGAAGAAATTACCTGAAAGCTTCAAACCTAGAGATTGCAATGAGGGCATTGTCTTCTTATCAAACAGCCCCATGCCGGGCACGTAGTGCAGTGGTTCATAGCACTGAAGAAGTGCTTGCACGTGTGGAAAAATAATTGCTACAGAACCCCAGAAAGAATGTCATTGTTTTACACCATCTGTCAGTGACAATAGCATTTTTGGGTGCCAGTACCATCATGTATTGTCACCAGGAGCAGTTAGTCCCCTGCTTGCCCCTGAAGCAGATGGAGATCAAGGTACCATCAGAGCACATCTTTCACTGGATGCTCTAATAGCACCATGTGAGCTTTGGGAAGTGTGTGGTTACTGTTCAATAACCAACCTGTTGTGTATTGTAAACCGGAACAAAAAGCATGCAAGACTTTGCCACTGGAGATTCTGCTCATTCAATGGAACTGCAGCCATAGATACCAGATACCTGTTACAAAGAGACCAAACTGTGGGAATCCATTTTTAAGAACCAGTGTACATCCTGTCCTGTGCCATGCAAATCTTTCATTGTTAGGCAAACATGTCTTTTTGGGGCTATGTTTTTATAACAATACACAAATATATTGAAACTCCCACCCCACAGCAAGACTCCTCCTTGAAAAGAAACCAAGGATTTACCTCATCATCCAGGGTTGATTTTTAAGACAATATTTTTTCAAGCTGTTGTTTATTTTTGCTAGAAAGCTTTTTTATTTTCTAAGGAAAAAAAGATGTCTTTTCCTTTCACATACAGATCTTTTCAGCAGCACACAGGGGTTTAGTCTGAAACAATAAAGCCGGATTCTTTTTTTTTTTTCATGTGGCAAAAACTTTGTTCATTAGAATAGTTAGATCAGACCTAATTTAAGCAAAGTGGACTGTCCCTGTGGGTTCGTCTTGAACAGAATGTTGATAGTTACAGACTTATCATTCAAAGCTATTTTGCAATTGCTTTCTGCTGCAGTCCATCCTGGGGCTTGTGTGCTACTTGCTGTAGCTTCCAGTCATCACTGTCTGTGTTAGACTGATCAAATAAATCAGGTAACACCATTTCTGCTCCTACTCTAATGGCTGTTAAACCTCTGAAGAACTTCAGATGGTCACAGTTATGTGACAGGCCTGGCTACCTATGGGTACAAAACTGCTGTGGCTTTTTCTATGCAGATTGTGAGAACTGTTTTTATAAATAATGAAGGGTACAGACAAATGTTATTGAAGTACAGCCATAGTTCTTTCTTTGGTTATCTTGGCCCAATTCCTGTTAAAGCTGTGAATTGATATTATTAAGAATAGCTGACAGGTTTGGATTTGGCAGATATGAATTATATGAATCATCTTTTGGAGTTCTGTTTTGACTGAAGTGGGGAATAAGACCAATAGCCAGGCTTATAACACATCCAGCCTCAGTCTGCAGGGCTTTCACTGCTCTTCTGGATCATCTTACCACAGTGATTGGAGGTGTCCATCAGCCTTCTAATGCACAAATATTCCCAAAGAACTACTTGCTTTATTTATCTATCACTGGAAGCCTGGTGGTGTCATAAAAGGTTAACACCACATCTGATCTCCAGTTTTTTGCTGGCCAACTGATTTAGTTTTACTGCAGACTGCTCACTTTAAAAAAGAGTAAGTAATTGTGCTCTATAATTGCACATAGTGTACAACTGTACTGAAATGGAGTATACAGAAATAATAAACAGCTAAATATAATTACTAGCTCGTTCATTGTACTCACAAAAAAAGTTTTAGGGTGAAACACATAGTGAGCAGCTCAGCGTAAAGCCAGCAAACTGTAACTGATTCCATGAAGCATAATAACTTAATTATTTTCTATGAACACTAATATGTAGTGTTTTCTTTAGAAAGTGCAGTTATGGTTTGGGACAGCAGAGTACCGAGCTGTCTGAGGTTTGGTTTTGATCAATAGTTTTGCAGTTAGTTGTAAATTTGTTGAGCGTTGTTGGTTTGCAAATGATAAAAGCCGAGACCATTAAGTCTGAAAAATGTATGCACTGTGGTTACTATTTCCAGCAATTTAGATATATTCCTTAGCACAGTCTACAGAAACCATTATTTGTGTTTTCATGGCAAGCTGACCAGAGCAGAACTAAAGATTGTATTTATTACTGGCCCATTCAGTTGCTATTAAGGTATTTCCTAGGCTTGTGCATCTGCTGCCTTTTTCCCCTTTGCCTCATCAGCCTGTTTTAAACCTGATGTTACTTCTTTATTGATAGAATCATATACCAAAATAACCCAGAGTTAATGGTTTTAGTGTTCAGTAGTCTCACCAAAATGAGCTGCATATTTCCTCTCCTTCTCCTTGTACAAGATTATACAGTAAAGTAACTGTTTAAGCTTCAAAAAAGAAAGTAGAATAATAATAAGAAACTGTCCTCTATGTGTGATTGAGCAAAGGGTATGGGTTTGCTGTCTGGGGCAGCAGTCTGAGTATTGTTTTGTATATAATTGAAAAGCTGTATCAAGGCTGACAGAATAGGTTAGCACATATAAAACAACAAGCAAGACTAATTTTCATGCCAAGGTTGAAGTACTCAGATGGTACTTAATGGTGTTGATTCCTCTTGCTGCTCTTGGAAGTTGGTTATTCAGCAGACCATCTGGAAATGGATTTTCCTAAGTATCTTGTCTTTTCTCACATTCCCATATTGCAGTAATAGGTCATGCTGCACCAGGCTTTCTTGTGTCCAGTATTACCTGTGCCAAACCACTGTCCCAGCTCCAAGCACAGTAAGAAAGGCCTGGTGTTCTTGTGCCCCTGACATCTCACTTCTAGAATTTTTTTAAACCCCTTACAACTTGTTTTTCTAAATTTAAAAACATTCTTGAGCAGAAGGCTAAAGGATAATGGTAGAAATAATAATCCTACTCACTGATCTTTGTTTCATCAGTGATGTCCATAGCTATTGGATATGGACAAAGGAGGCACAGACCCCTTCCCAACTTGGGCAAAGGTTTCTATCACCAGGTACTTGCTAGGATATTTATCTGATGCTGTCAGTGTAGATAAACTCATGAGAAGACTGGTAAGTAAAGATCTTGCCCCTATGCACAGTAATGAAAAGTTGGGTTTTTTTCTGTCTGATCTATGTTCTGAGGGACTGATAAGCTGTAAAGGCATCATACCCTCTCCTTGCTGTCAAGGTGAGCAAATTCAGGCTTCCTTTTCCCTCTCTTACCAAAACCAACTTGGCTCTCTTGCTTCTGAATCTGTTTTGCACCCTGCCTTGTTAAAAGCAGCTACAAGAAATGAGTGGAAAGCAAGAGATGCTTCTGCTTGGCCCAGATTCTGAGCACTCTCAGCTTTTTCTCTGGCCAAAAATGATTTTGGGGAAAAAGCTTGCAATGTTTTCTGCAAGTGATGGTGGTGCATCAACTACGGTGTGTGGACATTGCTTTCCACCAGACTGCTGATCTGTTTACTAACATGCTGTTTCTCATCAGCTTCATGAGGAACAACTGTGTTTATGTATAGGAAGACAACCATGTTAATATCAGTAAAGCACAGGGAAAACTGGGGTATCAATAAAGAGCTTTGGTCCTACATTCAACAGAAGGGTAAATAGGAGGATAAGAAGGAAATTTTCAATGCTTGGAAATTTTCTACTAGCAGAATGTCACAGAATTGAAATTAAGCTGAAAGTTACATGAAGTTGTTTACAAAAGCAGTTTAATGAGTGAATGGATTTTGGATTCTGTCTTTGCCAACATGACATAATTTCCTTTTCTTCTTTAAAACAACCTTAAGATTAAAAAAAAACACAACAAGAAACACCTGCTCATCTTGTTTAGCGATGATTTTTAAGCATTTTTTGTTCATATTCTTTTAAATACGTTTAGAGATCATCGCACACCCAAGAAGTAGAGCTCTGAGTTCCATAATTTGTGTCATGTAGATGTGTGTTTGGGTGTGCTTTTTCTGATAGTCATGTTATTCTCTCTATGTTGTATTGCAAATAGTCTGTACTTAAATTCTACTGCTGCAAAATGTTAATATCTTGTCCTTTATTTTGAAAAGCTGTAAAGATGCAGAAATCTTAAATGGAAAAAGCATGAAAAGGAAGCTGTTGTTCAACAAACTGTAGTTTTCATTCCTCTGGTAACTCTGTAATAAATGCAAGATGTTGGAGGGAAAGGAGCCAAATATTAGTGTGGTCCTAGGAGACCAAACAAATAATGGAGCTACTTAAATTTGTCCTTCTTTCATGATTACACTTAAATCTAAAGTGTATGCAGATGTTATTTCCTATAGGTTCTGTGAAGATAGTTTTGTTTTGTGAGCACAGTTAAAACTTTTTGGTAATGTTTATAATATAGTGGTTTCCTTTTTTTTTTAGGAGTTTGTTGATTTTTTAAACTTAAGTCCAGCAGGCAGTCAATTATTGGAGAGTGTAAGGAATCATAATGTAGTGGAGAGCTGCTGCATTATGAGGGTGGTCTTACCTGGTCAGCTCTGTGAGCAAAGCACCAGCTTTGAGCTGCACTCAAAAACGTGATCACAGTGACAGGAACTTCCCTTTCACACAGGTGTGTGTTTTAGGACTGAGTTCTGGGTCTTTGGCCTTTGAAGGCACAGAGGTTCAAGTGTTAGGTCTGTTCTCCTCTGTGCACAGTCTGGTGTTTAGGCTGACTTTGTTTTGGGAAAACGGATTCTGTGCTAAAATTTCTGTGTTGGACTTAGGGAAAGAAAAGAACTGGGTTAGAACTGATTCATAATCCAGCAAGTTGGAAGTTGCTTAACCTCACTTAATGCTCTTCATCTGAACCCCGCAGCTGCTTACAGAATATGGATCTCAATGGCTTGTGAAGGGCTTGTATGAAGGAAGCAAATAAACCTTATGTATGGCTATCATCTATCATATGTCAATCCTCATTTTCTTGGATAACTCCTGTGTGTTCCCTGAGACCATGTCTGCTGCCTGCCATGCGCTGTAAAAAAATTGGGCTTTGAGATGAAGGCGATCCTTGAACGCTGCCCTTGCACTGCCATGTGTGCACTGAATCCCTGTGTGCTTCAGTGAATCCTCTGTTATGTTGCTGTTTGTCTGGAAGCCTGACAAAAACCACAATTCCTTAGAAAGATTTTTTTGTGGCAGCAAAAGTAGCAAATTGATGTATGGCAGTTTTGTGTCTTTGATTCTCTTTCTACAGATAAGGCTCCAGGAGAAGAGGTAGTGGCTTAGACACAAGCTTGGAGAGCTATTGTACCTGACTGCACTAAAACAGAGGTGACAGCAATTTAAAAGCAGAAGCAGCTATTCCTCCTGAAGGGAAGTAGCGGAAGTCAGTGAATGCAGTGTTCATGTGATGTGAGGAACGAGTTAAAGCCATAGTTACAGTATTGGGTATTTTTCCTTTGCCTTTACTGCTTCTTAAAATCTACTTGCTTTTCCCTAAATAGACCTCCAGGTGGTGAAAATAGAGGAGATGTTTGGAAAGTGCTGGTACACCGGTGTTGGGCAGAGTGATACATGACCTCCTACATCTGCTTCTCCCTGTAGCATTACGCTGTAGCATAAACGCTAAAATTGTGCAGTTTCCTGTGACGTACAGTGGGCTTAAATCAGGATTAAACCCCACTGAAGAAGTCGGTGGTGTTACGCTGGTGCGAGATGAGTCAGGAATCCTTTGTGATTTTTATTGCATTAGACATACAAAGTTTAGCTGCTGTCTGGCTGAAGAGAAAGAAAACCTCCACTGGCAGAATGGATGTATTTCTGCCAGAAGGGAGCTATTACTCCAAACCAAGCTGTGCCATGCCCAGGGTGAATAAACATGAATGCTATACATGCAAAGGCCATGTTCTTCCATCTGTGTGTGCTAGACTGAGCATAATAAAATTTTTAATGTATGTGAGGGGTAGGAACCAGGCTGGAGACCCAGCACGTGAAGTGGTTGGAGCTGCCTGGCCTGGCAGGCTTTGTGCTGCTCCTGGAGCAGCAAACCCAGCGCGGCATCTTGTCATAGCTGGGCTTGTCCCCAGGAACTCATTCCATAACCCCAGCAGTTCAGATGGGCAGTTTCCAGAGGTGAGCTGTGTTTGATCAGCTGCATTTGAGTCTTCAAGCACATCAGTGGCGTCAAGAGTTTGGTGAGCAGGTGATAAACGGTTTGAAGAAAATTCTCCCCGTGGAAGGTAATGTTGCCTGACTGTTGTTAAGTAGTTACCAGTTTGTGACTTCAAAATCCAAGTCTGACTGTTATTTTCACTTTCCCTGGAGTCTGAAATCAAAAAGAAGCTTTTGAGGGACAAGAGAACAAACTATTCTCTATCTTCCTGTTTATTCTAATATAGTAGAAAGCAAAAAAATCCAAACCAAAATATAATGTCTTCATCAAATGTTGGATTATTTTGGTTAAGGCTTATTTCTGTTTAGAATTGATATATTTACAATTTATTCTATGCTACTGGGGCTTCTGATGTGTTGAAGCCAAAGGCAGTGAAAGATGATCAAATGATTCTTCGAGTTTAGAAATCAGCTTTTTGTAAGTTCAAAACTGTCTGAAGTTGGTTGTGTTTGACTGCACAGATGAGCAGCTGATCTTGTAGACAGTGGCAAACCTTCCTTGGGATTTGGAAACTTCACATAAGGTGACTAAAAACACATAATTAATCGCTTTAGCAGGTGCCTGCTCTGTGCAGCCAGAATGCAAACTGACCATTGTTGTCAAATCATTTGACTGCATGAAGCTCCTATTATTTTTAATTTAAAGGTCTGAGAACAGTAATTTGATTGTCTCAAACATCTCTTAATGCCTTAACAATGAAAATGATCGATGTATTTCCTTCTGAAACATCACTGACTGCAGTCGTGAGTCATTTTTTGTGTCTGAGCAGTGGTGATAAGGAAGCAAACAATACCTTCTGGGTGTTTGCAGCACATTACAATCACCAGCCATATTTTCATTTCATAATTTTTAGCATTAAGGCTTTTTTTTGCAGGAGGAGTGAAGCTCTATGCCATCACAATTTTTCCCTTATACAATGAAAAGTGGCATTATTAAATATCATGAGTTCATACTTGTCTCAGAATAACACAGAATTCCACTGAATGCAGAATATTCATAGTTAAGAGGCTTGAAAATAAAATGCTATGTGATTTCTAGTCTACAACCTATTATCTCAGGAATCTGCTGAGAACTGTTCCCTTGGGATGTATGTTGCCATTGGCTGGTTTATTTTCATCTTTCACTGGAGCTATTATTTCTCAGGAAAATAAGGATACTTGCACATTCATAAATGAATTTCATTTAGCTTTCAGGTAAGGAGAATGATGCCTGCAGTTCTGCCTTTATGGACGTGGAAGGTAAAGGAACAGCATAAGACTGTGGGCATTGTAGATTACAGCCCCTGCTCCCATAATTTCATGATAAACGGAATATCTGCAAAAGTGTGTGTGGGGAAGGAACTTTTAAACCATTGCTTTTGTGTTTTGAATATTTCTATTGAGTTTTTAGTATTAAAAAAATAATGCTTAGCTTTTCTCTAGAAATAGAAATAAACACAGAGGCGATGTGGCAGAAAAACTTTTAATAGTGTATAGTAGCACAGAACAAACTGCACTACAGTTTAAACTGTGTCAAGATTTCAATCACAAATCTCATTTTCAGAATTGTTATCAGTTGTGAAAGTGCTTCAGACTGAAACTTGGCAAGGTGTTTCTCTGCCCAAGAATGACCTGTCATCTTTTGCAACTGAAGTGTATCTGGATTCTTAATTTCTAGGATTTTATAAGCACTTCCAGAGTATTAGTTGCTGTAATACCAGGGGGAATGCTGAAGTGATTTTTCTGGCAGAAGGATGCAGTGTGTGTGTCCAAAATACTCATGATTTAATATTCAATGAGATATGCTGTAATATCTGTTTAGTTAAACCACACTTAGTGGTAAAAGGGATTGTAACCCTTATCATAACAAGCAAGTTAGTTGCCCAGGGAGATGTCACAGGGGAAGGCACGGTTTTGCTACAGAACTTGCCAGTGTGTGCTAATCTTGACTTGCATTATTGTATCTGCTCCTTTGTTGGGCTGATCTGTGAGTGACTTGGGTTTGTGCTGCAGTGCAGTGAATCACATGGTGATGTTCAGATGAATGTAGAGTAGGATTAGACCAAAACCCCATTATCTGGCCAGTCCTCAGGAGGTATAAAGTGTCAGGTCTCCTGCCTTGTCTGAGGCTACTTGCCACCCAGAGGAGTGCAAGAATGATTTATGTCAGAGGCTTTTTGTTGGAGAGTTTCCAAAGAAAGCAGTGGGAATGGTGTGGATTACTGTCTTCTGTGTCATTAAAAATAATCTCAGGAACTGATCCCTTCCTCGCCCTGTCAATGAATTCTAGCACCCCAGTCAGTGGTTTGGGTGTATAATATTTGCCATCTGCTATTTGAAATGTGTTAACCATGGAACTCCTTAAATATTGTTTTTTCTTAGGCCACTTGAAAATGATGTAGTTAAAGGAGATAAGATTTTCCTGATTTGATTATTTCCTTTTGGGTTTGGGTCAAAGCAGACTGGATGTCAAATTCTGCCCAACCACTAGCTGGTGTCCAGACCTGGCCAGTGTTAACAGGGAGAAAATTCGTTCACGTGGCATCTTTACTTCATCCTAGAGTTGTACTTTGCAAGAAGTACCTCTCAATCCACCTCCTCAGAGCACTGTGAAACAAAAGCTTCAGCTTCTTTTTGTATTCATTATCTCATAGTTTCTCATTGATCTGGAGGTATATTTTGGAAATACACCCAGTTGAATGCCCAAATGCATTGTCATTTCCAAAACCCATCTTACATGGCCCTGCCTGCGCTCAGCAGAGTCTGTGTGAATCCATCAGTGACTATTAAGTTTGGATCAGGGTCTAGCTAGGGAGAACACAGTCATCTTTTTAAAGAAAATAATTGTTTGTTATGTGTTGCCTTTATTATGCACATGTAATATTTAGGTGTCTTTTTAATCATGCTACTGATGAAAGCCATGTTAATTATTATCATGAGCATATTGCAGATTTTATGTAACTATTGATGTTCCTGTTCAGGACGATATTAGTTCTGTGACTGAGATTTTGGTTGCCTGCTCTTAAACCTCTAATTCTTTGTCTCCCCTTCCCCTTTTTTAGAGGCCTTTGAGTCTTTGCTTCGCTTTGCTGAAAACCGCACACGTTCCCTGTTTGAGACAGCTTACAGACCTATGGCAAAAGAAGCAGCAGAGCCTGTTAAGGAGCTTTTTACAGACATCTCTCTCTACATTCTGGGTGCAGAGACTACAGTGGAAAGTGCAGTATTGCGGTTCTTTGACAGTCTCTTTCCTCTGGTGTATAGTCGGCTAATAAACCCAGGAATTACAGATCTGTCAGAGGACTATACAGAGTGTCTGCGGCTCACAAGGCAAGACATAAATCCTTTTGGACACTATTCTAAAAACATGGTTACAGAGCTGTCAAAATCTCTTTGGGCCAGTAGGATGCTCAGCCAGGCCCTGAGTCTGGGCATTGAAGTGATAAATACTACTGAACACGCCACTCTGACGAAGGAGTGCAACAGAGCCCTGGTGAAGATGCAGTACTGCCCACACTGCCAGGGCCTGACGCTCATCAGACCCTGTGTCGGATATTGTCTGAATGTAATGAGGGGCTGCTTGGCCAGTGTGTCAGAGCTGGATGCACAATGGAGGGAATACATCTCCACGCTGGAGTATCTGACTAATGAAATAGCTGCCTCCCATGATCTGGAAATTGCACTGTCGGGAATCTGGAACTCGGTCAACGAAGCCATCCTACACGCACAGCTCAATGGGCCACAGCTCTCCGCTACAGTAAGTGCTCTCTAATTATTTGCTACTCCCATTTATCAATTTCCTTACTTGGCGGATAAACGTTGAAACAAGTTGGTGTTGTCTTTGCATCAGTTTTTAGTCTTCAACTAGATCTTCATTTAATAATCCATGAAAACATTACAGACAATTATGATGGGGTTCAGTAGAGTCTGCTTGGGAATGAAAGGGTTGAGGGAGCTGCTTTTTTCTTGGGAAGCAACCCTGTAAAGCAGAGAGCTCTGCCTTGTCTGCATAATTTTCTAAACAAAAATTTGGGGTCTATTATACTTCATATCAACTAAATGTTTCCCTGGCATGTAATTACAGTGTGTGGGAACATTCAACAGGAATTGCTGTAACAGTCTAGAAAAGCAAGTTTCTAAATAAAAGCGAGGAAATGAACTTTCACAATTTTATGGACTCTTTACTTTTGCATTGACTGAGACATCAGGAAGGTAGTACAGGTCTATAATAAGTACATCCATCATACAGAAGTTGGAAAAAGATCATGAAAAAATTCAAACTTGACAGCCTTTATGTAAGTAAAGGATAAAAATACACTGAAAGTAGATCTGTTTTTTAAGTCATGTAGATTAAGGAGGAAAGAGCTAGAATAGTAGAACTGTCACATAAATAATAGCAGCATATGACTGGCAGGTGTTCTCTCAAGGTGTTGAAGATTAGACCAGAAATTACTGAAATGACTAATGATGCAGCTGGCTACGTCTGTATGAAGTTCAGCCCAACTGTCAATGAGAAAAAGAACGTAGCAGTGTGGCCTTAAGCAGGGTAAAGATCAATCTAAAAAATGCAGATAGATCTGTCTGTCTTGAAAGTAAAGAAATTCTTGCAGAGAACAAATGTGAGGAGCTGTGCAAATGAAAAAATTCCTGTGCAGATCTCTGGTGGTCATATTTATGTAAGAAATAAATAGTTTAGAGGGTCTACAGAAAGTTGTGGCAGAGGGTATTCTAAACTAAGGAAGTGTTTTTGTAGGAGAAATTGCTTGTATGTTTGCAGCCTTCCAAGATTGAAAACTTTGCAATAGTGAAGCTCGTTTCACTGCAGAACACCTGACTGAGCCAGAGACCTACAGTCAGTGCAATATGTAGACTATAAAAAAAACTCCAACCACTTTTAGTAATCTGATAGAATTTCGTGTGATATTTCTAGTTAACTCAGTTTGTATTGCCTCAGACACTTGTGTCTGCTGGTTTATCTAACATCTAAGCATAAACATGAAAAATTTCTAAGAAAGGGGTTGTCCAGGTTCTTGAATAGTGCATAACAGGCATTGGAGCCTGCATGGATTGCAGGTCATCATCATGGTAATATCTAGTTGGTGGTGTCACCATGAATCCCATAGAGCAGCATTAAACCTAGAACATGTAATGAACACTGTTCTTGTATCTGCTCTTATTTTCACTCAGAAAATAAGTGAGTCTAAAAGGGAACTAATAATCAAAGTACACTATTACTGTATATTGTTTTTATGTAACTGTAGCTGGATACCTCTTAAATCACTGCACAGATTCATTGGTGATTACACAGGAGTAATGAGGATTCCAGTTAAGCTTTCTGACTACCAACAGCAAAAACAGTCTGATATATTTCTTGTGATATGTGCAGCATGTTACAAAATGCTAAAACATAATGACATTGCATTTGTCAGACTCGACATTAACAAGCACTTCTTAGTTTACTGATGGGGTAAAATTCATAATCCAGGTGAATATGGGATAATTATGGATGAACTAAATGAGTGTATTGCTTTCAGGTGATTTCTCAGAAGTCTTTTAGGCTCAGGATTCTCTTTTATGATTATTCAAATAATTTTATTCAAGTCTTTCTCAGTTCCTAAGCAGTACCTTTCATTTGCCTTCTTGCATTCAGAATCAATTCAGAAAGTGCTGTTTTTTTTGAAACTCCATTAATTCTTTTTTTCCTCAAAGTTACCTTTTTCTCTCACTAACAAAATCTCTATGAGCAGAAGATGACTGTGTTGTTGTAGGGGCTTCTTGGTAGGATGGCAAAGGACGTTTTCTGTTTAAAAATAAAAACTATGTGCCAGTGTGTCTTACCCTTGGTCCTTTCAGTTGTCAGCAGGGATTATATTTGGAAGACAGAGCATGTTTGACTATTTGAACAAACATTAATTGATACTGGTTTAAAGCTCTCCTGATTAGTTGCAGAGGATAATCATTATTTAGAAAATTGAGCCTAATTAAGCTGTATTTCCTCCTCTGAAGAAACAGAAAGGAGTTCAACCCCCAGCCTCAGGATTTCCGGCTGGAGATGGTTTCTCGGAATCTGGGCTCAGATTCTCAGTTACACTGGGGCCATTTGATTCGTACCCAATGTATTTACTGTTTGTTTTACTTACAGGACTTTTTTTTTTTTTCCCAGAAAAGACACTTTCTCATTTCCCTTCATAAATATATGGAGACCTTTCTCTGTTCGTGCAGTGTGCTCTTCAGCTTCTGCAAAAGTGGAATTGTTTAACTTACATACAGTTTCCATTATAAATGCTGTAATTGGCTTTCATTGAATTATAAATTATCTGTGGAAAATTCATCCAGGAGAGCAGAACACTCCTAGCAATTTTCATGCATCCTGAGGCAGCTTTAATTAATTCACTTTCCCTTTTAGGAAACGTTTTACATTTTTAATAGACAATATGGCTAAAAATTAGGGTTCTTTTTTTTTGTCTTTGTGTCTGTCTGGATGATAGTGAATAATAGAAAGTTAGATTATGTTTTCTTTAAAATGGGGGGAGGGGTGAAATAAACCAATAAAGTACTTAAGGTACTTTGCTCAAATGAGGTGCAGTCAATTGCTATTAAATCTAAAAATAAAAATCCTATTTGTATGAAGAGTGCATAAACTTCAGAAGACTGGCCTCTGCTGATGTCTTCCACTGGAGCCAGGAGAATTGCCTGATTTGCTCGGATGGCATGTGTGAAAGGTCACCTTTAAGATATTGGTAATCTCTGCTCAGATTCCTCTGGAATGTGCTGTGCCATTTGTTCAATGATGCTGGCTGGCATCCAGCTTACTTAACCTAATGCAGGCCAGCCCTGCTCTGCAGCATCAGCAATCCTCCTCCTCCTCCTCATCATTGCTTTCTGCTTCGGCAGCTCAATCTAGTTATCTGTTCTGTTGGTAGGAGCCCTGACTGCCTTGTGGTGCCCGCTACACACAGCAAGTTTGTTTACCCTTCCTTACAATTTTTAAGACTTTTTCTCTTCTCTTTTTTTTTTTCTGTGTCTTTGTGTGTTAAAGCTGGTCTTGGTTTTTTGTGTGTCCAGTTTACCATATTGCTGTACAAACTCTGTGCATCATTCCTGATTTTGGTTTTTAATTTCTTTTTTTTAAGTGAAAGTAAAATACCCTCAACTAAAACATGAGGAGAAGAGGCAGTTCTGCACTGCATGTGGCCTCTGGCAGTTGAGGCAGGTGTATCAGCAGGCAGTGAAACAAACAGTGTCTGTGCTCAGCTTCCCGGAGCCAGGTCCCAGGGAGGTGTTCCAGTTGCTTGTGTAGGGCTAGTGAGAGCTTGGCTTTTAGCACATCTCCAGAGGGCCAGGAATCGTGCATGGGGACAGCTGCTGGAAACGTAACATAACAGGTAGGAAAGATTTCTGTTGGACCAGAAATGCTTGGAATCTGACCAATCCCACTAACTGATATATAGGACATATCCCAGTGCTTCAGTTTTTAACTTCAATCAGGCTTGGTCTTCTTGTTCCCAGAGTGGCACTGCTTCTTCCTGCTATGGATCCAAAGGCCCTGATATCTGTGGATGGGTTTCCTGCTGGACAGGTGGGCACTTAAGAGTCAATGCCCTGCTCAGGTACAGATTACCTTTAGCTTTTCCAGTTATGTGGACTCACCTCTCCTGTCTGTGGAACAGAATATATATTAGAGGAGTGTTCTGAGGTTTGATAGCAAAAGGCTGATACTTTCACTTCCTAGATGACCTGAGCGTGTGAGATGCATTTGCTGACGCAGGTGGGCTGTGTGACCCTGGATCCCCTCTGGCAATGGGGATTTGTCCCTTGTCCCACAGTGTGCACAGGGCAGTGAGGTTGGCTGGCAGGGATTGTGTGTATCAGTTGCTGTCCTTGGGCTGTCCTTGAACAGCCAGGTGTGGGAGCTACCAGCCCGGGTTTTGGGTGCTCTTCTCCGTGTCTTAATCCCAAGGGCAGTGACGCCCCAGGGAAATACCTCTTTAGAATGGAAAAACTCTGTACAGTTTATGTTGATGTGTATTGGTGTTCGAGGGCAAGGGAGAGACAAAATTGGCAAAGAGACAAAATTTTATGGTCTGAATTTCACATCAGCTGATTAGAATTTGAACACTTAATGACTCTTTCTTTTAAGCACCCTTCTCAGTTATTGCCACAACTTCTGCTCTGCATGTGGCTTCTTAGGAAACTTGCTGGCCTGCCCCCATGCTGGAAAAGGGAAAGGGATGTGTGCTAGCAGAAGTATTTGGAATGTGGGAAGGCATGTATTTCTCTATGTTCTTGCTGCAAAAAGTTCATAAGCGCAAAGTACTTATCTTGTTACTAATGTTATAATGGCTGAAAAAGCATTAAATGAAGAGAATGTAAAAAGCCACAGGCCTGATATATTTGGAATGGCCAGTCATTACAAGAGCAGAGTCCGACTACTGTGTTTCGTGATTATAGGAGTAATAAAAGCTAAAGCTAATAAAAGACATGATAGGGGTTATAAAACCAAGATATGATCCTAGATTAAGCATTAAGAGAAAGCAGAAATATCTGCCTTGAGGCAATTAATTTCTTGGAGACAAGCTTACCAATTAATGTGATAAAAGTGATATAAAAAAAGCAATAGAAGAGTAAACTTTGGGAAGAGGAGCAGATAGAGGCAGGATAAATATAGGAAGGGAGGGATGTATGAGAGGCAAGATGCTTGAAATTGCAGGAATATCAGGAAATAGTGATATGGGAGAAAAACATGATCGGTATTAATGACAATCTTTCTGTGAATGGATAATATTGAGAACACATCCACTAAATGTAATTGATACTGTAAAGGGGACCTGAAGAGACTTTCTGATACCTATTTTTGGCAAAATCATTTAGCTGTTGTTTCTTAAAAATTTGTATGGATCAGAAGAAATTCAAGAAAGGCATAGGAAGGTGAAAGCTTGTAGCAGGGACTGTTGTCCTTGCTCACAAAGAAAATATAGACAATGGAGTTGAGCTTTCCACGCCAGTCCAACCACTTCTGCAAAGGTCCTTTGCAATTAGGGATGTCATTGGGACTTGGGGAGGCAAATTAGAACTTAGAGCAATTAAAAAAAAATCAACAGACGTACCTATAGATAGATGGATCTTGGTGGCTGGTCCATCAGTTTCCTCCCACGAGTGGTTTTAAAAATTTTATTCCTGTTGCAAAGCAGGCAGTGAGAGAATGCCGATCACTCTCCACTGTCTTTTAAATTGAAGCTCTTTTTAAATGCATTTCTCTCATCTTTTATGTCATCATTAATGTTTTGGTTCAGAAATTGCTCTCACTGGCCCTTGCAAGGTGCTTTGCATTACTCAGATGAGTTCAGGGAAGGCCTATAGGCACAGAGTTACCTGAGCTACTTAACCTGTAGATGCGGAAGTTTGAGAATTCTGGATAGCTGGAAGGCTACAAGGAGTCTAAGAAAGGAAGAGAAGCACCGAAACAATGTCTAGTATTTGGTTCTTGCAGTAATTTAATGAAATAGCTGTATTCTGGAGTCATATCCTGAAAAACAAATGGAGAGAGAGCTTGTGTGGTTTGTTCAATGACACTCACCAAAAAGTCAGAGATAGAGGTGTAGAACTACAAATGAGGATTATTTTTGATACTTTTTTGTATTACAGTACTCAGCACCTTATTTTTAGAGGTAGAATTTGAATGTCCTTTGCAGGCACGTATGATGCAGCTCCACACATGCCTTTAGCCAGCTGCAAGTTGCAAGGATTTGTTTAACTTTGCATTTAACCAAAACAAATAATCCCTTCTGAGAAGCAGTATAAAATGCCTTTGGGCTGAACAAGCAAACTACAGAGAGATTTGCTGGGTTCAATCTAAGGATGGAAAGGGGCATCTGCCTGTGAAAGAACATACTTGGTGTATCCTGAATGCCTGTGTTACTGTGGTGGGCCTGAGCCAGAACTTACAGGGGAGAGGCCTTTGGGGAAAACAAATATGAAACTCTTACTGTAAATTTTCTGGTAAAAATTCAGCAGTGTATGGAAGGCTTACAGAAAATAATTTAAATGGACTTAAATTATTAGTAATGGGGAAGAAAAAAAAATCCTGAAAAATGAAAGAGGTGAGATCTGTTAAAATACGGTCACCTTTAGGAAAATAAAAGCTTAGAGAAAAGAATGCCAAATTTGCAGCAGCAGGAGATTGATGTGCAGCAACCTTACAAATTTGAAAAGGAAATGGCAGTACTATGAACAAAATAACTTTGTGCTGAGTGAGTTCACAGCAACAAAGAGTTTCTGCCAGCCAGTAATGAACTGCTTGATTAATGACATTGAATGGTATCATAAAACACTCTTGGAGACTTTGGAGAACACTCAGGGCTGAACTCAGGTGCTTCCTTCCTGCAAGTTTCCAATTCAAATGATCAACACCAGCTGTCAATAAGTATAAAAACTGTACTTAGCAGAGGTTAAAGCAGTATATTCAGTTCCTTGTGGTTAGATTGCTGAAAATGACTGTAAAAGCGGACAGGGAGAGTTATG
The DNA here is from genome assembly GCA_013399895.1 of Serilophus lunatus. Taxonomy (NCBI): domain Eukaryota; kingdom Metazoa; phylum Chordata; class Aves; order Passeriformes; family Eurylaimidae; genus Serilophus; species Serilophus lunatus. Next base: position 222,979 of record VXBA01003842.1, read on the forward strand.
TTTGTGAAATATTTACACTAGAAATGTTATTTTAAATGTCACTTTGCTTTTTCTAAGCACTTAGCAGGAAACCTGTGAAAACAGAAACTGGAGGCAACCTCAGCTCTGGTGAGGTTTCTGTTAAAGATGTCAGAGCAGCCCTGTTGAGGCTGTCTGATTTAGCAGCACTTCTTGCAGATGTGATCCTGAATGACACAGTCACTCTGATCCTGAATGACACAGTCACTCACACTAAAGGCATATCCTTGTGTATTTTGTTCTCATGAACCAAAGTTACACGAATGTACATCAGGTTCAAATCCTTTGTGAATCCAGGGCCAGGAGGAGATCCTTTAGAAAGCATGTGAGTTGCACTGAGAGCACATCTTGTAGGCTAGTGACCCATTTCTGTGTGAAAGGTAAAAAGAATGGCTTTCTCAGTGGTGTAGGACATGTAAAAATATGTCTACATTAAAATTTTGTTTTATTTCACTTGGGTTTTATACACATTAACATCCTGCTCTCATCTTACGGTCAGTCATGAGTGAGTTTTTAAAAAGCAGCAGTGGAGCTTATGTATCTGGAATCAACTGAATTTCATGGAGCATGAGCATCTAATTCTTGTAGTCAGCTTTGTAAGTCTTGCCACGTGCTATTTCCTTGGTTTATAAGCATTTTGACACTCGAGTACTGTAGAAGTATTTCTGGAAATAATCATCTAAATTGTTTAATGTATTTGCCTCATTTCCATGTGATACAAAAGTCCTCTGGAGAATTAAAGCTCATGTAGTCTTGAACAGCTCTTCAAGGGGATGCAAGGAGCTTTCCGGCCCTTGTTGGTTAATGACAGTTCTCCATGCAGGTGTTTGATACCACAGAGTGTAGCCTGATTACCTGATGTTAAGGATCATCTGATCTGCAGCGATAGAACTGCTTGAAATTTAGTAGTTATGTCAGTATGAAGTAGGTTAAATTTAAATACATATTCCCAAAAATCTAAATTATTAATGATTGGAGCAGGAATTAAAAAACATCACAGTTGAGTTGGTTCTGAGAGATATTTTCTGGGTATTTTCCAGCTTTCATGTTGTTTGATTAAACATGTAGCTAAGAATTTGATTTTACATAAAATGTAAAAGTTTGCTTTTTCAGAGGTTATGATTCATTTGTTATCACTTTATACCCAAAGGCATTCCATGGCAAGTCCCATCTTACCTCCCACCTGACTGCTGACTTGCTGATAGTGCTTAACCACACTATTAACAAGTCATTAATCTGTAGTGAGATAAAAGGGGCTTTTCTGCCTGGCAGAGCAGTATTCAAGTTGTACTTTTCATTCCCTAGATCTTGTATTTTGTGTAAACACGTGTAACCTAAAGGGGTTTATGTTAAACATAGATATCAATGGAATTGATGGATATAGCTGTTTACCTGCTTTCCGTCTGAGACCAGCTTGGATTGTGGTTAATTACTAAGATTAAGGTTTTGGGAATGATAGTGACTTGAGACTGCTGCCTTTTGAGAGGGATCATGGCACTATTTTTTTTTCCCTGTTTACAATCAAGATACACTTGTTTGGCCTAATCTTACTGCCAAAGCATTTGTGGAAAATGTGTCAGGTATTTGTGTATGTCTGTGCGGTCCCAGAAGTGCTGTTAAGGGAGTGTTTCCAGGAGATGTGCATGCATGTTTTCTCAAAACAAATGTAATCCTGCATGATTTGGGTGTACCTTTTATGTTGCCCAGGCATATCCTAATGTGTGGTGTAGGGCCAGTAAGTTACCCAAATGTCGAAAGTAAGGATGGGAAATTAAATATCAAGCCAAAAAAATAGTAACCTGCTTTCAGAGAAAGAGACCTAAACAGTGTTATAAAATACTGATTTTCTGTTACTTGCTTCGCATTATGGCTACCGTCGGCATTTGATGAAAATCATTCAGGTGTGGTAGATTTCTGAAAGGTACATTTTATTCCTTCATTGTTGTTTTCTTCTTTAGGCATAAAAGCAATGATACCCCATTGATATTAATTCTAAAAACACATTTCAAAGTGCCTGGTTGATGAAGCAGGTGTCCTTGGCCCCTGCAGGGACATTAAACCTGTCCCTCTGTGATGTTCAGTGCCACTGAGATGAACATAAGTGTGTGCCAGCCCGTGTGCACATGTTGACAAACACAGCCTAGTGCTTTTTACGCCTTCAAAACGAAGCTGCATCTGTTTTAGGGTGGGCATAATCAACTCAGTTCTGAAAGTTTAGTTTGTGTATCAAGTGTTTTCATTTAGTAAAAATGAACTTATTAGTTCTCCTGTTGATTTTAGTTTTTCTCGGAGGGGCTGTGTTATCAGCAGGATATACCCAGTTTTTTTCAAAACAGCTGCTTTGCTTCATTTTGTTTGCCAAACTGAGGCTCTGGAATTTTTCAGGTCCTAGAGAATTAGATCCTGGGAACGTTAGTATAATTAGAGTAAGAATGAAAAGGAAACCCCAAAGTCATAACCTGTGTAAAAAAAAACTATGAGCATGATGCTCATTTTCACCCCAAAGTTGAAAATGCTGAAATGCATCCTCAGTTGTGAAGTCTGTGTCCTGTTTGACTTTAGCTGGATGCTGTGTGAGGAGGAGGATGTGCCTATGGCAGGATATGAGCTACAGAATACCAGGCCTGTCAGAGCCATAATCATAAACCTGAGAGCACAGCCATAATTTCCCAGAGCCAAGACTGTCACTGAGCACTCTCTATCTTACTTGGAATATCATTCTGGTGTCAGCGCTTCACCATTATTAGAGTTGAAAGATGAAGGACATAAATATGGTAAGAGTCCAGAATTTTGCTTGAAGCACTGCACTGAGCAAGGCAATCAATGGTTGGGATAATATTTATGGAAATGATGATACTCAAGATGACAGATGATGTGCTCAGTGTTTCAGCAAGAGTTGTGTACACTTTATTCATTGTTTCTGCTTCTCTCTCTTTTATGCTATGCATTTATTGTAAGCCTTCCCAGGTTGTGGAAGTCATCTGCTGAAATTGAGTGTTATTTTCTATTACAAAATCAATTTAAACTACAAAAGAGAAATTAGATGTGCAGGGTTTTTTATGAACCTGACTTTGTGTATTGTGGTTTGTTAAATATGATGGATTTTGTAGCTGCAATGCTTTAGAATTTTGGCACTTCTGTTTGTTGTGGTTAATATTTGGTCTAACAAATTAACAAGGCATCAAACAATGCAGTTGGAGTGTTGCTGGGTTAGGGTCCAGTCCCTGGTAAAAAATGCAGCTCCAGCATATTGGCAGCTATGCTGCTTGTTATTCATTGTGAGGCGTCTGGCTATGGGAGTGTTAGATGTTTGACAGCGTTGAATAGATTCCAGTCAGCCATACAAACTACCTCCACTGAAGTGGAAAGGACCATAAAATTGTTTTAGCAACAGCTAATTCTCCTGAGTCTCTTAAGGCTTTTTTTCCCCTCCTTATTTTTTCTTTAACCATTTGGTTGCCAGTAGAGGATTTGCTGATTTAAACAGTAAGTGTTCCCAGATAGATTTAATTTTTTAAGATTAGTTAGGAAAGCTTTTCACTGATTTTTCGTTTAGCATGGTTTAGATTTTGGGAGAAAAAACAACCAAAAAAATCTCAAACAAAAAAACCTCAAACAAAAAAACAAACACCAGCCATCCAAAGTGTATATTGAACAATAGTACGTTTCTTTGAGTATGAAAAATTAACTATAAATAAACTTAAAGCACTGGGGTTTTTTTTCTATGAATAAATTCCAGTTCTATATTTCTCAACAATGCATTTAGATTCTAATCTCTTAATTTGTAGCTATGTTGTTTCATGTCCCTGCTCACCTTGTAGGTGCTGCAGTGCCATGCAAGCTTAGTGCTGCAGGGTTCTTTTCCAAACAGGCAGGAGACTTGTCATTTCAGTCTCCACCTAAAGATACATGTTAATTCTTCTATCTTTTTTTTTAATTTCTTAGACTTTTTTTTTTACTCCTAAGTAGCTTAGTCTGTGGATTCAATGTGTGAAAGAACATAAAAATATGTCCTTACCTGTCAAGTATTTCATAAGTGCTGGTTGCTTCATAATGTGCTATAGTTCAGTCATGAACTATAGTGCTGTGCTGTCTGAAAGACACAGTGACAGTAGATGTGGAGTAAGATTCTGGTTTTTTGAATAATAGGGGAAGATGGAGAATGAGAAGGTACTCAGCTCTTACAGCTTCATTGAAGGGACTGAGAGGAACCTGGGTAAAATGTTCAGGTTTTCCATTTGTCTGAATTCAAGGCTTCAACCTGCTGACAGTGGATGGGCAAGGAGATTAGAATGAAAACCTAGTTGGCTCTTGTCACCTGCTTCTCCAAAAGAGGCTGCCTCTTGTGAAGACCTCTGTCTTGTACACTGGGAAAAATGTCGTGTTTCATCCAACTGAGTAAAAACTTTCCCTTTCCTCTCCTGTTTCCTAGTAATTATTCAGTTAGGTTAACATTACCTAGAAAAACTGAGAAAAAATTGTCATTACCAGCATTTGGTCTTACAGTGAAAATGCCAAGTACGCCAGGAAGGCATCAGGCAGGAGCATGATGCTGGAGTGGATCGGGGTTGGAATGGTCAGGTTGTGTGAAGAAACACAGGGCGTGGCTTGGAAACAGGAGCCTGGTGACTTATGGTGTATGTGCCCTTCTTCTGTGGTAGATGAGATGAAAGGCCCTGGTGATTTTATTGCAGTTCTCTAGGCTTTTGTTAATTGTAGTGAAGCTTTACTTATTTTTTTTTCTTCTATTCCATCTTTACTGATTTTTTTTCTAGTCTGTCTATGTGAATGAGAGAAGTCAATACATTCAGTAAAGGGAAATGGAACTATAAATCCTAGTTAATAACTTGTTGTACCTGCATTTAGAGGGGAAGACCTGCCTTTTCCTATAAATACTGGAAGCCTAGAGACAGAGCTGTGGGCCTTTTAAGGCTGCACTCCTCATATGCAGCAGCCAAATGCTTCCTGCAGCCACAGGACCAAGCAGAGCAAACAAGCCCTGACTATAACAGATCTTCCCTCTTAAGGGGACTCTGATCAGAGCAGAATTTCACATTCATATAGAAAGAAAGATACACAAATTTTGTTGTCTTGTGACCTCAAGTGATGGTTTAGCTACCTGAAGCGTTGGCTTGTATGTCACTAACTGGAGATACCAGAAAATACCTCATTTTTCAAGTTGGGGAGAGGCCTGAGTGTTTTGACAGTTTCGTTACATCTGAGCTACTGGGAGTCACTGGGACAACTTCTGAAGCTTATGTCTTTGCAATGGGAAGAGCCTCTGTGTTCCTTACCTGAATTATATATTGCTGCCTCTAATCTCTGGTTCTTTGCAAACCTGCTCCATTCTTCACTGTCCCCTGTAGTAATTTTCTGGGAGATCAAACAGTTTTAATCCTCTCCAATAAAACTGTGTTGTGTTTATTGCTCACCTGTAGCTCGTGTGCTCGTGAGCCTTGGCAACATGTGAATCCTCGTTTTCCCAGAGATGGGCCTCGTTGTTGCAGAGTTCCCTAGAAGGCATTTACTACTGGAAATATTAAAAAGGAGTGGAGGATTGGGGAAAGAGAATAAAATCTAATAATTTCTATACTGTGTGTATGAAGCATTCAGTCTCTACTTTGTTCTGTACAGTCAGGAGTGCAGTTTGAAAGATGAGGATACTTGTTTGTACATATGGTGCCACATAGTAAATATTCAAAGATGTGCACATATTTGTTTAAAAGGTCCATTGGCTCTTTAAAGGGAGACATATATGCTTTGTCGCTTGTTTTCTTTCTTTGTCAATACTTTTTGTTAAAGACTTCACTTAGTAAGATGGTTTGTTTTGGCTCACTGCTATCCTTGATATATGGAATGTTCCCCTAGTTATCATTCCTAGTATGCTCACTATATTGTTTAACATTTTTTTCCTTCCTTTTTTTTTTCTGATGGGCAAGTGTGACACTGCTGCCTTCTGTGGTGGCAAAAGGAAATAGTCCTTTTGTACCCTGTGCAAACCCTGTCTATCACATCTGTATGTGGCACTAGAGCAGGGACTTGCAGAGCTCGATGGATTTCTAGCCTCTCATTTTTATGTACCAGAAGCTGCACCTCATCTGCCAACAGCAGAATGGAAAACAAGCATTTCTGAACAGGCACAGGGGCGGTCGGAACCGTGTCTGGCACAGGGCAGCCCCTTCCCCAGTGAGAGAGAACTCCCACTGCTCTCCTCCCCTCACAGAGAGCCCCCCCCACACTGCTCCCCTCACAGTCTCCCTCACACTCCCCATCCCCTCACAGAGATCCCCCCACTGCTCCCCTCCCCTCACAGAGGTCCCGCTCACACCCCTCTCCCCTCACAGAGACCCGCCCCCGCTGCTCCCATCCCCTCACAGAGAGCCTTCCATCACTCCCCTTTCCTTATGGAGACCCCCCTACAGCTTTCCCCTCGCACACACCCCCTCTTCTCACACCCACCTTGTCCCCCTTCCCTCACGGCTCCCCCTCCTCCCACAGAGACCCCCACCCACCCCCTGCCAGTGCTGGGCACCAACGCCTGACACGAGCAGAAATGTGGGGGAAAAGAGCTCGGACTCAAGAAGTTAAATGAGGTAAACTCTCAGGAACAGCACATTGTGTCTGGGCAAAGCCCTGATTTGTGACAGGAATTTGTCATTTATATTTGTGAATTGATGAGCATTGGCAGAAGGGGAAAGGGGCACATCCAAAGAACTGAAAGAGTGATTTGAGGTAATGGAGAAAGATACTACACTATTCACACTTAGAATGGGACAAGTGGTGGCTCGGAGAGAGTGGAATTTGTGCAGAAAGAAAGAAAAAGAGAACAGAGGGCTAACCCGGGAAAAAGAAATGTAGAAGGAGGCAAAAAAATGAGAAAGATATGTCAGAAATTGAAACAAAAGACACGGAAAAGAGCTAGGAAAAAAAATTTATGGGAAAAAAAACCCCTTTATTTGAAGATTTAAAAAACTGGAATGTGTTTTAAGATGGAATAAATTATAATTTTTACTGACTGGTAAGGAAGTATCAGCAGATTGCCTGGACTGGCTGGCCTTACAAGCCACAAACAAACTGGTTTCACAGGGGTTATTCTGAAAAATAAGATTTAATGCAACAGGGGTGTCCTGAGCCAGGTCGAGCAGCAGCACAGCCACGTTTATAGGTGCTCTCATCCAGGCTTAACAACTTGCATAGTGAAATATGAACACAGTTGTGCATATTTACTAAAGCATATCAATAATCTGTTTTCCCCTTGCACTCCAGCCAGGGTTTCCCTTAGTGCTGCAAGGTTGCAGTGCTGGGTTTTCCTGGTAGGGCTGAAGACATGGCACATTTCCTATGAGCCCTATGGGGTAGGGTGTCACAACAGCTAGCTCTCAGGGTGTATGGACAGTCTCATCTGGAGAAGTCTCTTTTCACTGATTGTATTAGGATTTTTTCACCTCCTCTTTTGGTCAGTTTGAGGCAATGTGGGGATTTATCAATGTCAGTATTTTCTCAATTCCCCCTAGACTGCTCCCTTTGGTTAATGTTCCCATTTCAAGCTCGTATGAGCCATAATTTGCCTATTCTAGAGGAGTCTTGGAAGGACTAATCTTGCTGTGAGATCTCCAGTGCAGTTAGCCTGACCTCCTCAGGTGTGCATTCCCTGCTGCCCATAGCTGGGGAGGGACGGGGTGTGAGAATGAGAGCACACCCCCTTTCACACCCAGGGCAGCAGCAGATCTTTGGGGCTTTTGTTCCGGTTCTCTTGCCTCACTTGGCTCTGCTCTGCCTCTTACCTCTTTAATTGCTTTTATGGGCTTTACAAAAAAATGACTTTGCCCTTTTTGTGAGGTAGACGATGCGTTTCTCTGTAAACTTTGATGATTAAGTATCTCTAATCTGTACTTCTGTTGTGTAAGCTTGCCCAGGATATACCCTCGCTTCTGAGACTTCATCCCTGGTGAAACTGAGAAGTTGATGTCTTGCAGGATCAGGTGAGGAAGCTGGTCCATTGGTAGACTCTGAATTTTAGTATGAGCTTAGTTTTTCATGATTGGTTATTTAAACTGACATTTATCATGACATGAAAGTAAGAAAGAATGGCTTGTTCATCATAGTTAACTATGAAAATGTGTAATCAGTCCATGATTCTATTTTGGGACTTCATTTAGTGACCCAGGATTTCCAATTCATAAGAAATATGATACACTTTTTAAAAGCCTTTTCATATTCCTCCCCACTGCATATAAACCCATGAAAATTTTTCATCACTTTCCTACAATGCAATGATACAGTATAGCTTTTTTTTTATGTCAGGGAAGCCAGCAGCTAGGTTTTTTTGGAGTGGGTTAAGTCTAAACCTGTGTTCATCTCTGAAATTTTAATGTTTTTAGTACAGAAATTCCGTGACAGCTCTATGAACAGCTCCATGTGTGCCTGCTGTGAACCAGATCCCAGCAAGTCTTCTGAGCTTCAGCACTGCCACACCAGTTTGTGCCAGCAGTAGAACTCTAGAATAACTTAAGTTTTTTGTAGCCTATAAATACTTTGCAGTAGATTCAGTTGCAGATGCCTGGCTGTTGGCATCAGATGTACAGAGTTTAATGAGAGTTATACATAGTTTTCAGCTGGATAAAATTGTACCTTCCTGTATATCTGGTTAGGGAGCTCACCTGGCAATGTCAAGACTCGGAGATTGTTCCCATGGAGTTCATTATCAGCAAACACAGTGCGCTGGACCTTTGTTCCCCTTCCCTGTCCAAGTGTTAGGAGGTAAGTCTACTGTGCTGTGTGTACTGGAGCCAGAGATTGAGCCAGCTCTTGTCAGGAGGTAGAAGCCCTCCACCTGCCTTTCCACTACTAATTACTGTGCAGAAGAGCTGTTTAAGGTACCACAAACAATCCCTTGTAATATCTGTACTCCAAGACATCTTCATCCAAGCCTCATAACCCCCAGCCTCTCAGTAATATGTTAATAACATGTCCAGGGTTTTTCCTCAGGAGGAAATCAAGGTCACACTTCCCTCTTGCCAGGAGACAGTCTATACTTTAGATCAGTTCTGGTACTCTCAAACTTTGGCATTATTATAGATCTAGCCTGGTTTAGATCTAGATATAGTTTGGTTTCCCCAGCATGGAAAACATACATTTCCACATGTGGATGTCAAAATGGCAACCAGATGTTTTGCCTGGACAGTTTTACCTGGCAGTCTGGGTAACACCAAAAGCCTTAAAAAGACAGGTGAAAAATGGAAATACCAAATACTCTGAGAATCGGGTTCAAAATGTATCAGAAACTCTGAAGGTGTACAAGTCCTAAGAACCTTGGGGCAGCTGTATAAGTTGGGGTAGTGTTTGTCTATCAGAGTCACAAGGCTCTCCCCTTTGTTTCTAATTTTTTTCTCTCATGCACCATGAACAGTCAAACTTTAGCAGAGAGAATTAAGGCTAGGCAGGGTAGTAAAACAAGTTTTACAGTGACAGCAGATAGAGAGTTGTGTAGAAAGATAGTCTTGAGAGGATAAATGTCTAGTGAGATGTGAGGGAATACTGGTGTCAAAATCCTTTAAGATCACTCACTCCTCTCATGAGAGCCTAGGAGGGGATGATAAAAAATTGTGATCCAAGTTAAGCAGCCAAATAGCCAAAACAAAAAAAGTTTTATTTTGCTTCTGTGTTTTTCTTCGTAGTGGCTAGTTTACTTTGTTCACTAATGGGACTTTAAATATTAGCTTGTTTTTGCAAGGTCTGAATGGTTCCAGTTTTCCTTGTGTACACTGTATGCTTGTAAAATGTTTTATGAAAGGTTAGGGAGAGAACAAGAAAGTCTGTGCCTCACTGGTTTGCTGCCAAAGACCTCATGACCACTTTTCTTTCATAGCATCTAAATTTTCTTGAGTCAAGCTATAAAATAGACAGTAAATACTTTTCCATTATTGCTCAATTGTTCTCCCCCCTCCCATATCTTAATTTTCTGAGGAAAATTTCTCCAAGGAAGTGTACTTGTTATAACAGCAGAAAGGAAACAAAGTTTTTAAAATTTGCTAGGATTTCTTAGTCTTCAAAGCAGTTCAGCCTTGCAGGGTGTGTGGGGTAGAGTTCTCTCTTCCACACCTGCCCTTGTGGGTTTCCTCAACATGGCCAAAGCAGCCAGAGTGTCTCCTCTTCAGCCCTGTTGTCACACCAGCCACTGCTGCCGGCTGGGAAAGGTGTAGAGATGGCTTTCCCACAAAGTTCCTGAACCTAAACTATTTTGTGCTTTGTTTTTTGAAGCTGATAGTCTTTGAGTATAAAAGTTTAGGGTTATTTTAGGGTCATTTCTCACCAACACATTGGTTATGATTAGAAAAATAATCTCTCTTTTTAGGTGATTTAAAAGGGATTTGGGGTAAGCGTTTGCTTCTGAAGTATTTTTCCAAGTACTCCCTTGTTTCCCTTTTTCTTTTGGGGTTTTAAAATATACAGAGAAAAATCACCTACTGAAAGCATAAACTATCCAATGCTGTTTTACTTGTACTTGACATGATTTTCATTTACTTTTCATCTACATATTATCTGTTCTTTCAGATTGAATAGGAGAGATTCCTACTTCCACTTATTCCTGTGTGCTTTGCTTGTCCCTTGCACAGTTAGGGACTAATAAAGTGAACATACTTTATAGCTGCTTTTTCAACATAAAGTGCCTTCAATGCATATGGTAATCAGGCCACTGTACTTTAGGTTAACCCCTCACCCCTCAGTGAGCTCAGTCCTGAAAAATAAACAAGATTCAGGGAAAAGGTTTACTTGGCAGAAAGTCTGAGCTAAAATTATGGATATAAAAACATAGGACTCAGTTCTGTAAGAAACTGAGCATTCTGGCCCTAGTCCCATAAAGCACTTAAGCACAGGCTTCGTTTTCAGCCAAGTTGCAGATTGACTGACAGCTGGAAGGGCTGAGCTCATAATCCTTGACCCCACATGTGGAGCAGGACTCGGGTTGCTCGTGCAGTTGTGCCACGGCCAGGGTCACTCTTCCAGTGCCCAGGTGGGATGGCAGGTCCCAGGTGGCAGCTCTGGGGTTTCTGGGAATGGCAGGCACCCGGGCAGGTGTCAGGTCGTGCTGCCAAAGCCTGTGCCTTGCACAGGGACAGGAGGCCTGGAGAGCTCCGTAATCTCCCTTGCCAGGGGGAGGAAGGAAAATAACGTAGAAATGCGCTCTTACACCAGACGAGAAGTTTCCTCCACCCAGGAAATTCCCAGCAATCCTGTGAGGGCTTTTGTGCTCAGTCTGTCCTCTTTTTCCTGAGCTGAGGTCTTGTGTGTATCCACCCTGCAGAAGTCGTGCTGTCCCAGAGGAACAGACACATCGTATCCAAGGGGCTCCTCTAGGAGGGCAGAGGAAGCGAGTGCAGGGCTGGTCTGTCCATCAGCTGTCAGGCATCCTGGCATTTTCGTGATGAATTAGGCTCTGTAGATGCTTTGTGGCTTGGCTAACAAAGAGATTCTTTTTTTTTTCCTTTACCAGATTCCCTAGTCCTTCTCCCACAGTACATGATTTTAATAAGATAATTTTTTCACACTTTGAAAATGTAATACAAAGCATTGAAAGGAAAAGATAAACCATACGGTTTTTATTTTATCATGCGCTTTTTTTTTAAGATTGTGATGAAGCTGTATTCTTGATACATCACCAGCATCTGCTTAATAAGGTTTTCTTATGTTACACGCTTACTGGTTTGTGTGCTTTTCCTTCAGTGATTATGAGTTAGTGTCTTTTTGCACTGCAAGGTACTTGCGTGTTTTATGTTTTTATATGCATTTATGATGTTTAGTGAACAAACCCTAATTTTATTGTATGTGATAAGTTACATATCCTTATTCCTTAAGAAATACTTCTTTTCCATGAAGTGAAAAGAGTGCTGTCTTTGATCTCCTTAGTGTGTTTATATATATATATATCACTAGTGCTGATTGTTACTATGATTTTTTTTCTTTCTGAAAGTGACTTACTTTCTGAATCTTGCTATTCTGTTGGTATGGATAAGTGTTCTGGTCTGTAATTTTTGGACCTTGGCCTAAATTAGTGTTACTACATCTGAGCTGACATTCCTTCTAATTTTGCACTGACGAGCATTCCCAAAGTGGAGGTGACAAAGTTAAGGCCACACATTCCTGTCTTCTGCAAAAGTCCTGTTTCCATGAAACAATGAAACTTTCTTATTTTGAACCAGCTTGGAAGTGAATTATCTAAGAGACACCAGGGCTTCAGAAGCATATTTTTCTTTGAGGTGGCTACTGATGGCAGAAAGTTGCAAAGAAAATAAGTGGAACAAAAGGTTAGTTCTGATTCGATGGACATGGCTGGCATTGCAAGCAGATTTACCTCCCACACCGCATAGCAATGAGGAGGGAGCTTGGTGAGAAAGTTCAAACTGCAGAAGATTATCCTTTCACAAATAAATTCTTTTAACAGGCTCCTGTTGAAAATTGTAAGATTATACCTCTGAGGAGAAGTACCTCTCTGAAGAAGTGCTTATGCCACTTACAGTTTTTGGAAACTCCTAAATCTTTTTGAATAAAAGTAACAACCTTTTTATCCTTTATATAAGGTACACGTATTCTGTCAAAACCAGGGCTATTAGTTGTGAATCACTTAGGGGCCTAATACTCTTGAGAGGAAAAAAACCCTGAGATTTGCATAGCAAAATGTTCCCTTCTATTGCCATGCTTTTGAAGTGGCTAAAAGTGTCTTCAGCTTCCAGGTCATAGTAACTGGCACATTTTTATATTTCATCTCATTTGCTTGTTATGAGTCTGCATTCTTTTGACATCCAGCATTTACTTCCAGTGCCATCCACATTTAAAATTAGGGACTGGGAATATCCAAATACAACTTGTCACAGTAACTACTTCGATACTATGCTGTAAATACAGAAGCTCTCAAAATATACTGAAAGATCATATTTGTAGGGTTTGCTACAAAGTTAAGATGTAAAAAATTTGGTTGAATGAAATGATTTTTTAATTCTGTAGTTTTGATCTGTTTCAAACATATCTTCTAAAGAAAGCAGTAGGTCTTAAGAGTGACAGTGATGATGATTTAAATATTAAAATTAGAAGTTGATGGAATGTTATGTATAACTACTAAATTAGGTTCCAATTGTGCTACAAACAATGAATCAAGAAAGAAGTCTGGTGAACTCCAATGGTAGGAACCATGGTGAACATGTTTTCTAGAATATTTTTGATGGTGTGACATCCAACACATGTATTTCTGTGTTTAAGTGATGATTTTGATATTGGTGTGTCCTTTGAAAAATAGATGTTCTGTCCATTTACTTGAGGTGATTGAACCTTTTTGACTGAGAAGATATTTGAAGAGAAAATAAGTCCATCTTATATTTAAAAATCAGAACTAATAATTGTCATTTTCTGTAATTTTTCATCTTTATCAAGAAAAAATAAAATATTGCTAATAAAACATGCTGAAATGGCTGCTATTGTGCTCTTGCACATTTTCTTACTGGGAATTGGCTTGCTCACTTCTTCAATAAAATTTGCGATCTCTCTGTTCCAAGGTCACATTCTTGACAACCTTGTCATTATTTAGAGTTTATTTAGTAAATATATTCTGAAATGTGAGTAAAATAATAAACTATTGAAAGCATGGGGAACATGACAGAGAAGGTGGGATTTGATGTGACGTTTCAGCTGAGCTGTGTAATCTCAATGTGGCTGCACGGGGTGGAGGAGGAGCTTGGTGACAAGTGTCTGCCTTCACTTAGAGTGAGCTCTGATATTTGCTACATGAAGTTTATCCTGTATATTGTAAAAGTACCTGCTGACCTGCACTTTTGAAGAACTGGATCTTCTTGTGAGTTGCAAGGAGGGAATATTTTGATTGTCATCACAGGGCAACCATATAAGATCCTGGGTGCTGTTCCCAAAGTATTACTTAATAAGCCTCTGTTCCTTCCAGAAACATCACTCCAGCCTTTCAGTTCCCCCTTGTTTCCTTACAGAAGGACAATGTGGCAGGAACTCAGGACATAAGGTTTGAGATTTGATCAGAGGGATGGAGCACACTATCATGTGAGGAAAGGCTGAGAGAATTGGTTTTTTCCAGCCTTTAGAAGAGAAGGCTTTGGAGTGACTTAATGGCAGCCTTCCAGTACCTGAAGGGAGCCTACAAGAAACACTGAGAGCGACTATTACAAGGGCCTGGAATGACAGGATAAGGGGGAATGGCTTCCAACTGACAGAGGGAACGCTTAAATCAGGTATTGGGGAAAAATTCTGTACTGTGAGGGTGATGAGACAGTGGCACAGGCTGCCCAGAGAAGCTGTGGATGCCCCATCCCTGGAAGTGTTCAAGGCCAGGCTGGATGGAGCTCTGAGTAATTTGATCTGGCGAAAGGTGCCCCTACCCATGGCAGAAGGTGGGAATGAGATTATTTTTAAGGTTGCTTCTAACCCAAACCATTTTGTGATCCTGTGATATTTGCAGAGCCAGACCTTGTGGTCCTCAGACAGTTTGAGTCCAGTGGGTCCTTTCATCTAGTCAGGGTGTATCAGAAGAGGGTAAATCTATAATTCTGAATTTGTCTCAATCCCAACTCATTCTCTTGTAGCCAAGTTAGGTGAAGACACTGGGATTTTGAGGAGACAGGCAGCTGTTGGAGCTGGAGTATTCACTCTTGACGATTAGGAATAAATAAAGCTCCATTTCTTCTCTCCATCCTCTCTGTGCCATGGCTGTCATGGGCAGCTTTATGGATAACTTGGTTACTTGAAATGCTTGAGAATTGGGCCTTGCAGAAAACAATGAAAACTTATTGTTGTGCTGGGAGGAATTATCAGTAGTGTATTCATTGCATTTCAGATCTATGGGTAGATTAAAAAAATTCTCTTGTGGTGTTTAGGTATAGTAATATTGCCTTATTTTGGCAATGATTATGGACCTTGACTTTAAAGAAAACATCTGTCTTTTCACTCTAAAGAATTTTCTGAGACATGCAGATGCTGCAAACAGGTTAAAGCAAAGCGAGGAACAATTTCATAGGAATTACTTTTCTTAGGACCTGGAATATTTTTTAAGATCTCCAGGTTTTTAAGCTGACTGAATATGGGACAGACAGCTGTTTTTCAACATGCACTGTGAAATTAATTGCTTAAATTTTTTTTCTGTCATCCTACCAAGTAAAAAAAGGAAACTGTGCATATAGATTTGCTGTCTACAAGAACATAGCAAGTATGAAATTCACAGTACTGCAGTGTCCTGTGTTTTGTATTCTTCTCGAATTTCCACAGGTTCTTGTGGAATTGGGAATAGGAGGTCAGATTTCCAAATTGACATTATTTCAAAGTTCATTTGATTAGGGCATTTCCAGTGTGACATGGATATCTTTTGTTTGGTAATTTAATCACAAGTGGAAGTGAATTCTATACATCTTAAGTTTGCCCTCTGGCTTGCTGTGCTAGAACAGACTTTTTCATATGTATCAGCAAACCAAGTAATTTCTTCTCCCATGTCATTCTCCTGTATTGTTCCCCTGTTTCTCAAGAAGTCAAAATATTTTTTAATGCAACAAGTATTTTTTCATATAGGAAAATTCCACTTAGGAATCCATCTTTTGTTCTTCTGATTAACTCTGAGGAAAATTAGTCATGTCTGTCATTTTTCCATATGATTAGGTTTTGAGGGTTGGCAGCAGAGCAGTGAGATGAACCTCAGGAACCTAAATGATGCCTGTGCATCTCTTAGGCCCCATTCCACATAGAATTGCAGCTACTAGAGTGAATAAATTTATTTGGTGGTATAACCCCTCACTGATGGAAATAGCAGTGGTTCTGAGTTTTTAGACAAACATCTATAAAATTAGATTGGCTTAACTGAATGCCAGCAGTAGCTACTGTACTTTGCTTCGTACTGGAGTTGAATATACAGAATGCCAGTGAAGTTTTAAAATCTACAAGAAAATAGCCAAAAGCAGCACATGTTCAGATGAAGAATTTGGTCATGCATGTTTTCTAGCAGCTGTTTTTATTTTAGGTTTAATTTAAAATACATTCAGCTTAATTCCATGTTCAGAATCATCAAAGCCTACCAAAAATCCTCAGATTTTGTTTCACAGAGATCATTATCAATTCTGAGCAATTGTATGTTTATTACTATCATATTTTGCATTTCTGGGGTTTCTTATACTACCCAGGGGCATGGTCTAACTCAAATAACAGGAATCAGCATGCTTTTCATTTACCCTTTTTCATTATTACAGGCATTCTATATTAAGACCTGTTTTAGAAACAAGCCAGTTTTACTTTTTAACCTCCCATGTGTTTTAGTAGGTTGCTGAGGTTTAAATTTTTTATTTTTAAATTGTTATGAAAATAAAGGGACGTTGGTCTCCTTTCACGTTACTGCCTTTCTAAAAAGTTGTGTCATACCAAAGTTGTGTATGTGGGACTTCTCAGGAGCTGATCAGAGCAGCAGAAAGGCCTCACTATAAATGAGAGAAGCCCTTTGTGTCTGTTTTTTCCTAGGAGATTGTTGTACCCTGGGCACCACTGTCCTTGCTGTGTGCTTTACCCACTCTGCAGCAAGCATTTAAGCCCCCACTGTTCCTCATCAAGTGCTCTGTGCTGTGTGATAGCCGAGAAGCAGTGCCCATTTAGACAACTCTATGTAAAGGCAGTAAAAGTTTTATGCTACAGAGCACTGGCCTCCCACCCCAAACTGTATTTCTTACATTAAGGGATCTCAACTCAAGACACCTGGTATTTACACCTCAGGAGACATTTAAACATCTACAACTCAGATGAGAGTGTTCTCTCCGTTGTTTAGTCCTCTTTTTCTGTCTCCTTATGGTCACGAGTTTTGTCATGTCAGTTCTTACCCATCAGAGAAAGGTGGGATTTAACAGTTTTTGCTTAGGTGAACAAGTAGCAGCCTGCTGTTATCACAGTTTGCTTCCTGCTGTTTGGGTGAAGGACTTTGAGTCAGCTGGTTGCCATAGCCTAGTTTTTATTAAGTTTATCCTGTATGCATATAAAATAATGAAAATGGTCCTGTTTACGAGACACTCAATATGCTTTCAGCATATTTTACTAACGAGTTCCAATTAGCTCAAAACCAGCCCAAACTGGGCCTCAGGTACACAAGATGGTACAAGTAAGTGACTTGCCTGTATCTAATGTTGTTGCCTTGTAAGAGTCTAAAATTGAAGATGAAGTTGTAACTGTGGTAGATTCTTTGTGTGATAATGAGTTGATTCCAGGTACAGATATTTTCCGTAGCTTTAATTTGTTTTCTGCAACCAGATGATGGCTTTTATTCTCACTGATCTACCATGCTCTTGTTTCAAGAACTTGCTCCTAAGCAAGATCTTCAGTTCTAACCCAGTAGGTGCTGAAAACTGAGAATTTGTCTGGTTTATTGGCTAAATTTGTCCAAATGTACCTCACAATCTACAAGATGCAAACCTCACCAGATTCTTTTAAGTAAATATTACAGTGATCCTACTTAAATAAGGAGGTCAGAGGAAGAATGGGATGTGTGAGCTGAGTGCTCCTGTGGAAGGCAGTGCTGAGGGACATCATCCGTTGGGGCATGAACACAGAACCTGATGGCAAGAGGAGAGGTGGTGGAAGGGGGCTACTGCCATCCAACTCAGTGTCAGCTCATCAGCCCCAGCTGCAGAGCAGGGAATGGGGATGGGGGTTCAAGCTAAGTGACCCAAACACTAAATTAATCTTTCCTTTTCCTATTTTTACATTGTTATGGACTGGCTTTTTGACGGCAGTGTCTCCTGGCACATGCACTGAAAGGACCAGTGGCTTAATTTAGCTTCAGTTTGAGCCAGTGGTGCTTTCTTATGGCTGGAGTAAAAAGGAACTTAAACTCTTCCTCTAGCACACTAAAGGGAGAAAAGAAATGGATGTTATTAATGAAAAACTTGGGTGCATGTTTTGAAAAGCAGATGAGCACAGACCATCTATCTCAAATCAACTGCTTACAGTTCCTATTTTGGGCAAGTAAAAGAGTGAATGAAACGAGTTTGGATATTCAGGGCAGTTTAATTAGAGCCTTAAACAATAAGTTGGGTTGCATTAATGACTGCCAACTCTTGTTGCTATGCTGGGCTGCTGGGTGGTCTTGGACATTAACTGAGTGCATCATGCCCAGATTGTCTGCACATTCAGGTCTGCAGAGGCAGCCTGGGATTCACTAGGGTGTTTGTGAGACCATGCTCTTGAGATTTGTAGTCTGGTTCTTCAAATTCAAGAGCTATAGGTAGACAAGTGTCTAATCATGCGGGCACTCTTCCAGAGCTTTAGAACTCAGTGATTTAATTGCCAAAGAAGCAAATTGGTTGTCAGGAGTTGGTCAGTTCCAAGCCTGCCTACATGTTTTTTTCTCAGATTTGTTGTTCTCTCTGCCTTAGCCTTCTTGTCTGAGAAATGGGGATGAAATTATAGTTATTGCCTACTGTGGACTGAGGGCTGTGAGATGGGGAAGGTGTGGTGTTGATAAGTTCCATTCAAGACTGTAGCTGGAAGTGAGCAGAGCACTTTCCAGAAGCACAGTGGTCTCACTAAGCACATATTTGTCCTGTGAATGCTGTGCTATACTGTGTGCTAATAGGCAGGCAGAGTTTGACAGAGACCTTTTACTTTGCTCTTTGATAGTGTTTTGTTTAATTATTTTTCAATTGTTCATGAGCTATCTAAATTTAACTGAGTTAAGTTCCCTCCTAAAATTAAAATTTCTTCTGAAGTGCTTAGAACGTGTGTTGGATGGTAGCAATTTGACTACATCAAATTCTCATCGATCTTGGGAATTTCCTTGCTTCTAATTTTTAACTGATATTTTAAGCATGATACAGTGGCTTAAGCACTGTGTGCTGTAAGGGAGGGAAGCCCCTTGTGCCTTCTAGAGGTGGGAAACAAAAGCGCTGAAACTTAATCTTCCATTGTTGATTTCAACAGGTGTGAGATGAGTCTTAAACACTGGAGAAAGTGTAGAGATTTGTAAATGCTTGTGTACCTGTTGTTTTCTCCTGCTTTGGGTGCTTGCTTGGTTTGGGTCCCTTTCTGAAATGTCTTGTGGTGTAATTAAGATTCAGATGTCCACCAGGAACATCTAGCTTTTAATTCGTTATTCTTAAATGTCTTTTGAGCAGGAGGATGGCATTACCAGAAGTCACCAAGGAAATAAAATACTGATTCTTAAAATCGTGGACTTGTTGAGGTTTGTGGAGACCTTAGAACATCACCCAGCCCAACCCCCATGAACAAACAGGGGCACCTAGTGCACAGAATTCTTGGTGCACAATGTTCTTG
The DNA here is from genome assembly GCA_013399895.1 of Serilophus lunatus. Taxonomy (NCBI): domain Eukaryota; kingdom Metazoa; phylum Chordata; class Aves; order Passeriformes; family Eurylaimidae; genus Serilophus; species Serilophus lunatus. The sequence continues at coordinate 242,308 of VXBA01003842.1, forward strand.
GTATAGTCTTGCCAGTACTGGATAGAAGGGAGATCATATTTTGTCCTAATATAGTCCAGGATACCATTAACCTTCACCTGTAGGACTTGTTGCTGGCTCAATTAAGGTTTTCTGATACCAAATCCTTCGCCCTTTTGGGACATCCTTTCTGTGCAAACTCAGGGTCTGTGCTGAGAATCCTGATTTTGTCAGCTTTCTCCACACACTCAGTGGGCTTTAGAGCTTCACGCATGTTCACTGTTGGCTTTTCATGTGATCTGATGCCTAATGTGCTTCTTTACTGCATGGTTGGTAAAGCATGATTGATTGTTGACAGCACTGCTGACATTACCAGCTCTGACAACAGCCTGAATTAACTCAGATTGGGTGAGTTACTGGCAAAAGGGGAGTAGTTTTGGTGCAATGAACACAATCATGGTTATTGAAGTCACTGTGGAACTCACTGTCTTCTACACCTTATGTCCCTGCTTGAGTTTGCTGGGTTTCAAGTCAAGTAAGTCTTCACATTATAAAAGGAAACTTATTTTGGATTATGATATATTTTTAAAAGTCAAGATGTGAGGGTTTTGCTACCCTCCAGCTCAAAAACATCCTGTCCCATTTCCTTTGTATTTTTAGGGTTATTTCTTTGAGATAGTACACAAAGTATGAGAAATCAAGTTGAAAGAAAGTCTGTTGTTTGTTTGTTCTTGTTACAGAACTTCATCAGAAATGAGTCAGACAAGTACATGAATGGATCTTAGAAATTTCAGTGTGACATCAGTGAGGAGATAATTTCTAGGCTTGTGAATAAAATGGCAAGACTTGGCTAGGAGTAATGTAATGTTTAAAGTGAATCCTTCTGTTACTCTCGCTTTAGGAAAGGATGGGTCAGAAATGAAGGTTGGAATTAAAAGGACCTGACAACCACAAAAGAGAGGCCACGTCTTGGATGCTGTTACAAGCATTCCTTGTTTTCAGCTCTGTTTCCATGCTATGCCTCCTCCCTAACACCAGTTTTCCATAATCAAAAATCATGTCAGGAAATCATGATTAAAATTATGTGTCCCAAGGAAATAGAATTGAGTGTGTTTTATGGTTATTATATATATAATATTAAATGCAAAATGGGAGGTTATTCTGACTTCTTTTGGGAGCCTTGACATTGTCATTGACATGTTTATTTAATGATTGCATAAACTAATAGGACAGTGTGAAAGTATAATGGCATGGTCTTCTGATTTTCCTACACATTTTTGTTAGGTCACTTCCATGATGTCATTTGGAGGAGAAAGTTCAGGCATTTCATCCATCCAACTAAATTCTTGTAGTAATGATGAACAGGAAAAAAAATCATAGGATTTAAAGCTTTTTGGGAAAATTGGTGTTTTCCTGCTTTTGATTACTATTGCTGGCAAATGTTTTCAGGGTAGGTATATCAGTATAAATATATAGGGTAGGCATGACTTCATGTCTCTTGAAGCCTGGCTTACATTTGCAGCATTAGCCAGAACTAACAGTGATGCTCTATTCCCTCCTTTATGTATAGATGTAATCACTTATTTACATTCATATGTTATATATATCACATATATAACTGTTCCCCAAACATACCCAGATGTCAGTTTAAAGTAATGGAAGCAGTTTTTCTCAGAATTTTGGAGTCAGCCCTTTTATTTAGGGAATGTTTCCTCCATTTATTTTCCTGAAACTTGTTTTGTAGACTACATCTACCTTCAGAGAAAGGGGAAATTTTGACCTGGACTTGTCAAACTTTTGAGCCTGAGGACCCTTCTCTTCTTTGTGAGTGTTCTGCCTGGGCCTGTCCCCTGCTGTCAAGCATCCTGCAGAAGAAGAGGGACTAAGAACACACAGTAGTTTCGAGAAGCATCTCAGATTGTCTGAGAGCCTCTGGTGCAAACAGTTATGTAGTCTGTTTGCATAATTAAATATCTAAGTAATGCAGTACTTTACAGACACCGAATCAGTGTAAGTCATGGAGTAAGCAAAACTGAGTCTTGGTCTGGATTGCTGTTCCTTGCCTTGTTGTGGATATGCTGTATAATGTCAACCACATGGAAACTGCTGAGAAGCAGTTGCTCACATTACACAAAGCCTGGAGATAAAACACTTCAGTTGAAAGCTGTGTGTAGAAGGAATACACCAAAAGGCCTGTTAGGATGTTTGTTCTGGTTGTCTCGGCTTGTGCCTGAATACCTGAGTGGTGATGCCCACCTATGAAAGTGTGTTAAACTAAAAATGGAGCTGAATTGCGCATTTAGGGAGTTATGTGACTACGTTTTCCATGGATCAGATCTGGAGCAGATTCCTAGTAATTCATTGCAAATTACTGTTTGTTCTTGTATGAAAAATGAGTGTCTGCAGTCAACCTGGCCAGTTATTCATGATCATTCCTGCAGTTCTGGGGTAATTATGATTGCAGTAACTGCAGAGGAACATGAGACTCCAAGTGGTCTGTCCCACCCAGTCATCTTTGGCAATACCCAAAGGAGATGCTGTTTATAGGGAGAAACACTCCCTCTCTCGGTGTCCTGCCCTTCATGTTGACTCATGTCACTGGGCCAATCTTGTGAATTCTGTGCTGAGAGCTGAAAGCAGTGGGACTGGCTGTGTTGGTGTGCTGATCAAACTGTCTGCACTTGGTGAAGAGAGTCCTTGCAAGAGCTCATCTCAGAGAGCTCTTGGGCATCATCAGGAAGTAGGATACACTTCAATATTAATTTGAGGAAAACATGGCTTGTCTATAGTGGTTTGAGTGACTGTCTCCTAATGTGGCAGAAAGCAAATTGAAGAGTGACATGCTCGTTTTTTGACTGAAGATACCTTAGGAGTTACCTGAGCCTGAAACATGGGTACAGGCCCTCCTGCTTGTCAGTCGCTGCTGCTGGAGGTTGCCACCCTCATCACAGTGATGGGGCTGTGACTCAGTGGGCCACCTCAAAACGAGCCTGAGTAGCCCAGCTGGACCCTCATACTGACACTTGGCTGCTGTGGCTGCAGAGGGACAGGAATATCCCCACTGAGTCCTGCCAGCAGAGATGGTGGGAGCCCTGAAAGCATAGGAGTGTTTTCCTTTTTATAAATACGTGTATGTGTGTATATGCAAGATGTGTGATCTTTCTCCACTACTTTTTGCACTTTGCTGTTGAACATTTGAAACACAAACTCTGAAGGGTTTTCCTTAGTTATATTTTAACCTTTAAAAGAAATTCCAGTAATATTTGGATAATTGCTTTCCCTTAGAATGGGTATAAATAATAAATAATAAATATGTAACAGGCAATACTTTTTTGATATACTGTATGTAATTTGAAAAGTCATTAAAGGAAAATTTGAATAAAATCTTTTAATTGATTTTCTTCATATGTTACCTTTAAAGTTATCTAATTTTTCTGAAAGCTTTTAAAGTGATTATTGTAATTAATTATAAAATGGAGTTTAACCTTTCTAGCTTGTCAATATCTAAGGACAAAAGTAACAAAGGCCAGGAAAGATAAGTTCTGCATCTTGAGGAGATTGTAGAGGAGGACAGGAACTGTCATTTGACCTCTCAGGTACTATTGGTGTTTTGTTTTGGCTTTATAAGTGATTTCTACTTCTCTTTTCAGTTGGGTAAATATATATACAATTGAAACAGAAATATTTTTAAAAATCCTAACTAGACAAAGTTGCTGGCTTATATGTGCTTAAAAGATTTTAGATGTGGAGATAAGCTGTGGGTAGTTTGATATTCTGACCAGTGTATGCAATTTTAAAAGCCAGTGAGAAGAGAAAATATATCATTGTAATTTATGGTAAAAATTTGTTAGGTATAAGGTGTGCAGAATTGTGCCTGATATCATGTAAGATATTTATTTAATGTTTTCTCAGAAATCCTCAACTCTTCTCCCTGTGAACAAACCCTGTGTGTGCATTCAGATGCAGGTTTGTGGCATCCCAGGGCAGGTTATCCAGTGGCTCTTTCTTAGGACCCACATTCTCATTGCTCATTGTTTGCATTTATAATCTGGCAGAAGGCCTTGCAGAGTTTGGTTGAGTTTGAGTGGTCAAATTCTGCAGCATCTATTAATGTGCCCACTGTGGGTGCCTGAAACGATGTCTCTTCTGCCCCAGACAGAACACAGGAAGATAAAAAACAACAGTGTGTGTTTCCACACGCACAAAACCTCCCAGCACAGCACTTAATTTCTCTTTTGAAGAACCATTTTCAGGCTGCTTGCAGAACACAACTGCTGCTCTACTTCTGCTACACACTCATCTTTCTCAATATATCTGCTAGCCTGGAAACCTGACCTAATTAGTTAAAAAGGAAGAAAGAGGAATTGTGGAATAGTATCACAGTATCAGCAGGGTTGGTCAGATCATCAAGTCCAGCCTATAACCCAACAGCAATCCATCATCTAAACCATGGCACCAAGCACCTCATCCAGCTACTCTTGATCACCTCCAGGGTCAGTGCCCCCACCACTTCCCTGGGCAGCCCATTCCAATGGTGGATCACGCTTTGTGTGAAGAATTTATTCCTAATATCAAGTCTAAACCTCCCCTGGTGGAGCTTGAGACTGTGCCTTCTTGTTCTGTCGCCAGTTACCTGAGAGAAGAGACCGACCCCCGCCTGACTACAACCTCCTTTCAGGTAGTTATGGACAGCAATAAGGTCACCCCTGAGCCTCCTCTTCTTCAGACTAAGCAACCCCAGCTCCCTCAACCTTTAACAGTTTTCATAAGGGCATCCAGGAGAACTTTCTTGCTCTCATGATACTTCAACTTGAGGGATTAGAAGTATGTTAGCAGTAGTTTATTGCAGACATATAGATTATTTTCCTATAACTTCTCTATGCTTGAAACCTGTCCCTTTTTTACTTGAAGCATGTGTGAGCTGACATCCTCTGCAATATTTGAAAGCTCTGGCTAATTAATCCTACTCCTCCCCCAACCCCCTCTCTCTGTATACCTCTACCATGGAAGCGAGTTTTTAAATTTGGGACGGGGTGCTTGGGCTGCACACTTGCTATTGGTTGCACCTACCTCCTTTCCTGTGGATGTCTTTCTGCTTTCCTGTTGATCTTTTTTGGTTTTTTTGATGAACATTGTAACATATGTCTAAGAGTAACAGGAGTCCAGTTGTTTCATAAAAATGGCAGGATGATCTGCATCTCTTTGTATGTGTCCAGTATTTTTCAGCACATGCCTCTGGTTTCTTGTTGTTTCCTCAGAGCTCTTGCTTTTATTTCTGGCACATCTGTATCTCCATTCCAAAACTGAACCTTGAAATATTACTGTAATTCAAATCACTTGATTACACCCAGGTACTTCCAGAAGCAGCACAAAACACTCAGAGCCTTGTTTTTTATGTGTTTAAATTCTGTGGTTGAATTCGTGGATGTCTAACTGTCAAGTCTAGCAGGTTTTTCTGCCACTGGGGGATTCATGATGCAGGAATATCTACTACCTAGGAAGGGTCAACTTGTCTAACTGTCATTTTTCAGAAGATTTATAGGAAATTAATTTACATTAAATTATTCAGTAGATTCAAGATAAGAGAGAGGAGAATGCTTCCCTCCCAAGTGAAAGCCAACATATTCCTGAAGGAAAATGGACTCGTAATCCCATGGTTTATGTGTTGCTGAACTCTGCTACCACCAAAATGCTGGTAATAGGAAACATGTTTCGTAAGAGAGAGAATATTTACACTAAGGCAAAATTGGAGGTTAGTTGCTCTCTTCCAGTAACATTTCTTGCTCTGTGTTCATGGCCTCTTCATTGAAGGCAAGACTTTGTTCAATAAGCTGTAGACATTGACAATGAGGAATGACTCCTGGTTTGCATTATCTAAAGTGCTTCTACTAATCTTATGAACATTGGAAATTATAATTTTGCAGCAATATTGTAGTAATATGTGACAGCCACTCCAAAGGAGAGGACTGTGTGTTTACATATTCAACTTTGGTTGATGGCTTGGTGAACATAAAATAGTTGGTTTCTTGTGTCATCAGTACACCAGTGGCAGGTTTGTCTGACCCCAGTGAAATGAGGTCTCAATGGTGAACATGTAAGACTGGAAACTCAAACCTGATTTCCTCATAACTCAAGTGTTTTTGGTTCCCTCACTTCAAGCTTGGCAGCTGGAACCAGCAAACTCCGCTTCTGACTGGAAGTGTGTTTGTGGGGCACAGCTGTGTTGGAATTGGGGCTGAGTGGTGTGATTTGTCAGAGGTGGTCACCCACATGCTGGGGTTCACTGAGTTGAATTGGGTTAAAGAGGAGGGAGCAGAAATCTTCAGGAAAACACAGCAGCATTTTGATAATAACTCAAAGGCCAATCCCTGGAAAAATCTTGTATTTTAAGATACTAAGCTTCCCAGTACAAAATAAATGAAAATTACTGTTTTGAACTAGTGAAAAGGTCTCCTGCTTTAGAGAGAGAAAATTCTCTTGGTATTCAGAAGGGCATGACATTTTTCCCATGTTTGATTATGTTTGGTATATTAAATATGACCTGAATGTTTAAGGTTACCCAAGCCATGAGAGTTCAAAAAGATTTTGGATGAGAATTTTTCAATTTATTTTGTTAAGCCTCTGTAATAATTGTAAATAGTCATTCTTTCAAATAACAAATAGTAAGGGGTCAAATAATCCATACATATTTGACTCTGCATTTCATTACCAAGGAAAGTTCACAGCAGAAAAAATGTAGCTCTTGTTAGATAGATAATTTCAGAGGAATCACTGTTAAGTGAAAAATGTATTAATAGGAAGAAAAATGTATGGAATTACAAAACCTGATAATTCAGAAGATAATGAGATACAAGGAATACCAATTTTCAGCTGTAGGTGTTCACTGTTAAAGACAGACTTGCTTAAATAATCATAGAAGAGACAAATGGAAAGACCTTAGTAGTGTTATCATTAATAAGGGATGATTTTCTGGCACTTTACAAGTTAAGATTGGCAGACTCATTTTTATAAGTTTAAAAGTGAAAGAAATGGGCTCAGTCATTTTTTATGTTGATCCCTGGTTGTTCCAAGTACTGGAACTTGGGTTTAGGAAAAGTGCTTAAAAATTTCAGTCACCATTTTTATTAGCACTACTTTTCCTTTGGGTGGTGAGGTTTGGTTGCTGAGCTCTGAGTTAAATTGACAGTGCAGTTGTCTGAGAGGGGATGCTCCTTACTGTTGTTAACACACAGGTAATTGGTAACAGTAGGTTCCAAATGTTGCTGTTCCAAAAAGCACCGTTTTGGTGCTTGTGTTTTGTTGTTGTGTTTGCTTTTTTGTTTGGCTGTTTGTTTGGGAGGTTTTTTGTTTGTTTTCTTTTTAGTTTGTTTTCTGGGGAATTTGGTTGATTTGGTTATTTTGTTTTGTTGTTTTTGTTTGTTGGGCTTTTTTTTTTCTCATGCTTTTCAATTCACACAACATTAAATCATTTTTTGTAAATGCCCTATCTGGAAGTTTAAGATGATTTTTTGTTCATGAGAGCTCTCATTTGTGCCATCGATGTTGTCACTGCTTAAGTCATTCAAAATGTGAAACCAATATGCCAAACAAAGATAACTCAAGAGCCATGGGAGGCAGTCTGGGAGGGAATTTATGTAGTCTTTGCATCCAAAGGTATGAAGTACACCCACATTCTTGGGCATAAGTTGTCAAACCACCTGTATGCACTGAGGGAGCAGTGGTGGGCTGGAATCCTCCATCGTTGGTGCCCCAGAGAGGTTGGGAGTGAAGCAAAGCTGATGATCCCTGCTAACTCTGGATAAAGGTCCTTCAGGAAGGGATGTGAAGGCAGAAGGTGACGTGTGGCCATCCTGAGGCTGCTGGAACTGCCCAGCCCTGCAGCACAGGAGGGACCAGCCTGGGGAGCTGAAATGAGAGACACTGTGTGACAGAGAAGTGTGAATGTGATCTGCCCTTTTGTTAAACAAATTGCTTTATTTTTAACAGAGTAGAACTGGTTAAAATTTTCCACTGACAAATTTTTTTCCTTAAAATACTGTGGTTTTGTTTGATATGCAGGAGACTGTTACTGCTTAAAAAGAAAACCATGAAGCATGGGTTTGGCATAGAAAATAATGAAACCTGTGCAATTTAGAGAGTAATTTTATTTCTACAGTATCCAAAATACAAATCAAAACAAAGTTAGTATTTTCATTCGGATGTTTTAACTGTTGATTCACAACAAAATTGATGACTTAAATATCTTTGAAACTTCTCACCGGAAAAACAACAAAACCTGGGAGTTCTTCATCACTTACATATATGAGAACCACATTGCTTTCCCAAACCACTCTTGTGTTAGTTGGTTAAAACTGACTTAAATGCATAATGACAAGACTGGAGGTGTATGTAATTCGAAGACATGAACTTTAGTGACATGATGTCATCTAAGATGAATTTTGCAGAAACCTGTGCTGGGAATTGGGGTCTGTGTGCTGTAGGAGACCTGTGAAGCTTGGGGCATAGAGGAGGAAGCATTCTGTGCAGGAATGTGGTCCAGCTGTGTTGTACCCTCTGTCCAGCTTTAAAGGTTCAAAAGGCTTTTTTGTTTTATATTTTCATTTGGATAGTGGTTTGTTTTTTTCTTTTCAGAAGTTTGGAAGGGACTGAAATAGACTATTTTATTTCACAAAGTTGTATTTTAAAACGGTGTTGTGCTGGTCCCTGGTGAGACCAGAACAATATACACAGTGCGTGGTGTTGAGTGAGGCAGCTGGCTCCCACTCTCTGGCTGATGGAGATATGTCAGGATTAATCCAGTATGCTTCTATTCAACTGCTGCAGTTTTAGGTTCTTCATAGCATATTATACTGGACCAGGCTGTAAATCACACAACTAAAGCTGACATTAGCTGTCATGCCTGTACAGCTTCCAAGTTTTCACATTCCATTGGCCTGTTTATTTCAGAGGAAATGTCTTAGCTTTGGATAGCAGTAGTTTTCCTGGAGGAAATGGGGTAAGGCAGAGAAAATTGTCCTGTACCTGTGCTGACATGTGCATCATAGTGGTGCAGAGGGAGAGAAAAACTTATTAGAGGTTGTCTGTGGTCCAAAATATTCAGCAGACTTGTAAGGTTTCTAAAGATGCAGGAAAGTGCACAGAGCAGCAACACTCCATCTCACCCTGGTTATAATGGAAAACTGAAGAAGGAATACAAAATCCAGTGTTGTGTAGAGTGATGGATCCTGTGTGACTTAGATCTCTGTCATCTTTTTTGTGTTTGCTTGAGGATTTAAGCGTGGGTGAAAACATTACAGATCACTCATTTGTGCGTTAGAAAGGGAAGAGGTTTGTCTCACAGCTGCCCCCTAGAGCTGTTACAAGTAAATATATCAGGATGCACGAGCTGTGTCAATACCCACAAGTACATAATGGATAAACACAAGCTTGCTTTCTCCTGAACTGATATTAAATCCCCGATGAGAGGCTTCGGGAAGGACAGTAAGGGGAAAGGGTAAGTGATGGTACATTGTCTCCTTAAAGGTTGGAAGACTCAGTTGACTTCTGATTCCAAGCCCCTTCAAACACCAAACTGTTGGATAGGTTGTTAAGTTAGGTGAAAGGTTGGACTTGATGATCTCTCGGTCTTTTGCAACCTTGTTAATTCTATGTAATTGAAGACTCTGCTCTCCATATACGGGGCAGATGTTCCACCAGAATGTGTACCATCACATTCTAGATGTGTTTCTAAACTTTGGATTTTCAGCATTTCCATCAGTCAGTACTTCAGCCTGTTTCCAAACATCTTATATCCAGGTAGCCAGTGATAAATCCATGACTGGTGACTATCTGGTGGAAGTGCTCCTTGCATTGCCTTGTAATTTGAGTTTTCTTATCCAGGGGACTATTTTCCAGATCCTGGAAAGAAGGATCCTTTCCATCCTTTCTTTGTCTCACCCAGACAACTTTTCTTTCAGTAAACACAGACCAAGGAATAAGCAGACTTTTGAGCATTGTAAATCAGTTTCTCCATTCACACCCTGTTTTCCCTTCCTTTCATACAGGTTGATAAAGTGTGTGGACAGCCCAAGCAACAAGAAGGGAACCTGTCATCAGCTAATATAGTGCCAGTGAAGGAAGTGACTGAAGCCCAGACGTTTGTGATGGCTCATGCCAGCCTGAACAATAAAAGAAGGTAACTCTTAGCTACAGTTGCATTGAAACAAACTCTCTGCCTCACAATTTGTGCTCTTGGTTCCTCACACTGTAATGTTTAAGCCAGAGCCACAGCTCTGTCACTTTGTCTGTGTTCTCTCCAGCCACTGCCATCACTGGTATTCACACAGGTGACTTTGTGGCATTACATCGTGGGTGTCTTCAAGAAAAGCTTCTTACAGGTCAGACTTGATATTGTTACTTAACACCAAGGTGTTCATTATTTCCAGAAACGTTCAGTGAAAATGGCAAAAGCTTTTTTTTAATAAAATCTGAGGAGACTAATTTCTGCAGCTGAGTCTAAATTACTTAAAATAAAACTGCCCAGGTCTTTGAGGACTTGAACTTATCCCAGGAGAGTGGTGGGAAGGAGGAAGGAGTGAAATGGAAAGATTCATTACCCAGATATCAAGTTGGTCCCTGATTTCACTGGACTGGGGAGAAATAATAAGATCCCTTGGAATCTCCTTGATTTGCTGCATAACGGAGAAAGAGCTGAAGCATTTGTTTAGGCTTGTCGTGTCTTGAGACACTAGACAGCTGAACTACTGCCACTGGCCAAGCAAGAGTTTCCTTGCTCCCAGCTCTCATAAGTTTTTCTTTCATTTAACCTTGTGTGGATCCCAAATTGGTTTTCTGTAAGTTGTGAAAGGAGAGGGAAGGATGTCTTGGCAATCCTACTCATGATACGTGAGTAGATGTCAGGGCTAACTGACCATAAAATCACTGTGACCTGTGTCGGCCTAACATGTCCTCTGTAACAGCAGGATTGAGCTGGAACAACTTCAGCCAAGTGAGTGAAATCTTTTGGGCTTACACCTCAATCCAAGAACAGTATCTAATCTGCCCAGGCAGCCCATGTCTATCTCTCTATGTTGGATAAGGGGATGACAGACAACAAGATTAAAATTTCCATAGCCTGGATTCTGGACTTTGAATTTTGAAGATAAAATTTTTACCCATTTTGATTTTCATCTTAGCTTGAATGAATGGAACAAATACTGCTTTAAAAGATAAGAGTAATAGCAGCAGGCCAAGTTCTTTGAATGATAGTGATGATTTTGTCCCTCTGTAATTTAAAACCAGAACGTAACAGTTTGTGCCAGTGCTTGGGGCTAATCAATTTTTACCACGCAAATCGGAGAAAAGGGCATTAAAGAAATTAAATTAAAAAATTCAGCAGTAAAAATTCAAGGAACAGTCATAGTACAATTGGTGAAAAACGCTTTTAAAAACACAGAGCCCTGGGCCATCTCCTGTGTAACTCATTGACTTCACTGGGACTTAACATTACAGCCAAAAAAGGCAGAACTGCCAAGCCTATCAACAGGTGGCCTCTTAAATGGCTGCAAATTTGTGTCTAATGGTGTGACAGCCATTCTTTCTCACCTGAGGATCTGGTCTCTTCCCTTTCCAATCATGTAGAATTATTTGGATATTGACCTTTTAAAATGTTAGACTTGTAGATGGAAAAGAAGAAAAAGTAATGCACTGTAAAGCAGACAGTTTTCCAAAATTGATCTGCTCACTGAAAATTAATTTATCAAAAAAATCTAAACTAAGGCCGTGCTTACATAATTAGCATGAAAAATTACTGAAATAGAGTGTTGATAGGTATTGTGGAGAGCCTGTGCACTGAAAATGAATGATGGAACCATGCCATAAATGGTAAGAAGTGGAAAAATTGAAAATGTTCTCCACAACTTCCTATGAAACACATGGCCTGAAGCTTGTACTTTGCTTCTTGGAAACAATTGTGAAACCATAAATAGAGTGAAAGACACAGTGATTGGCTGCATCAGTGTGTTGTTCATTCTCTATCATTTAGTCACATATGATACCAATAAAAAGCAATTTAAGGTAATAAAATGTTATAATACATGGGTGAAATCATTCCTGCAGTGGGTTGTGTAGAATGCACTTAAAGGGTCAGATAACTGCTACAGGGGAACCAGATTATGAAAGTAATGATGTGACTCTTTTTAGATCCCCCTGCATCTGGTGATTTTAAGAAATGAAGGGCAATAATATCAGCTGTCTGTCAGTTTAGGTACAAGGTCACACAGGCAACTGGTCCTTCTGAATTTGTCTGTTGATCTGTGCAATAGACATCAATCTAAATGATCCTTTATTCAAGGGGAATATGGAACATGACTCCAGCCTTTTAGGATAAGGAAAGGAAAAGAGAAGGAATGAGACAGCACTTTCCAAATAAACAGAAAAGTGAGACTCCTTCCCTAATGTGTTGGAACATTTCCGAGCTCAAAGAGAAGAATCTGACAAGTTGGCACATCTGTAGGACAAACCAGAGTCATATGGCCTCTCATGTCTTCTATAGAGCCTGCTCAGAGATGCCCTTCAAAACCCAGCGTCCCAGCAGCCTATACCTACAGATGGATGTTTGCTCCAAAGGTATTGAGTCTTTGCCAGGCCAATTATAAAATCAAGCTCCTTTTCCAAAGAGTTTAAGAACCCCTGGTTTCATCAGTTCAGCAGAGCCAGGATTGTTCCTGCAGTTGAGAAGTGAGATTGTTAAATGGTGTCTCTTGGCCTGACGTTGTTCATGGGGGAGAGGTGTTTGGATGGAGCCAGTTCTCCTCAACCTCTGCTCTTCTGCACAGCAAAGTCCTGCATGGTCCTTGAGGGCACAGAGCAACTAGATCCTCTTTTGCAGTAGTTGAAACCTTTCCTTCTCCTCTTACTCATGGGTTCCTGGGAGATTTCCCATCTCTCTTTATTTTACTCTGCATTCCATTCCTGCGCATTTTTGTTATGCATCACTTAAGTGTCTGGGACAACAGTGAAAGAAGCTGAAACTTGAATAAATGTTGCTTGATCTTATAGGAAAGCTTTTTCTCTGATTAACCAGGAAAACATAAAATTGACTGTAATTATTTTTTTTCTGCATTACACAATTGTATTCAGGGATTAACTGAAACTGGCAGCATTGCTGCTGTAGTCATTTTGTAATGTGGAGGTTACTACAACATGTAATAGAGATGACAATAAAATTGAAACCATATGACGGTACAGGGAATGTAAATGGCATGTGCAGAATCTCAGTCAGTAAATTGGAATGTTGTTGCTGAGCTAGGCACAAAGAGCTGTTCTGGTCAGGGTCCAGTCTCTGAGAAAAGTTGAATACCTGCCTTTATCATCTCTGCTAAAAGGAACGTTTCAAACCACTAAACATAGACTGGTTGTAGAGCTGCATATAAAATATGTTGTTTAGCAAAGAACTATAACATATTAGGCCTGTAACTGGAGGGAAGCAGGCTTTGAAGTTATAATTTTGGGGACTCCTTTGTTACACTGGGAATTTGTAAGTATTTTATACATCTTGCAATAAACAATTTAGGGATTTCTTTGGGAATGTTTGAAGTCAACGGCATCTGTTTTGTTTAAAATTAACTGTCTATTGGGTCAGACATCACAGGATTTTATTAAAATTTGAATAATAAAGTGTTAATACAAAACAGATTATTAGTGTCAGATGCAGATTAACGACTGTCTAAGGCAGAAGTTTCAGGTGGTCCAGATTTTCCTTGTTCAAGAGTCTCATTTCCTTTTTTGAGTGGCTGTGTTGGAGTCACTACCTCAGTGATGATCAGTGCAGGTCCGTCCTCTCCTGTGACCAGCCCTGCCTTGAGCTCCCAGAAAATGCAATGGCAAAACCACATATACTGGATGTCCTTGAGCTGCTGAAGGTGGTTACTCCCTACAGTGAGAGTGAACTGGGTTGGCAAATGCTGTTGAACCACTTTGGAGGCCGTCATTGCTTCAGCTGTTGCCATTGTTACACAGGAGAGTACAGGTGTGAGGGAGCAGAATGGGATATCAGAAATGCAGGAGGAAAAATTGCATCATGATGTTCATGCTGGATGCAATGTTTAATGTTAATTAAGAGACCTCAGGATACTGGTGCAACTGAATAATTACCAGGGCTATTTCCACAGTTCTTCCAATATAACCTTAAAGCCTGTGTCTCCTGCTTTGCGAAGTTGGGTGATTTTTCAATGGTGCAATCTGACCAGAACAGCAAAAAATATCTATTTACACTGTTTATTAACAGGCAATAAATTGTTCGTTATACCAGCTATTCGATCGTATCCCCCTTCCCATGGTTCTCATTCTAAACTGTTTGCCATTGTTTTCTTGTACAGATTCATGTATTTACAATTCTTCATTTGGTAGCAGTTACAGTTTATTTAAGTACCACTGAATTTACTTTCAGCTTTTTACTGTGTGTGCTGCATTTGTAAATGTGCTCTTATTTGAAAGTGCTTGAGACAAACAGTCTCAGTTGTACTTTGTTCCTAGTATTGCATTGACATTTTTGATTGCATCTATACTTTGGAAAAATCTCATCATAATTTTCCTCCTTATTTGTTTTCTTTTATTATCCTATGCATGTGCTTGATGACTTTTCTTTCAAATAATTTTTACTTTTCTCTTTTGTTTCTCATTTCTTTTCCTCATTTGCCTGAATTCCTGCTTCTCCCCTACTCCCCAACTCTTCTGATTGATGCTTATTCTCCCCGGCCTATTCCAGTTCTCTGCCTCTGAAAGCTTCAAAGAATGACAAATCAAGAAGTTTGAAAAAAATCTCTCGGTAAGAATGAAAACAAGGTGACGTGCTTTGTTGTCTCTATGCTTACCTCATCTCCAGTGTAATCTAGGAATTGCCATACATTTGTATTGCTGCTTTGGTACTGTGGGGCTCTGGGAAACTGTATGTTTTCTACTTATCCTACTGCATTTAGTTTTATACTGATGAAAAGTAAATATTTTCACTCGATAAAATTGAGAGTTGGACACAGAATTCTGCATTTGCTAAAATGCTGCTAACAGTGGACTAAGTAAAATTGGATAATACATAGAAGTAGAAGTACCCTAGAAATAGAAGCATATTCAGATTACTTAATTTCTGAAGTCTTAACCTTGTGGAGGGTTTAGTTGGCAGGGGCTTGAATCCTAAATTAGTTGCTGTGTTGTTAAGTGTGTTCTTCCTACATTACAGAGAGTTCATCAATTACATGAAGCGATCCCGAACTTTTTATGCCTCCATAGCAGAAAGGCTGTGTGATGGAGACCTGGTGATGAGAGACAGCTCAACCTGCTGGAATGGGGAGGATGTTGTGGAAAGGTAAAGTTACAAGTAAATGTTTGCTGTAGTGATTAAAAAAGTGATTTCATATCCTTCTGATGATTCAAGCCTCATTCTGAGACAGTGTTATTATAAAGTTTTCTGTCATAGTGATTTCTTGTTTAATTGAGAAACAGTTTTGTTAAAATTACATTTCTGAAGTATTTCCCTGCCATTTGTTTTCGGAATTTCTGTGTAGCACTTTAAATAACAACTTTTTTAGCATCTTTATCAGAGCATGTTCTGCAGGTATTCTTGCAAAGTTACAATTAATGAATGCACTATTCCAGCAGCTAGAAGCTCTGTAGGGTGAAAAAGTCTTTCAGATTTATCAACTAATTTTTTTCCTTTCTGTATTTCATCAGTGTCTTCCCATCTCCCTTTGGACTCTAAACTGGAATATACATTTATGTTTCCATGAGCTCAAGGTGTTGCCATAATTTCTTTTACTCTGTATAACACGAAGGAACATGGCCCTGAGGAGAAGGAGATGTTTAGAACACAACTGTATTTTTATTATCACTGTCAAAGTACACATCGGTTTTTGTAGTGAGAGCTGGTTGGAAGTGTGCCAGTGAATATTCTTCAAAAATTTCTTTTTGTCAGAACAGAGCCATTCCATAGGGTTGTGTTGGCTTTCATGATGTTTCTTTTTGAAGTGTGTATTGTGGTCTGTAGCAGTTACAAAAGATAGTTTTGGCATTCTGTTTTCTTACTTTAAAACAGTTTTTATGATTGCAAATTGTCTTGTAGAAACCTACAGGATAATTCCAACATGGAATAGAGAGAGATGTGACAGTTATTGTCAGTCCCATTAAAGGGAGTTCTGACTCCCACACAGCTCTGCTTAGTTTTCTCATGTGTAGATAATTTCAGCTTATTTACATCTGAGGTGTTTGGAGATAAATGCATGTCTAACACATCCAAAGATAACTTTAAAGGTTAGTATTTCACTGCATTCTGTCATTACAAATTAACTGTAGAGCATATGTTTGAAGATCTAGCAACCATGTAGTATTCTAAATATTGATGTGACTGCAATACTGATTAAAGATTTTACTATATCGGTAATGGAGAAGAAACAGGAAGAACATCAGTATTTCTAATCAGTATTTCCACTTCATAATCCCTTTGGCTGGTGAGATATTGCTGGATAACCAGTTAACTCTTAGAACAAAATGCTTTCTGGCCAAAAGAAAACCAAGAAAAGCCAAGCAAACAAAAGTAAGGAAACAAACATTTTCTGTATCAACTCTCTGAATGAAACATTAATAAAACATTATATTTAATTGTATTCTTACTTTGTTAAAGAACAACCTCAAACCACTTAAGTTGCTGATACACTGTTTTAGAAAGGCATGAAGTGGAAAGCTGTTGTTACTGTCCTTTGCCAGTCTATAACTTTCCCAGAGCTGGAGACATGTGGAAACATTTCAGGTTTAAAAGGGATAGGAAGCTGAGAAAATAGCAGGGAAAAGACTAACAAGATTCCTCATATTTTGAATTAAAAAATATTAACAAAGGAATAAAAAACCCCAAATAACCTACGTTCAAAGATGACAGCAGCAAGAAACTCAACGCCACCGCCAAACTCTAAATATTTATTTATAGTTGACACATTAAACAGGCAAAATGGAAAATAAAAAGGTTAAATTCACCTGTTTAATCAGAAATACATAAAATAACACATAATAATGTATGAATAGTATACATTTATGTGCTCTCTTACAGTATTGATTGCCTTAAAAGGAAGAATCTTTCCAGGCAGCCTTCTCTGCCAGCATTGCTGCACAGCAGCACAAACAGGGCTCCTGCCTGCTGGCAGGTCTTGTTCCTTTCATCATCCGTTTTATAGGCTGGACTTGTCACAGTTCTTCCCACGTGAGACATTAAACCTGTCCTGGTGATGCCTGAAAATGCATTTCTCTTTGCTCTTTCTCCTTTGCCAGGGCACCAGAGCATTAAATACCAGCAGCAGTAAACAGCTCTGAACTCAAAATAGAGCCTTGTTATTAACTGTGTATCAGAAAATAGATCACTCCAATTAGTCTGGTAGATCTCCAGATTTAAGGTGTAAGTTTGCTCAGGCCAAATCTGAGGTTGTTCAGGCTGTGGAGCTGGCAAAAGCTGTGGTTTCTGTTTCCTCGACGCTTCTTGCATTTCATGATGCTGTTTGAAAGCTGAGCATTACTTATGCTGTATGCTGAGTGGCACATGAGCTCTTCAGGAAAAACAAACTTGACCTTTAAAAATAATATGGCACACAAATGCAGCCCAAAACAATATGAAATTTTTACTCAGAAATGAGGATCATGCATTCAGTTAGTAGGGAGGGCACTTGAGGTCTGTCAGGGGGTCTGATAAACAAGATTAGCGTTGTGCCTTTTATTATAATTCTTTGGATTGGATTTTTTTATTAATCATTGCACAGAAAGTTTGACTGCCAGTGAAATACACCATAAAAAGTCAGGTTCCCACTGGTTTGAGAATATGCTTCTGGCTTGCTCTTCAGAGGAACAGGAAAACATGGTTTTGTTAGGAATCCCCTAGTGTCAGATCAGGACAACAGCAGAAATACTTGCACCAGGAGTACGATCTTTCTTTCAATTGCTCTTTTGAGCAACTTGTTCCTGGAGCAAGACTTCTCATTAGCAACACTCTGTGAGGCTAATGAGTGGTCTTGGTATACAAAGAATGCCTGGAGAAGATGAGACTAGAGAAGGAAAACTAGGAAATTTTTTTGTGAATTGAAGCTAGCTTGGAGAAATTTCTATGCTGGAACCTTTCTTTCCTGGCAATGTGATAATGATCATCTCAATACCATGTCAGTAGAAGAGATGGCAGGGGAAGTTGGCAGTGTGAGTCATTGTGGATTCATCTCAGAACTCTAGAGAAGGTCAAGAGGGTTAAATTTTTCATTCTGATACTATATTTCCTTTAAGACTGCTCCAATATGAGTTGGAGAGGAAGAATTATTCTCCCTTTTGTTAGGGTGGTTCTTTCCTCGTTTGTAGCAAATAAAGAGTTTTTGGACACTTCACTGGTTGGTCCCATTAAATCTCAAAACTACCATTATTTTTAGTCTTAACTGAGTATTTTTCAAGTATATAGTATCTATAATCAGGAATTAGAACTAGCATTATAAATAACAGCTTAAAATATGTTTTAAGACTGTAGTATTTGTTATTTTTCTGTCTACCATTTTAGGTGTCTGTCAGGCCTAATGGTTGTCAAGCTACAGCCATTTCTAACTTGGATCCTACATAGAAGCGTTGGATCAGAAGATCAAAGTTAGCTTTATTTGGAGGAAGGAAAGAAAAACCTTTGTAAAAGTCAGTCTAGGGAGTGTTGTGTTTGTTGCCCCTCAATTTCAAGAGGAAATTTGCTGAGTTTCCAAGTGAAATGGTCTTTTTAATGCCAGTTAACTTGATCTGAAATATTCTTAATGATGGTTCTAGTACAAAGATTCTGCTGATCAGACACAGCTTTCCATTGTACGTTACAGATCCCACTGTGATTTTAAAGGTGTCTCTTCAGGTGTATGTGGGTGGATTTTTTCTGAAGTGTGACAGACTTTGTGGTTGGTGAGGCATTGTAAAGTCATCATTCTGATTTCTCCAAAGCTGCTGTGGCTTCGTAGTGCTGTGAGGAGTTAAAACGTAGCAAATACCTGCTGGTATCACTGAAGTATGCAGGTTGGGTGTGCAGTACCCTGATTTGGTGGGGTAAGAGATTGTTTTACAGCAACCACTTTCCCAGTTGGAATCTTCAACTGTAACATCTTATTGTTAAAAACTTGCATATAAGAATGGTTTTTAAACCAGGTTACCAGGAACAGAAGAGAAAGATGTTTTATAACACCCAGTAGGAACTCACAATTTTTTTCATGTTTTCCTTCTGTCCTTAACTTGTTTTTCTTGGAATTTTGCATTAAGTGGAGAGATTAGGGGACACCTGTCCACAGGCTTGAACAGATCGTATTATGGGTGGTTTGGCTTTCAGGGCCTCTGTAAGCTGGCTGAGGAAGTGCCAAATCACAGTGACTCCCTTTTCTCAAAATGTTTTCCTATAGCGACTTCCAGTTTTTATGAGTTTAGCACTTCCATTGTCCCCTTTCTCATTTCCTTAGGCTGTAGCAAGCAGCCATCTGGATATGTAAAACAGAGATAATAAGTTAGTCTTAGCATGCTTAAAAAGTGTTTAGTTTCTGTTGTTCTTGTGGCATCAGTGCAAACAATTTCTTTAGATGTACTCATTACTGTCAGTTGCAAAATGCCTTTTTCTTAAGGATTATGCAGATTTTAGGGTATTTTCCAGGATGTGTGTTTTTGTTTGTGTTTGTTCAGTTTGTTGGAGATTTTTTGGTGTGTGGGAGTTTTATGTTTGTTTGGTTTTTTTGTTTAAATTTTAAATCCTGTGGAATGATCCAAATACGCACTGTCAGAAGTCACCATTTGGGACGTAAATCTGTCTGAGCTGACACTTCTGAATGATGCAAAGCTCTTACAGGCTTGGAACGGCAGATTGTGTCCCTCTGTCAGGATGGTTGAGGGGTGAGTGCTGAAGTTCATTGCTATGCAAGCATGTAAATGTTAATAAGGCTGATAATTATCTCCTGCATTGGTCTCTTTCCTACTTGTGAAGGCAAATCAATTAACAGCAGTGAAGGACAGCACTGGCTCCTTCTCTTCCACTTCACTTTTCTCAAATGGGAAATTAAATTCTATGGTTTTGTTCACTGAAAATGAGAGGTTTTCCCTGAAGTAAAGACAGAAGAGTTTCATATAGAAACTGTTTACCTTTCTAGAACAAGCATATATACTTACCTGTTCTACAAAATACCTTCATGTGAGTTTGGTCAGATTCAGATGGGACAGTGAGAGGCCAGAGAATACGAAGGAAAGTGGAGGAGTTGTAAGGAAATCCATCAGGTAGAGTAGGTAGGGGATATGTGGAGGTCAGCTGTGTGTAAGAAGAAGGGAGGAAATGAGAATAGTTCTTTGTCTGGAGATGCTGGAAAGAAAAGAACCAAGGGTGCTGAGCTGATGGGAGAAATTTTTGCTGAGGTACCCTGTTTTAGAGCTCTCACCATTGGGCAGCAAAGCCTGATCTGTGTCTCAGAGAGCAGCAGCACAGAGGCTTTTTTCGCTTCCATGGAATACTCTGGATTTCTTGCTTGATTGATGTGAAAGAAGTTTCTGGAATTAGAGCTTCAGGACTGATTATAAAGAAGAATGGAAAAGCCACAATGTTTAATGCACCAATTTTACTCTCTCCTGCTTTATTTGGGAACATTTTGCAAATTACAGTGTAATACCTGAAACTCTTGAAGGCCAAGTTGACAGCAAAGTACCTCCAGTGCTTAGCAGACTCTTCTAATAGCTGTGACATGCATTGGGACACACGACAACCTGCAGTATGTTCTGCTTTTATAAGGTGAGAGACTTTGCTGATGATGAAGAAGCAATTACATTTTAAACATAGAGCATTATGCATATAATAAGATTAGAACTGTTCTTACCTGCAGTCACTAACCTGTAATACTTAGAGAAAAATATGTATGCTGTGAGTGGTGCCATCAGAGAAGACTGTAGTAGGTTTTAAAATATGCTGACAAAGAAAAGTCTATTTAACTAGGAAAACAATATAAGGAAATAAACGCCTCAGTAAGGGTATAATATTTGTCCTTCTTGCTTCTAGTAGGAATAAATGCAATTTCAGTTCAGTTTTAGAGAGGATTTCATAAAAGAAGTGCCAGGCAACTTTCCATTATGAAAAGAAATCTTGATCCAAATGAATTGATAATATATTGTGAAAGTGAAGCTATTTGAATGCATTTCACCAGTACTATCAAACAGAAAAAGAATTGGTTAGCATTGGATATTCTGCATGTACATGACCCATGCAAAGTGATTTGCTATGAAAAGGAAGGACACAAATTCAACCAACAAGCTGTGAGCATTCTGCCAGATTTACTAAATGCCAGATAATAATGCCTGGATGGCTTTTCTTCTGCAGGTTCACAGAGGCCAGCACAGCAAGCTGATACTAATTGAGGCAATTACTATGTAGTGCCAGAAAGGGTGTCACTAAAATATCTCCCAGGGGGTTATGGCAATATACAGATGTACAAAGGAATGTCTTCTGTGGTGATTTGAGATGAGTGCCAGGTAGGATCCTGTGGCCAGATTAGTTCCGCCTCTGTGAAAAAAACGTGAGCTGTTTCATCTTCAGTCGCATGGGAAAGGGAAGGGACTCACGTTACAATGGCTTTAAATAGTTAGCAGAGCCTCCTTAGCCCTATTTGTTTGATGACAGTCTCACTCTAACTAAAACAGTGGGAAAAATGAAACTGGAAAATCTGCTTCCTGCTTGTAAGACTGTTCCTGATGAGGCTCAGTGCTTTAAAGATTTGTGAACACATGGACAGCAGGAAGGGGCAAGTGCCTGGAAAGCTGTTACCCATCACTAGCTTCTCAACTGTTGAGGTTGTTACAGTTTACTGTTGGTAAACACAGTAGCTATTTTTTCTTCACAGATGAGGAGGACATGTTTACTTTTTCAGTTGAGGGACATTTCTGTTATTGCACAGGACTAAGCTTTCAGGCACAAGCTTTCCCCCCCCAATTTTCTGTTCAGTTAAAAGGGCTCCTATTATGCTTTTGGAGCCTTTTGCAAAACTGTCAGAGAACCAGGATACAGAGTTGAAAATGAAGTGGTCATGAAATAACTTTGTACGTGTCCCGTAACTACCTGTGAGTAAGGTGCCTCTTCATCTGAGGAAGAGCTGTCAAGATCAAAAAGAATATATCCTACAGCTGCTATGTAGTGACACTTGATACCTTTGGAATTCCAGACAGAAGTTTTTTAAATAAAGTTGATTGTCCCTGAAGAACCTTTCACAGCTCAGATGCTGCAGCTGTTGGGTGCAGCTTTGAGTTAATATTGCTGTGTGGGTGTGGCTGCAGTGTGGAGGTGAACAAACAACACCCTCACCTACAGGCTGGATCAAAGCCATGTGCTTGAGAAGAGGTATCATTTTACACACTACATGTACAGCCTTTCTTCTTATGCTATAAAAGAAACCTTTACAAGTGTACATAATGAATTTTAGTAGCAAGCCTGCCCTCCTTTCCCCCTCCATTGTGCACAGAACGGTTGCACACGTGCCCGTGTACATCTGCTGCATTGTATAAAAGTTGCTTCTTGTGGCACTTCAGTGCATTGATTTAAGGATTTTCTTGTAAGAAGTAGAATCCCAACTGAATGAGGAAAGAAAGATTTGCTTCTGAACTGAATGACTTCTGAAAGCTAATGTTTGGATTTGCAAATATGAATCGAGTTTCCTTTGTACAGGAAAGATTTAATAGTTTGGTCAGAAACATAAGAAATTTTTTTATGGTTTTGAACAGAAATCATGTTTTCTAGTGAGGCTTTGTTAGGAATAAGACTCTAAGTGTCTTCCATCACCACCACAAATTTTAAGAAGGTCAAGGCATGTTTTCAGTATGACCCACATTGGAAAGAGTATGAAGGAAAGTGACAGAAGTCAGTGATGTTTGTACATGATGCCACATGGATACTTGTTTCAGACAAATTGGCTGCATGTTGCCTGCACTGATCTTTATAATATAAACTGATAAGTCTATATACTTAAGAGCTTTATTTTTTGTTGTTGGGTCTTTGTTCATTTGGGTTTTCTTGGGGGGATGTGGTTATGCAATGATCAAGGAAAGACAATTTGAAAGTTAGTGTAGATATTTCATTAAATGTACTTATGTGCCAACTATTGGGAGAAAATTTAACAGCAAAAAGGAGCAACGTGTTGAGTTATCCAGCAGCAGCTACAGAGGAAAAGCAAATGTGAGTCAGGAGGTAAGTTTTGTATGAAGGTACAGAAATAAAAAGAAAGGCAGAAGCAAGCATGTAGGTTTTTCTTGTGGCACAAAAAGAGCACAGGAAGCCTGATTCGGGGCATGAATAACTGCTCACCCAAGGTCTGTTTGTGAGGTTCAGTAGGACAGTCTGTGGTCCTCACTTCTCTTGGACTGGACTGCTGAGGAGCTTGGATGACTGAGATCTTGCTGCCTGTGGTGCATAGGCTCCTGGTGGGTAGCAGAACATCCTAGTGCTCAGGATGTGCTGGAATCACTTGAGAGACTCTGGCAACTCCACCAAATCTTTTACAGTACAGCTTCAAAGAAGAGCAGAGAAGCTACTTCCAATATTTTGGTGCTTCTCTTTAAAGATTTTTTTCTGCTTTTTGTTTTAAAATTGAATCTTGGCCTATGTTTCAGTGTACAGTATAGTTAAAAGTTATCCTGAAGTGATGAATGAAACTTGCTGGATTGATTCATGGTGACCTGTGCCCACTGCTGGTTAGTGTGCTCTGCTTGTTTGTTGGAAGCAATCCTTTTGTGAAATCACATTCTCATCTTACCTGCAGTGGTAGAGTAGACTTTCTTCTTCTTAATTGTTACGGTGACACGTGCAGGCAATTTGAATTGATGGCTTAGGACAGTATTAGAAAAATATTTCTGTAAATACAAATAGACTTGTGAAGGCCTCTTTTTAACATTGCAGCATGAAACATTTTCTCTGCCGTTGAAGGAATTGAATACAAATAATTAATACTTGACTACAAAGTTACTTGCAAGATGTATGAATTTGATGTCTACACAGTGACTTTACTCCTTTTGATTTAAAAGCTCCATGGGACAGGACTTTGAGCAGAATTCAAGAATAAGTCTTGTCATACAGTCACTACCTTGCTCTAGTGGGAGAGTCTTTTGAGATACAATGTAATGAGCACTAGTTTGATGCTATCATAGTATCTCTTGTATTTTGGAAAGTTTGGGATATTCTTTATTGAAGAGTAATAAGGAGTGATAGGCAGGTACTCTTTCTTTTGTATGCTTTTCTTTTTCTATTTATTGTCTTCAGAAGAAGGAAAGAATGGACCTCATTTAGTCAGAAAACTGAAACTTTCCAATTAAAATGCTACAGTAATAATATGGTAGTGTTCCAATCATTGAAACTCTTCTTAACATAAACAATCCAGTCGTGGTTAAATTCTATGGAAAACAACCAAGATAAAGTTTATTTTCTTGTGCAGAGTCCAATGTCGTGACTTTATACCCATTCCTATTAGGAAAGTTCACAGTCCAAATCCTATTGAAAAGGTAGAAAGTCAAAGTCTTATCTGATCTTTCAGTCTGTCTTAGCCTATGATTCTTCCAATACTAAAGTAAAATTAATTTTCTTAAGATTTGCAATGGGTATGCAATACAGCAATCAACAAGAAAGAGAAAATCCCATTTTAACCCAGAGATATTGGACTGAAAATGTATTCTTCACAATATTAGTTCAATGAAATATCTGTAAGAATGTTTTTAGTACTGATACACCTAATCCTTTCTCCTAAAATTGTAGGATAGAATTGTATGTGTTGTCCCTTTGTCTGTTGGATGGAAAGGAATGCCATATGATGCTTAGATTTGCTGCCCCAGAGCACACTGCTTTGCTGAGTGGTGTACAATTTAATAAAGGCTTCTAAATTGCCAAACCAATCCCTATAAACTCACTATCACTCTGTATTACCAGGATGGGTGTAGCTGAAAGAATTTGCTCTACAGAATCTAATGCTTCAGGTTGGCTTGGTGGGTCTAATGGTTTAATACTCAGTTGCAGCCAACTTCTTAGAGGAATAGCTGTAGCGAGGCGACTTAGAATCCAAAGTTAGAACTGGAGTAAGGGACAGGCATTTTTCTTTTATTGTACTGGTTTTCACTGGGAAGATGTTGATTTGTCAAACTTAGAAAAAATGGTAATCTGGATTCTAGCTGGGAAGGCTGAAGAGTCTCCCAGACTGCCAAGAAACATGTTCTGCTGTGGGGAAATTGTCCCTCTCTCCTGTCGAACTTGCTGTGTGTGTAAGGCATAAAGCAGGTAGCACAGCAGTGAAAGGAGCAGAGTGTGTGTGTGGAGTTCTGTAATTGGATATCAGCTGCAATGGCTTTATCTGGGGTATAAATCTCAGCTTTAATAAGTGAGGATATAGAGTGGAATGATACTATTGTCCTTTGTGAAAGGTTTTGTGTTTTTTCCACAGAGAGCAGGTAAGCTTTTGAAATGCTGGTATTTTTGGCAGGATAAAAAACACATTGCTGCCTAGGTTCTGGCCCAAAAATTGACCTCCCACTCGCACTCATGGCTATCTAAGCATGTTTGCTAACTCCAGCAGTATTCAGAGCCATAGCTTGTGGTTAGAGGCAGATTGGCCTAGATCAGATGAGTAGACACAAAGACAGCTTGATGAATGTTAAATATCGTTTAAAAGTAGTTTAATTTATACATTGTTTATCCCACAGCCTGTCCATATTATTGATATAAACCCATCTTGCTGGAGCTGTCCCTGCCTGGTGTGTACTTTCACTGACCTCCCTTGTGATGCTTTGTTAGACAGATGATCTCTTCTGTGCTGAGAGTTGGCAGTTCACACACAGCCTCAGAAAGAACTCAGTGTATTTATGAGAATAAAGAAAATAAGAGCTCTAGTAGAAGTTTTCTATGGCTCAGCTGATGTCTCGAACCTGAGCCTCCCTTACTCTGTCCAGCCAGTATCTTGCCAGTTAAGCTGAGTGGTGAGGGTCAGCTGAGATTAGTTTTGAAATAGTTTCTCACTCGAGGTGCTCCCTGAGATCTTGAGCAAATGAGATCAATTGGTGACCCAGTAATTTTTTACATAGATCAATGAATAAACAGAAATGGCAGCCAACTCATCAAAGTGATTGCTGCAAATATTTCACAGCTTGCTAATTGTCTGGCTCATATCTGTGTTACTCATAAAATAGTTATACGAATATTTTAAAATTATACCCAGCATTTAAAAGTATTACCACCACCACCTTTTCTATGTACTAGATTCTAATTAATTTCTGGGAATGGTAAAAAAGAATATTACATCTTTCTCAGTTCTCTCCTGCACTTTCTCTCTTCTTGACCTGGATTTGTGTTTCTTTGTGCCTTTGCTTTACTTGGTTTAGAATTAATTCTATTTGCAGAGGTGTCCCTGGCAGCCGTACTCACTGGAGCTTTGATTTGATCAGGAAAAGGAGAACGTGGGGTCTGCAAACATCTCAGCGTCTATATTGGCAGTGCTTATTGTAGAAACATTTGAAATGCTCTTGAAAGATGTGCTGGAGTTGGAAAAGCACATCTGAGCAGGATGAAAACTTTTCAAAGCTGGCTTTGAAAACCAACAAACCCCAACTATCTCATTTTCTAGGCCATAAGGCACCACATGAACCTTACTGAATATGAAAGAATTCTTGAGACTGTTCATAGATTTACTTCATTCTTTGAAGAGAATGTTGTCGAATAACTGTCTGTAGAAGAGATCGTTGCTTGGTAAACTCATCTGACATGGCTGTTATCCTTTAATTAAAATATATAAAACTTAAACATTAAAGTGCACACTTAATAAATGCAAAAAATTAAAAGTCTTTTTGAGCATTATGAAAATGACTCCAATATTCCAGATAGTTTAGGAGGCTCTGATAAACTTCACTAACGGAAGAGACAGATGTTGATAAAGGCCCATCTCTGAGTCACCTGTGATTTCTTACTGATTGCAATAATATAATTTCGAAAGCATGCTTTTAACTAAAAAATGAATATTTGGAAGTGAATTGTTAAAACTCAGGACTGAACAGAGGAGTTAGCTTTGCCTTTCAGCTCATGATAGCCTTGGGTGAATTAGCCCTACAGTGAGTCATATAATCTTGCTCTGGTCTGGATCACGGCCTCGTAATTTTCCCAGGGTCATTGTCCAGATAAAAATTATTTACATACACATCTATTTACATATAATGTTTATCTATAAATACTCAGTTATTATTTCTGTTCATACCCAGGACTTGGCAGTTTATTTCCACTGAATAATCTAGGTGATGATTTGAACAATATGTTTGTGGGAACTTAATGTGAAAAAGGCAAATAATCACTTATGTTTTTAATAAATATAGTATTCCCACATGCAGAATTTGAAAGTGAGTTATGTATTCCTTTCCCAACTGTGAGAGTCCTTTCAAATTACTTGTACTATACTTCTTAGGGCAAACAATGTGTTTGTAACTTAAAAAAATACATGTCCACACTCAGTATTAACTTCTAACCTTTGCAGGCTCTTTGTCTGAAATCTGAATTTTATCTGGTGAACTTAACGAATATAGAGGCAGGCTTGAGTTTTGAGAATCGGGATCAGCAGGCTTTGCAGGATATGCATTTAAAATGTTATCCCTTAAATACTAAGGGAATTCAGTGTATGTACTGGTATTTTGAGTACATATCAGGAAATTCAATTTCACTAAGGAAAACCAGCAGACCTTGTAGTGTCTTAAAAGTCTGTGATGGATTCGTGATAGTATAATCTTCATTAGCTAATTGGAAAATGCCTTAGGTAGAGCAAGATAATAAAGGATACACTGCTGCAAAAACACCTGGGGCCAAAACAAAAACTACCACTGTTTTTATTTTCCATTTTTGCAGAGGCAGGACAGTCAAGCACAGATGGATGTAGCACACTTCCATAGTTACTCCAGCATTTTTTCATGTTCCTTCAACCTATTACCAGTGTGAGGAAAAAGCAGGAATGCCACCAAAACCTCCAACAGACTCAAAAGTAAAAGAAAGGAACAATGGGAGCTACTGTTGCTCCAGTCACATCCTCTTTTGCTACATTTACAATGCCTGGAATACAAAACTGTGAGGCATACTTTAAGCTGTTTTAATTTTAATAGAACTGTTCCATTGTAAACCAAAGACAGATTTGATCCATAATAATTGACTGCTTCTTATAGCCACATCCCTGGGGGAAGACTGCTATGTGGGAAGGCTTGGGTGGCTGCCCAAGCAGCCAACCTGGACAACCTGGGAATGTGCTCAAAACAAATAAAAGAATGGACACTTATGTGTAGTGTTACCCCATGGCAGAGATAATTTTATAAAAGTACAGCAGATACTCAAGCACATCTGCTTCCCTGGCATATCTGGCTCCCCCTGGGTATACTCAGACACCTTGTCTGGTTTTATTTAAGGTGGACTCGGGTGGCTTTCTGGGTGAATTTATTTGCAGCTGGACTGGAAGGAGGTTGAGGTCTTTTCTGTGTGGTGGCAGAGCATTCACCCAAAATGTTTGAGTGGGCATTACAAACCCTGCTATTGTAGGAAGAGCTTAACCACAAGAAAAAGAGAATAAGGGGAAAGTTGTGATTCCGGTGTTCCTATGGCAGATTCAGAGAATGTGAAGATCATGGGCAATGGCAAATCCTTTGCTGTGCTACAGTGTGGCTCTGCCTGTCGGACCATTTCCATGGTTGGTATGTGAGGACTCAGTTCCAGAAATCCCTGCCAGAAATTTTTAGGGTCCGTTGTACCTCTATAGTGTCCTTGAGAGCATGGTTCAGATGTGCAAAAAGGAGCTGGGTATGACCCCACGTCTGCAGAAAACACAGGGCATGTGTCAGAGTGTGACCTTACTCTGAAAACCATGAGTTCAGAATTCGCAGCCAGGAAGTCAAGCATTAGGAAACCTGAAGGGGGAGGTGTTTGTAACCTCTGAAGTAACATTGCTGTGAAATGGCACAGATGTTTTGGGATGAAGAAGTTGAATATTATTCTTACTGCAAAGTACGTAAGATCTGCTGGGACTCTGCAGAGGTATGAACTGTGTTATTGCTGTCTTTGGTGTCATACAAGCAGAGTTGGCGCAAAACAGACCTTCCAGAGGGGAAGGAATGCCCTTATGCTTAGGGATGTTTCCTTCTTTTTGTAGTAATTCCAAAAAGCACAGCCATCCCGGCGCATTGAGTTGCAACAGTCCATGCTCCAGGTACAGCAAAGCACTCTCCCACATGGCGTGATGAATTCTGTTAATGAAAGCCTTTGGAAAGAATA
Source organism: Serilophus lunatus (assembly GCA_013399895.1). Taxonomy (NCBI): domain Eukaryota; kingdom Metazoa; phylum Chordata; class Aves; order Passeriformes; family Eurylaimidae; genus Serilophus; species Serilophus lunatus. The sequence goes on from VXBA01003842.1 coordinate 271,562, forward strand.
ATCTTTCTAAGCTTCATATGTACGTTCTGTATCAGTTTTGTGTGACTCCCAATGGTCTTGTATTGCTTTGAGGAATGGGACTGACTGCATCCTATCCTGCCCTGAAGGCATCTGTCAAGAACAGAGTAGGGTGCATCTCAACTGAAAACTCTGCATTCCTTTGTGAAACCTTTGTGCTTCTGTTGGTCCAAACTCCAGCTCCTCTTGAAGCCCTTCCAGCCAAGCATTCGAGCATTCCTGAGAGGAAGGCTTCATGGGAAGAATGTTTATGCCTGGTGTGTTAAAAGTGTGTCGCCTGGGCTGCTGCCATGCCAGCTGTCCCTGCCTGGCACCCTCTGGCCAGTGCTGCCTGTCATTGCTAGCACTGGAATTGGGGATATAAAAATAGAGAGTTCTTTTATCTATAAAAATAGAGAGTTTTCTGATGGAAATCAATTTTTAAAACTTCTACTGTACTAATTTAAACTATGTGGAACTAATGTAGTTTTTGCTGATCAAAACCACAGCGAAAAATGCTTTCTGACGATTCTGTAGGACTGGCCTGGTTCATATTTTTTTTTTTTTCCTGAAGATAAAGGATTACTCAAGTGATTTTTATTTTTTTTACATTCATTAAGTAGGCTCTTGCAATTGAGAATTCGGGTTTAATTATAAACTGTATTGGGCTATTAGCTGTGGTTTTAATCCCTTCCATTTTAATCCTTGGAAATCCATTTAATAATATATTCTCTTGGGTTTCTCTGTTATTCTTTTGTTGGCAATGAGTCGTGTCTTGAAAGGCTTTTCAATAGTACTCAAAATACAATAGTATGCTCTAAAATGCCAGGTAAAGAGCCATGTACTAAATGTCTCCTACAAAACTCTCCTGATTCAGGTAGCTAGCATGATTCTATGAAAGACTTAGTTCACAGCAAAAACTGAAAGGGAAAACAACTCTTCTACAGTTGAAAAGTAAACTCGATGAATTAAAATACTGGGTTATTGAGGTGGTAGGGTATACTTACTACTACTGGGCAGAGTAGCACATATCATGGAATCATTGAATACTTTGAGTGGGAAGGGACCTTAAAGATACCTAGTTCCAATCTCCCTGCCATGGGCAGGGATACCCTTCCACTATCCCAGATTGCTCAGCACCCCATCCAACCTGGCCTTGGACACTTCCAGGGATGGAGCAGCCACAGCTTCTTTGGGCAACCTGTGCCAGGGCCTCACTACCATCACAGGGAAGAATTCCTTCCTATTATCTAATCAAAATCAACAATCTAGAATAAGGATTTATTTCTGTTATGTCCATAGTTTCACTTTGGCTTTTGGACCTGGTAAGATTAGGAACACTGGCTGTAGGGGATTTAAGTGCTTATAAGGAGCCACCTTGTTCTCTGGGTTTGGTGCTTTGCTGTTACAGTAATGGCTGCTATTGATCAAAGTGACAGCTGCTCTAGTGGCTCAGTGTGGGTGGAACAGATGCACCCCCAAAACATTTATATTGTGTGTAGAGAAGCCAAGATAAAGTGATTCCCCAGTGAGAGATAGCCAACACAGTGTTTAACCAAGGTCATCCTGAATGTCTGCAGCGAAACTGGCAAAAGAAGAGATCTGTGCTGATTCCTTGTCTGTTGCCTTGCTTACCTCCCTGTTACTCATGGGGTAATGTAGCAAAAAGTTGAGTATTATCTGACATGCACTACTTTTAATTTTAAAGCATATTTGGGTAACTGCCCATGAAAATGTTCATCAGAATGTATGCTGAGATGGAATGGGCTAGAAACAAACAGGATGGAGAAACTACTGTGTGTTTTTTCCATGGCTCTGACCCAAAGTTTAGAGACAGTGATGCTAAGCTTCTGTCAGCCCCCAGTGGATCACGTTGCTTGGTGTGGAAGCACTCAGTAGCCACGTCACAAGTTGTGTCCATCAACTTTCTGCACATTGGCCCAAAATATGTTTCCTATCGTGTGATGAATTGCACAAGTCAGGAGAAGAAGCTTAAAGATGTAGAAATGTGAAGAAGGCAGCATCATTATTGAAAAGTAGAAAACAATGAGAAAAGGTACATTTGTACCTGAATTTTCTTGCTGGGGCAGAGGCACTTCTTCTGAAAGATGATAACTTCTAGTCTGTGTGAGTGGAATGGTGTAAATAAGACCCTCTTTTACTGCCACCAGAGGTCTTGAAATTTTTTATTGCTGGTTCTTTGCTTTTCCACAAAACAGTTGGAAAACTTTCCCAAACTCTCCCTAAGTGGTCTTTCTTACAACATTCCCTGTTACCATATGGTTCTTTCCTCTCAGGCAGTTGACTGGCATCACTTTTGTGGTTGTCAGGCCACCAGGAGTGACACAGAGAAAATTGGAGCTGCTCCAGTGCTGAAAAACACTTGGAGCAGCTGTTTGAGCTGCCCATGGTTCAACCTTGGGCAGTGCTGGTTTCACAAGCAATAAACAGGCCGATGTATTTGGCAACATTTGATTTATCCACTACCATTCCACTTGTTTCTGCACAAGCAGGAGCAACAGCTTTGGTGAACAGCCTGCATCACAAGTTGTCCAGGTTAATGGCAATACCTTCTGAAATCCCCAGAGCTTTGAAACTCTCCCACAAAAATTGAGATTGCCTAGAAAACTTAGAAAAAGTAGTTGGCAATTGTAAGATAATGGTGTTAAATAATAGTAGGTGAACACTTAAAGATCTCTGCAGCTGTTGGAATGCACGTGTTGCTGGGCATTACTTGAAGCAGTGAGTTAAATGCTTTACAGCCTTCCAGAACTTGTGGCGCAGTTAGCGCTGAGCACAACTGATGCTGACATCCCAAGAAGTTGAATGTGAATTGAATAGATATAAAAACTAAGAAAAATAGAAACTGGTGTAATGTTGGGGGGTTTTACATATATATTGAATACTTACATTAGAATCAGGCAAGTTCTTTGGAAAATGAACTATCTTGAGAATTCTGAGTGCATTGATTTAGACAATTTAATAGAATGGCCACACATAGAGATTTGGCAAAGGACCTAAACCATCTTATTGCCTACAAAGAACTGCTGATTGCAAGCAGACTTGGAGCATAATGAAGTTCCTTTCTAGTAGGAAGATGTTTTTGAGTTGCATCCTTACAGACTGATGTGAATTATTTACAGAGTCAATAGAAGTTCTCTATATAAGGGTCTGCGTTAGGTAATAGGACTTGATCCAGCTTAAAAATAAAACTGTATTGAGTTTGTATAATGACAGCTTGGGTGTGTGTGGCTTCTGAGTATTTACAGAAGATTCTATGTATGAATCAGTGCTATTTAGTTAATCAAATTGCTCACATTGTACTAATAATATTTACAGCTTTTCTATGTGTCAGAATTAATAGCTAGTAAGTTGTTCCTCCAAATAACAGTATGTGTGTCAATAATACAAGATGATGCCAGCAGTATGTTTATACAGGATAAAGCATTTCAAGTAGTTCAGGTAACTGGTTATAAGATGGAGTGGGAGTTTGAAATCTCTGTTAGCTTTTAACAATGAAAGCAGAACTTTATTGTGGAATGCTGATATGCCCTGCTATTGGAACTGAAGGGCACAAGTCTCTGCAAGCTACTGTCTTTATAACAGACATGAGACAGGACTATTCAAAGCACTGTATTCATGATGTGAGCATTGGCTTGGTGATTGATGGGAGATTTAGATTCCAGCTCAGTAAAATGCTTAAACTAGTGCTAAGGCTGACTCCAGACTAAAATGACATGATAATCCAAATCTATCCACTGGTCTGAGGGTGCAGTCTGATGGCTTTGCTGATATAGTGGTTACCTGCAACCAAAACAAAGGTAGTATCATATCACTCCCCTCCCTCCACCTGCCTGTATCTTCCTGCTGTTTTCCAACTTTTGTTTAGATTTATTAGGTTTGTGATGGCACAATAAGTTGATTCACATCAAGTGGAAAATTAGGGGAGCAAGGGGGGCATTGAGAGTGCCTGCAGCAGGGAGGACCATGTTTTCTGGCTGCAGGCAGGTGTTGGATCAGGTGAGTTATGTCACAACCCAAAATACGGCCCTCCAAGTAGTTGTGCTGGTAGAGCTGAGGAAAAGCACATACAAGAACAAATACTTTGCAAAAGGGAAAGGATGGTCAGTGGCTCCTAAAATTGGCATTGTTGCCAGAAAATGCAGTTTTTGAAGTGCAATCTGTTAGAGATCTTGTGAGGAACTTGTAGAAGTTAATCAGTTATTCCACCACCTGAGATTGACTTGCTCTCTAAGGTTGCCTGAGGGATGTGTAGTAACTCAGGAAATAAGTTTAGATGATGTTATGTATAATTGAAGTGGCTGATGAGAATTTGATGATTAGTATTTGGATTTATTTGGTAACAGCTGTTGTTTTTAACTGAGGGATCAAATTTAGCTTTTAGTTATAGGGGAAGTTGTAAGAAATTCTGATGAAGTGTCTTTTGATCATCCCTTCCAATTAATACTCTGTCATTCTACTGTAATGAAAAGACTTTATTTAAATCATGCAGGTGAACCTTTCAGACTGTTTACATGGTTTTTTTAAGTCTTTTTTAGTGATCACATACTAAAACATATCTTAGTTTAGCAACAGAACTCCACAGAGAAACAAAATATACATGGCCATATGGCCATATAATGTGAACCTGCAGATCTTTTTTACGTGATAGACCATTACATCTCAATGTTTGTTGTAAATCATATTCTTGGATTTCAATAATTTTAGATTCATACCAATTAATGTGCCAGAACAAAAAATTAAGAAATGATCATTTAAGGTGAGTGGCATCATTAATTAGCTAGTAAATGGTATTTGTGATTGATAAAAATGTGCAGGCTGGTACTAGTACTCCAGATAAATTTCCTTTCTGCATTGGAAGCATTAGGGTTTTAAACAACAGGTGAAGCTAGTGCTCAGGTTCTTGATTGGGCTGGAATAATCATCTTTTGGGTGAAAGGATATGTCTGACAGAGTGCTAGGATTTACTGGGCTGGTTTCTGAAGCTCTGATCTTAAAAGGCTTTACGCTTAACAGTTTTTAATTGTTGTTTTCTTAACCAGGATTGGGTTCTGCAGTCACATCAGTCTGGTCTTTCATAGTTCCCATTTTTCTTGCTGTCATGTTTATTTTGTGAAATATGATGAAAATGCTGTGCAGTCTCTCTTTAGAGATAACTTGGTGGATAAAACTAAAAGAAAATAAACAAATGAAAAGCCCCCACGGTCTCTTAGTGGATCAATAATGTGTCCTTAGTGTTGTTTTCCTCTTTTAAAAGATCATTCTCTTCTATCTGATGGAATTAACTGGCAGTGTCAGGGCTGGCACATCAGGTAAAAATTTGGCTTGAAATAGAGTTCAAACACACCATTCATTATCACCCGCTGTACACTGTGTCTAATTTATTAACTGTTGTCAGCACTTGTGCATAAGCATATGCACATATAAATATACATCACTGATCCTAAGGCTGCTGAATGCAGTAGTTGTAGAAGTGCTGTAGTTAATGGAAGGACAGTCCTGAACCCCGTTTGGGACATGGATGTGTTCCGTGGAAAGCAAATGAACTGTTTCCATGCAGTGCCTGGGAACAAAGGAGGGAGGGCTGTGAACCACTGGTGTTACATGGAGGTGGATGTAATAGAGCAGCAGACACTGGTCAGGGAAGTTGAAATTATACAGCTGGCAGGAAGGCATTGCAAATTAAGCTCCAGTCACCTGTAATGATCCCCACATCCTGAGGATGTGTAGGTAAAGTTGGTGATGCTTCTCAGTGCAGGGGATGCAAGAGAAGATAGTAGAGGCATTTATGGACACAGAGCAAAAATGGATGTCTGAGAAAGCCAGCAGTTCAGTGAGGACAGCATGAGAGAGCCTGTCATGAAGGAAGCAGAAAGAATATGGCTTAGTTAGCTAAACAGAATGAAGGTACCGAGGGACTATGATTGCTCTCCTTAAATACCTTGATGTAGAGGGAGAAGAGTTAAGTGGAAAAGGTTTTTGGCAAAGGCATATGAGTAGGTGTAAACTGCATAATGGTAAATTTAGTCTGGGAATTAGATGGCAGTCCTTCAGAGAACCAAACTGCTGAAACAGTTTATCAGGAGGAGTAGTGAGGGACAACTAGCCCACATTGTTTCAATATGAGCCATTTTAAGCATGAATAAGGCCTAGATCTTACGGCTCAAGAGCTTGGTTTCGGTCCTGGGTCCTAGAAGGATTACTGACATCTGAAAGAGGCCAGTTGCTTTATAGGGCTGGATAGAGGAGAGCAGAGATTTCTGAGTTACTCTGGTGCAACTAAAGTCCTGATCTCATGCAGTTCCCTGGTTTCACGTGCAGGGAAGCTTTAGATTCTGGATAGAATGGAAGGATATAAGGCAAAACATGCCTGGATTTCACAGGCCATTGCCACAGAATCCTATAGGAATCCAATAATCAAGTGATTTCCACAGAAGGACTTCCATCTTCAGCTCTGCTATGCTCGGATTTATTCTCTATTACTAGTTCAGCAACTTGATATGGTTAATTTGCCCTCATGGTCTTTCATTTTTCCCTTGCTCAAACGATAATAAAGCTTAACATTGCTGTAGGTTCTTGTGCTGAAGGAGATCTATAGTTGCTCCTATCTACTGTTTCCTGTCCCAGCAAGGGGCCTGAAATCTCACCCTTTGCTGCCAACTGTTGTCCTATGCTGCTGGAAACCACTGAAAAAATATGCTTCCTCCTCTTTCCCTTAGCACAGATTTACTTCCTATGGGACCTTCTGACTGTAGATCACAAATAACTTGTTAAAATGATCAATGGTTTTCCTCATTGAAATGAAAATCTGGTTATAGGATGGGTGGGTTTGTCAGATTTACTATGGTGACAACCCACAGAAATATTTAAGAGATGGTTGCACCAATTCATTTTCCTTTATAGCACAGCCTTGTGGAAGTTGACAGTTACCATGGTTTCACATGGCTCAACATTAGTTCCCCTGGAAAAAAAACAAAACAAAACCCAACCTTGTCTTGTTTTTTTCATAGCGAATGAGGTGGTGTTGTGTAAATTGAAATCCAAACAGATAACAAAATATGAATTTAAAAGGAATTTCAATAGAAGTATTGAAGAAAGGGAAGGAAGAAGCATGTCAGCTTGCAGAAACAAACTAACGTGGAGGTCACTGAGGAATCTACTTTAGTTAATTCCTGAGAGGAGCACAGGTGTGTTTGCAATGACAAGGCTTTTCCACCTGCCAGCTCTCAGGTGGATCTCACTACTTAAGATGGCTCCTGACAGAAGAGGGGAAATCAGTGTCCGGGCAAATTACTTGCTTAGAAAGACAGCGTTGTGTTTGATGTCTTCATTGGGTATTTTTTGTGCAAGGAAACACCTGTTCTATCTCATGCAGAAAAAATTATTATTTATACAGCTTAAATTAAAGGGGCAAAAACAAACTAGAAGAATGATCTATCTGGGAAGAAAACACTCCTTTTTTCAGTTGCAATTGCACCAAATGGTTTGAAAACATCGTGTATCGTGCCATCGTTTTTTGTGCTGGGTTGGTAATGAGCTCTTTGCTTTTGTAGCGACCTGTGGGTGCTCTGAACTTCTCCAGTCTGTCCCTCCCCTGCCCCCTGCTCCTGGGTGTGCTGTTTCCCACATTGTGTGACAGAGGCCGGGGTGAGGGAACGGAGGCATTAACAGTCCATCTATAGCTCTATAATCCATCAGGTCAGACAAAATGTGTTTGCACCGATGCTTTCCCTCGGGGCTCCTGGTGTGTGCGTCTGCAGAGATCTGATGAGATCAGTCAGTCACCATTAAGCCAAGGGATGGGAACACCCACCATCTCTGTTGCTTTTTTCCATGTCTGTCTGCTTCCCATTAGACATTTCTAGCAGTGTAGATTCAGGGCTGGGCATCAAGGGACCTCTTAAGCTAATAAACTGTGTTTGCTAATAAACAGTGTTTGGAATTGATGTCTTGTAATTGATCTGCTGTTGTTAAAAGATGAATTGCACTACTGAGTCAGGTTTGAGATAGTGATATAAATCTTTAGGCTGTTTTTAGGTAGATTCGATTTTGATGATCATTAGGGTGAAAGGTGCAATTTTAAAATAGAAAAGTCTTTTTTGCATGGAAAGCTTGTTATTGGCACTGTGTGATATATATATATAGTAGATATAACAGGGTCTGCAAATTAGTTGAGTGATTCAGTAACACCAGGTGGACTAATTATGAGAGGATACTTATTGAAAGCCAGCCTTCTAATCTATTTATAGATTCATTCTCTTGGGTTTTATGGTACATCATCTTAATGTGCTAATTACTAATTCAAATTAAAGAGTTGCCTAAAGCACAATAGAAATGTTATCACTGTTTGCTTGTACTTTTTTTTTTTTTTTTTTGCCTCTAATTTTTATGAGAAGGTAGAATACAGGGTAGTGTGTTGGTAGATGAAACAAGTACATGCACAGCACCTGGATGCAAATCCTTTAAATACCAGTTGATTCATGATTAAATTTGTAGGTAGTAAAAATCAGCATTATTGTTAGCAGACACACATTTTTATGTTGGAGATGGTGTGTTTTCAATAGCAGTGCACAGGAGAGGCTGGAGCTTTGTACCATTTGCAGTGAATCCTGGTCTGGGGGAGAACAACCATTGAGGTATTTGTTCTTCTTTGTTTTTATTTTGTTATAGCTACTAGAATTGCTGATGAGGGTTAAAAGTGCTGTAAAGAAGAAAAAACACAATACAGGTATGCATATTCAGGCATAGCTGGCTTGCAGAATAACCCTGTACACTGTCCTTTAGAGAGAGTGGTGTTAGGAGAGAGATAAAACATGTTTCTGTGAGCAAGTCTCAGTGCTATTGTTCAGATGAGGTGTCTTCAGTTCACCTTCCCTTTGATGGTTGCCAGAGCCTGCAGTTCTCTGGGACAAACCTGACTCTGTCAGCCTGAGCACATCTGGGACACAAGTGGTGTCTGCTTACATGCTGCAAATGCAGTGATATTTCTGGGAGTAACTAGTTTGAGAGGATTGTTTCGATTGCAGCAATCTGCAGCTGAGGTATTTTCTGAGTCTTTGGGGTTTAGTTCATAACAGCCTTTGGTACATTCGTGTGTTAGGAATTACTCTTTTGGTCCTACATGGTCATAGTGGTGCCAGTATGTGTGATATAATAAAGTATATTCCTGTTTGAACCCTTCTATCTGATAGTTTAAATTAATGTCCTGTTCCTCCACAAGCACCCCGAGACTTGTGTAAAAAACAAGTTTTCTCCTTTTACAGGCCATACATGATTTTATTGACTATAATCACACCACCCACAGCTATCTAGTTCCCACATTAAAGAACCTTAATGTATTTACCTGTCCTAGTGTTCCAGCTAGCCCACGTCGTTAAGATATTTACTGCCATTTTTATACCTCTCTATACTCTAGCTATGTCCTTTTTGAGGCAAGATAACTAGAATTCCACAGAGTCTCCAAGACACATGGTTACAGTGGCTTTGTAGTTGAAAAAAAAAAAATTTTATATGGGGAAAAAGAAAAGGGAGAAGCAATCTAACATCCTGTCTGCTCTTTCTAACAGTGGCTGAGTGGGGAGCTGATGTTCCCAAAATGACCATAACAGTTCTCTGCCCTGTCTTGAGCAGTGGTGGCTGATTTTGTGCCCCCTTTCCCCCCCCCCCTCAGTGTGTAGGAATTTAGGACAGCTTTTCTCTGGCGCTGTTTGCTGGTGTTGAACTTAATCCCTCAGTTTTGCTGCCCAGTCACTCAACATCATGAAATCCTCCTCATTATTCTCTTCTAGGACAGCTGTGATTTTCCTCACACTGAGTAATTTTGTATCATTACTAAATTCTGTTACTTCAGTGGAGGTAAAATCTAAAGATGTTTTTGAGCTGGTTCTGAAGAGGAAATCAGTCTCTCCCAGGATTTCCCGTATTCTTTTGCAGGAATAATTAACTATGAAATTAGTACATTTAAAGATGGTCACTTAGGGAAGTTTTGCTGTTTCCTATGGTTACAAAATGAGCCAGTGTCCCCATTCTGAACTGATGACTGAGTGGGCAGATGCCTGTGTTCAGCAGGGACAGGTAACTCAGGAAATTGTTGCTCGACTCAGAACAACTTTCATGCATGTTTTTCATAACTGGCTGAACAAAAATCCAGAAGAGCAGCCAACAAGTTTCTTTTAATGCTTTCAATCTTTGGAGCAGTTCCGGTTCCTTCTATTCTGCAAGGAATTCTGTGTTGACAACTTGGTTGACTCCCTCTTTTTAGTTTGCTTGTATAGAGTTAGAGTTCTACTCTGTCTTGGTGGACAGGCACATAAACACACATATATGCATAAATACCTTTCCCTCTTTCAGTAGATCTGTTGTGTTTGGGAAAAAATCAGCAAGTTCTCCTCTTAACATGTTGGATCTTACTACAGCTTGTAGAAGGCCCAAACATGCTGCTTGTAAGACAAACTCAATCCATGCAGTCCCCATTGAAGTTACAGACGCCTCAAGCTTGCTTGCCTCCCCCCTCTGGCAGAGGTTTTGTGCTCTGTGTCACAGGGCAGCTTTGGCACAGAGTCTGCCACCGTCCTTTTGGGCTGTTAGTAGGGGGTGTAACTTGAAAAATAGTCAGTTAATCTTTCTAGTAATGCAGTAATTGCAAGAGTATCATTACAGCACTGTCCATTTGGAATATATTACAGACCTCAGCATATTTACCCACGGGCATTTAAGCAGGCATGAACAACTGGCTTGAAAATCACTGTATTTCAAGCAATGCTTTGTTAACTCTGTACTTTGAAAGTAGGCATATATGCTCCCACCTCACTTTTTTCTCCTCCCTCAGAGAACTGTAAAATACAGCACTCAGTGTTTCCAAAGCCGAATTCTCTTAAAATTTAATTGAGGAAACTGTGATCCTATAAAAAAAACCCAAAATTCCCGCCTTACTTGGTCGTTAAAACCAAATTTTATACATCTGGAAAGCACCGTTCATTTCTTGTGTTACACAAAATTAGCACATCAGCTGAATGGAAAAGAAAATAAGAGATGAGACAATCTGCCAGTTATAATTATACTGTGCTGCTTGTATCAAATATAAAGAAAAAAATCCAACACAAAACATGTAGGAATATGACAAATGCAAAAGTAATAGACCATTAAATTTACCAGAACTGCATTCGTTACTGGAATCTGTTCTGGTAAAGATCAGATTTCCCAGCAAAGAGGGGTAGTTTTTCTGCATCCCACTCCCTGGAACTTACAGCTATTTGGACATAAATCTCTTCATGTGACCACCCAACAGGTGGATGATGAATTCGAGGGACATCGTCATTACATGTGGATTGTTTGTTTATGTTTTGTGCCACCTTTATGCTTGTAGGATTTTGTCATAATATTGAAAGCAGTTAAGCTGAATGGAGAGAACTTGTAAAAGTGTCTGCATGATGGTTATTTGGCATTGTTCCAAAGAGTGAGGCATGTTCTCTTTTACTAACAGAGATCCTAGTGAAAATAGCAGTAAACTTTCTAAAAGAAAAGCCATGTGTCACTGGAAGGATAGATCATGAAGACAAAAAAGCAGATAGGACTCTGAGTTTAGTGCCTCTATGCTGGGACTAGATGGATAACAATCCATAAACTTTTGGCACCACTAGAAATGCAATAGCAGTGATAGATATTTCATGCAGAAGTTGAATGCCATTATAAATAAGCTCACAGTATTCATCAGGTACTGAGGCACAGAGCTTCCTCTGCTTGTACCTAGCAAAATCTCCTGACCCAAACCAGACACGGACAAGCATCCCAGAGACTGGCAGTGAAGTATTATCGTTGGAGAGAAGATGTAAAGCTAATGTGGTTTCTCCACAGAAAATGAGCAAACAGCAAAAGGAAAATGATGGGGGAGTGGTGGCTGTCTGTGGTTCCAGATTTAGAGGCACTTGAAGCAATAAGGGAGTCAGGTTCAATGAAATCCAGTCCAGTATGATTCATACTATGTTTTCCAATGAAAATGTTTTTCATGCTTCTGTCCTGTGTCTGCGGGCCATTGGGACTAAAAATCTCTTTTGTGCTCTTGATTTTGCCACTGACTTAATTGTTGTCTTTATTCGGATCACTTCATTCCCAGATCTGTCTCTCGCTTCCAAAGCTTGACCTGCAGGAACTTTTTTTCCCCCACTATGTGTTTATACTGTGCTTTATAAGGTACTGCCATGATCTCTTGATAGCATCTGCTCATTGAAGAAGTGTTGCTTTGCTGCTATTAAGACTGGCAATAACACTTCTGGGGGGAGCATTATCTAAAAATTCCCACTTCCAAACTGGGACAATGTCATTCAGCTGCTTTAGAACATTGTTGTTTGCTCTGGTTGCTGTTTGTAGTTTCAAAGTCAATGATTCATGAGACTTCACTGTAAATCTTGTGAGATGCCTTTGCTGTTACATTATTGCATCCTCATGAGGTTCACAAATTTTATGTATATTAAAACAATTTTTTATTACAAATGTGTAGAATTTTAAGTAAATGAAATAGTAGTTTTTGTAGCTGATGACAGAACTCTAGATTTCCTTACACCCCCCCAGTAGGCTCAGGGCCAGTGTCTGAGCTTAAGAGTGAAATTTAATAAAACATCATTACTATCAGTCAACCTTGCTATAGCCTGTGATTGTTCTGAAGAAATGTATGCCTCTTTGTAACACTTCACACTATTTCTGAAAATACCTTTTGTATTTGTACAAGAAAATGGGTCATTTTATTGGCAGAAATGTTGTGCAGCAAAACAGGCTTAGCAGAAGATGGGTGTTCAGGTTTCCAGCTGGGATTCAGCTGAGTGATTTTCAAGAGCCCTACTGCTTCTTTGCTGCTCTCCAAACACTGGGTGGGTGGGGAGAGCCAACATGGAGTAATTAAAACAACTTCTGAGAGTGCTTTAGGAAAAGCTGCTAATACTGGGCACGCTGTAACACAGGAGCAGCACAGAAAGCTGTGTGTTGCTCTCTTCTGCTTGAGTTTTTTTTTTCCTGTTATTTCAGTATGATCCCATATGATCCAGGGCAAGCATGGCAAAAATTGTTGCATCTGCAATTGGCTGCAATGTTGATTATGTTGGGCTTGTGGCTACCAAGAAACCCAGAGAGTAATGGAAGTGGAGGATCTCACAGCACACCCCTAGAACAAGTCCATATGAGAATCCTTCAGCAATAGGAAAGTTCCTTTTCTTCTTGCTGTGGTAGTTGGACACACAGTTTATGGGTGAAGCATAAGTTTAGTCTAAAAGAGTAGGCAACTGGCATCAAATGTCCCAGAAGTTGTAACCTGACAACATGGGCCAGGAGTTGGAGTATGGAGGTGAAATACAGATTTTGAAAAGTCTACATGCGTTTGTATCTGTGAAGAGTTAAGGAAAATGAAATGGTTTTGTAAAGTAATCTGAACTTTTCGTTCCATAAAATATTTTTCCAGTATTGTATGCTTCTTAATGCAAAAGCTCTGCTACACTGGCAGCATCCCTGCCCACAAAGGCTGATGTTTGATATGCTCTGGCTTCTCACCCTGCAGCTGGCAGTGCAGAAAGATCACTGCTGCCCCTGACAAGGCTTACTCTTACTTAGAAATCTACTAATGTTATTTATAGACCACAAGAGTCCTTAGAGATAAGTGATTATATTTCATCCCTTTTTTATGAAGAATGAACCTCGAGCTTTCAAAGAAATACAATGCTAAGCATTTTCTCTGGCAGGAATGGCTGCTGCTAACCCTACCCTTGACAGTAAGGGGTGTGTAGCCTTGGACAAGTTGCTTAACTTCTGGGAATATCAGTTTCTCACTAAATTGGGAGGTTGTCATGTTTATCTCAGAGATGCACTTTGAAGCATAACCAAATAGTCTTGATTTAATTCTAATTTAAGTGTAATGCATTATTAAGACCAGGGAAGTGACTGGCCTAAGATAGAACATGTAGAAGTTCCAGGTCCACCATATGCTTTTAATCCATACTAACACTTTGCCTTGGATTGAGGCAGCACTGGACTGAAAGAAGACTGCTGTCATTAAACAACAACATTAAATTTTAATAAGATCCAAAATCTGGTTTGGGGGAAAAAAATCAAAAGAAATGGTAATTTCTGTGGCATAAGAAATTCCTGATAGGAACTGTCAAAATGAGCTGCAGATTTTTTTGTGAGATTGTTTTCATTAGAGCTGGGCTGATAGCAGCATCTTATTGAATACCCGGTCTGGAGAGGGATCAAATAAACTTAAGCTCCCATCTTTCCAACAGACTGAGAATCCAGATTTCCTAGAGCAGACAGGTGTTTCAACTGAACCTCAGATAAAGCAGTTCTTGGTATTTCTTTAACTTGAATTATGAGTTTACAAATAGAATCTTTGTGCATTTTTCATGTAAATTTAGCTCAGAGAAGATACAGGTGTGTATATACACATATATACCTTAATGCAAAATGTTTCTTGTCATTATGAGAAGGCAGTGGTGGAATATGACTAGGTTTTGACCAACTGTAGTTGTTCTAAAAATAAAACAAAACCCCAGTAAACCAAACCAAAGAACAACAACAAAAGAAGTGTGTGGGAGTTTTAAGGATATTGAAAAAACTTGGGTATTTTATTTTTAATTATAACCTGGTGTTTTATTAATGCTTGTGAATATAGTAGGGTTAAGCTTTTTAATAAAAGTATGCTTCAGGCCAAATCGTATATTATCAAAAATCTTTTATGCATTATATTATGCACTAATGATATGCCAGATCCAGAAGGGAAATAACTGTACTTGTACTTGAGGAGTGAAGTGAGATCTGATGGGAAAGGCTGACAGACTTCTTTGCTTCTAGTGAGAATTTCTGTGGGCTGTGCCAACAAAAAGGGAAACTGGAGATTCAAAATGGTGCCTGTAGAAACTGCCACCTAATTATCCCTCCGAAGTGAGACTGCAGGAGCTCATTGAGGATTCAGAAGAGCTGGTAATCCCAGTACTTGCCTCCTACAGCTCATCAACTCCTTGCTGTGGAGAGGAATAGAACCATGGCCCCAGCTTCTCCAGCTCAGCTGGGAAGCAGATAGCTGGCTCTCATAACCTCAGACAGTCTGTTCCAGCCATCCCAGTCACACCTTCCCATGGCTAAGCCTCACTGGGAAAGGCAGCAGCACTTCTAGGACAGCCCTGCCTTGTTAGAAACGTCACCTTCCTGTTTTCATACTCACTCAAACTCAGATTTTTATTCTGAGGGGCTTGGGCTACACGTCCCACTTCTCATGTTTCAGAAAATAAATCCCTTTACAGGGAGCTCCTGCTGCATAGGTGGACTTTGATGATGTTGGTGTTGCCTGTGCACAACCTTCAGAGCAGAATTTGCACCACTGGTGAAATTAATGCTGGATTTGTGTGACCATCTCCTTGGTTTCTTCAACAGAGTGGTTTGTTTTTTCCAGTAGCTACTGAGGGAATGGATGGAACTATCAAATGTGTTTGTCTAGTGATTCATGCTGTTCCCTTCTTGAGGAGTTTTAAGACTGCATTGACATGGAATATTTCACCAAGTAGGAAGATATAACTGCCATCACTTTGTGCCATGCAAGGCCAGATTTCCTGTGTTAGCAGGACTGTTAGCAGTGTTCTTCCATTTTGGATGTAGCCTCAATTCCCCTTTCCTAATTTTAGCTGCCTAACTGAGGTGAGTGATTTAGGAGCCAGTTGGCCCCAGCCTCTGCTGTCAGCAGAGAGCGTTAGGCAGTTCAAGGGATGATTCAGCTCTGCAGTTGGGCTGCGC
Source organism: Serilophus lunatus (assembly GCA_013399895.1). Taxonomy (NCBI): domain Eukaryota; kingdom Metazoa; phylum Chordata; class Aves; order Passeriformes; family Eurylaimidae; genus Serilophus; species Serilophus lunatus. Next base: position 287,348 of record VXBA01003842.1, read on the forward strand.
TGGTTGCCAAAAAATGCCTCCTCTCCTGAGTGAGAGACCAGCCTCAATTTTATCCCTGGCTTCATCCCACCCTGCCATATGACTGCTCTGACAGGGTAAGAGGAGTCCTCTGTTCTGGCTAATGAGTATCTGAAGGATTGCCTTCCTTTTTTATAAGTCTTCACTTTTGCCCTTTTTTTTTGCTTTATGTGAAAGGAGATATTTAAAAACAGGATATCAGGAGGACTATGGGACACTTTTTTGCTTGTACCTCTTTTGATTCTACTAGAGAGATAGTTAAAAATAAATAAACAAACAAGAAAAGATTCCTTCCTCCCAAATCTCTCCCCCTTCCAACCCAAACACATACAAAACCCTCCCAACAAAACATGAAACCAAGTCCTCATTTTCCCAGCTGTACTGGGTATTTTCCTTTAAAAGCTCGATTATTGTTTGCATTTCATATAGTAGGTCTCCAGGTGAGCCAGGCACATTTTATTTTACCTTTGTAAGCAAACAGCCATAAATTAGCTTAAGCTGGCTGCCTTCTCTTCCAAGAAGATTTTCAGAACATGGAACCTGCCTGAATATGGAAGTTTGTCCTGACACTTTCAGGTGTCTTTGTCATGTGCTGTACTATCAGACTGTGGCTTAATACCATCTACAAACCTGTTGTGTGTTTAAGAACAAAAGTATAATTTTTTTACACTACTTTTGTATTCTCTTTTGTTTCCTTTTTCCTCTTTTCCTAATTTCCCTTCTTCCACCAGGATCCATCATGCTCTTGCTTCTAGTCTGTGTAAAAGTTGTGTCATCTGGTACAGAGCACATACTTTCAACATGTATTGTCAATATTGGTTAATGTTGTTGTTGTTATTGTTGTCAGCAACATCTTAGGGCTACTTGCCCCCGAATCAAGTAGACTTTCAGTAAACTCTGGGATCAATTTACATTTTCCAGCTTGCTAGTTCTAGAAAATGCAAAATACTGAGAGAGAACTTAGAAAAATACAGCTAGAAAATGTTTGGCCTCTGCAATTGCTTCAAGTTTTTTCTTTTTATATTGTTTGTCTTTTTTTCCCTAGAGTCTGGTATGTTTGTAAACCACAATTTTAGAGTCTCTATTTCAGACCATGCACTCAGGGAATGGAGGCATTGCCTCACATTAGCAGGACCATTCAAGAGTGACCCACAGGACCTGAAGAGAAAGACTTCCTGAAAATGATCATTTATGTGAGGTCTGTAAAGTTTTGCAAATCTCATGGAATAGTGCTTTGCAAAGGTGAGTAAAATTAAGAGGAGGAGGATGTTTTCACAGAAATTCTCTGAGCAGTGGCATCAATTTAATTGTTTTGTGATTAGTTACTTAAGTTATGTGTTAGTTACTTGATGAGAACAGTTTTTCATTTCAGCCTGTTTTACCTGAAAGCTCAGAAGTATAAACATAGTTCTGCAATCTTGAGTTGCAAACTGCATTCTAATACTAAATTCCAAACAAAATACTGTTTTCAGTCACTTTTTAATTTAAATTTCTGGCATTTTCTATTGATAATGTCACAGGTTCCAGAGACAAAAGATATACATACTTTCTACTTGACGACTTTTGTAACAGATTGTTAAAAAGACAACTGGAAACTCCAGTAAATAGTAAGAAGCAATGTCAGAGAATGAGCTGTTCAAACTTTATTGGCTGTGTTTTAAGAAGTCACAAGTACTACACTGTAATTAATTCCATTTTGCTGATTTTTATGCTGGAAATGTGTTTCATCTGTGAATGTGGAGGAGAAAAACAAAGGCTTTAAGAAATATCAACATTTAGGTTATTCAGCATTCACTAATTTTCTGAAAGATGTCAGAACATAATTTTATCCGTCTATCTGCTGGTAGAATGCTCTCACCTGGTTTAAATAATACTTCAGCAGAGTTTGAAATGATTGATGAAAGCAAAGCAGGAGTCATTCGCTGCAACTGAAATGTTGGCTAAGTCTTCGTTAATGTACTGTTACAGCTGCTTTCTGGATTTCACCAGTAAGAATTACTAAGCCCTCACAGCCTGAAGTTTATTTTCCGTAGCCCATAACAAGAGCTGGTGTAAATCAAGGTTCTATTGCTCACTTTGGAACTGCGATGGTGATTTATTTGGTTGGGAAGGTGACCTCATTAGCCCAGCTGAGCAGAGGCCAGGTGCCAAAAAGATTGAAATCAAAAGCAGTATTTTTTCAATAGAAACTTTAAGTAGCTTTTCTTTAAGAACGTTGGAACTTTAAAGACTAATTGTATGGACTTTGCTGGGTTAGGCAATGTGTTCTGGGTCATGTTTGGGAAGTCAGAAAAATCTGTGCAGTCGTATCAAGCTCATATTTTTTATACTATTCAGAGATATTGGAATTCAAGGTGAAAGGTTGTGGGGTTTTTTTGGTTGGTTGTTTTTGGAGTTTTTTTACCAGAAAATTTGTCAAAGAGATTGTAATAATGCTTCCCCACTTTTCTGGCCATAGTCAAGGATGACCTAGAGCAAAAACAATATCTGCCTTTTTTTTATTGGAAGCATCCACAATTAATTTGAAAACTTGTTAACTGTTTATTTACTTTTCTTAAAAGTTCAGCAGTTAAAGGCTTGTAATTGGCAGGGGGGTTGGAACTAGATGGTCTTTAAGGTCTCTTCCAGGCCAAACCATTGTGTGATTCTATGTTAGAATTAATTATCCAGAGGTGAGTTGATCAGTTTGTTCTGTTTGTCATCATCTCATACAGTGTCTATAAACAGTGTATTTACTGTAGCAGTGGTATTCAGCTGGTAGTGTGGATCCCAGCTCTGTGCAGGCGCAGCTCCTGCCTTTGTGTGGAACAGGCACAGCAGGAGCAGATCTCTGAGCTGCCAGGGCAGGGCTCTCTCCATGCCATGGGATAACCCCAGTGTGACAGCACCAGCTAGGGCAGAGAGCGAGAGGCCCACGGGCAGCATGGAGACACCCATCGTCTCTGCACTGAGTCACCACCTTTTCCACACTAATTTCTTGGCAAATAGTCTCTGGTGCTACGTTACCTCAAATCAGATTGTTTTTTGTGTTGATCCCCCTTGGTGTATGGAAGTGTTGTCAGTAGTGTGGATGTGGTGCTTACGGACGTGGTTTAGTGATGGACTTTGTGTTAGGTTCGACCTGATGATCTTCGGGGCCTATTCCAACCTAAATATTTCTCTGATCCAATGGGTTTGGTTTTTAGATGGAATATCTGATGCACAGCTATGGAGAATGTGTTACTGGTGGGACATCAGAAAAGCCAGAACAGGAATCAAGCACAGTGCAGAAAGGACTGACCTCACCCTTGCCATTTCCTTGAATTTCTCATGAGCTCAGGAAATGTGGTAATTGGGAATTTCAGTAAGGTAGCCGAATAGTAAAAAAGAAAACAAACTGCACCACCAGTCCCTTTGCCCATCTGACCTTTAAGTCCACACAACCTTGGACGGAAACAGCACAAGTTTGAGACGTTGAGACGTTTGCTTGTTACTTGCAGAATCAGCCACCCTTGTGGAAGCCCTTTAGTAGGATTTAAGCATTGCTGTGGCCCTTCCACGAGGCTCTCTGGAGGAAACCTACCCTCCCTGTTACCTAACAGTTCATAAGTTATTGTTGGTTAACCAGGAATTTTATCCCACACTTCACATTTGGGAACAGATTGGAAACTGCTCTGTCCATAATAGGAGGGAGAGGTTCTGAGTTTTATGGTATGCATGGTAATAAAAAGCAAAGCAATTGTCACATGCATCTTGGCTTGAATCGTGACAAGAAGCAGATGTGTGGCATGCTTTTTCCTTCACTTGTATGTGTGCCAAATGGCGCAAAATTCTGAAATGTTTTCTGCTTTTTGTTGCAATTTAATCTTCTCCTGAATAAACTGAACATGACAGTGAGTCCATGCAGAACAGTTGCATGGTTTGACATTTCTGTGACTTTTCAGAAAGTGCTTGATTTGTGTTTATTTTGAAGGAAAGTAGGGAAAGGATTATATTCATCTTGTGTTGAAAAGATAAGTATGTTTTCAGGTTAGAAAACCATAAAAAGCATATTCGCTGTTTACAAGTAATGACCCTATATTTTATTAACAGTTCACAGACTAGTGAACTCTCTTGTACAACTCAAGAGCTTTATTTTTGTCTGTTTAGATGCACATATGTCTGCTCAAAAATACAGGCATTATTAAATCCAGTTTAACCTACTGACTCCAATAACACTAGGAGACACATATGTGCATGTACATGTGGATGGATGTCCTTCCTGATAAGTGTATTTCCAGAGCACCTGCCCAGCTCACGTTGGGTTTTTCAGATACTTTACTGTGAGTGTAGGTTTCCACTTCTGTATAAATGTGTTATCCCGGTCCGAGCCTTCCTAAGCTCTTGTATTCCATGGTAGTGAGTTCTGCAAAGTGATTGTGTATGGTGAAGGTGTGCATTTCCTTTCCAGTCTAACCCTGTGATAGAGAAACAGATTATGGGGTTTGATCTCATGCCAAGCCCTGCACAGCCCTTTAGCAGAGTCACATGATCATGAGGTCAGCTCTCAGTTCTTAAGAAACATAGCAGATAGTCCACGATTTAGACAACTGAGTCCATTAAATGAGAGATCTTCCTTTTAATCATATAAAGCTGGGTAATAAACTTTCTTGTAATAATTTTCAAGATGCCTCTTTTGAGATAGTTGTAGAAAAGATGCTCTATTTTAAATATCCAAAACGGACTTATGAAATGGCTGTAAAGCTGCAAAGCATTTCTGAGCTGGAACCACATTTCAAAAGAGAACAGCCTTTCTGCAAACACAGTATGTGTAATTGCCACTGCTTTCGATGTGTCTCTTATTTTGCTGGGCAATAAAAGTAAACTGTAGTTCTTGGCTATCCTCTGACTTCAGTGATGGCTTGAGATTTAAAAAGCAGTAGAGAGATCAGCTTAGCTTTTTGTATGCAGGGGTTTGAGCAAATGCAGTTAAAAAGGGAAGATCTCAAACTCCGGAGGAAAAAGAAATGTCACAAAGTATTATAATGCTGGATTAGGAGTGGTCCAGCTAAGAATGCTGATAAAGAAAGGTTACTAGAATTCTTCATCCCTTTAACCTTTCTCCTTTCGAGCTTTTGTTGATAATAGCAATAATATAACAAGATGGATTTCGGTCATGTGAGAAGGGCTCCTTATCACTGTGTAGAGCCACTGAAAGGGATGAATGATAGCACAAACAGCAAACAAGTTGATCTTTTTAAGAACTATTTTAAGAGCTGTTCATCCCAGCACACCTGGAAGCATTGGATTTGTCTTTAACCATCACTGGTACTTGTCTCAGCTGCTCACTTAACTTTAAGAGATTCTGAAGAATCCTTAACATATGTTAAAAGTTCTTAATGTTCATTTTTAGTAAGATTAGTGGTTTGGAGCTTTTCTACTGAAAACAATAAAATATATTTCAAGTAGAATCTTGCTTTAATCCAGTTACCAAGTTAAACAGAAGTTTCAGAGACTCCTGTAGTGTTAAGTTCTGCCTTTCTGGGGGATGTGGATGTAGACGTTTTGTGACAGTTGTGTGTGGAGACTAGAGCTGCTTTCCTCTTTTGAGTTCATTAATATCTGTTGTAACTGTAGTTCTTTTTCTGGTCTAAGTGATCTAATTCTTCAGACATTTCAGGAGAAGAAATGGAAAAAAATCCAAACCACACCACCACTTTAAGACATTTTATATGGTAAAATAATGTCTTCTCACTGTCATGCAAAACTTTTCCATTTTGATTCTGTTCCTTAAAAAGTGTCTTAACTTCCACAAATAATTTCATATTCCGAGAAAATGAAGACCATGAGCAGAATTTACTGCAAAACTGAATAATCAGTTATATCATCAGTTACATACACAAATAGATTCTATTACTGAGGAGAGCAAAGATGGAAATTTAAGATTAGCTGAATGGTTCCATTTGAGCAGAGTAAATGTGAGTAAGGAAATGTTGTATGGCAGTGGAAAACTGTCTTCATCTTTTAATTGCTCATGGCCAGACATTTTTCTGTAGACTTTTTTTTTTTTTTTAAAGGATGAGTTCCTGTAAATGTAAGTGAATACCACTGAAATTCTTAATGTAGTGCACTCAAATGAGGTCTCCTGGTCAGGGGACAAATCCTTTAGGATTTACAAAATATATTGAGCTGTTATTTAAAGTAAGCACAAGCTTTGTTAATTGCATTCCCTGTGGAAATGGTAATAGGATTTCTGATTCTTCATTCACAGGAATAGTGAAATTATAGCTTAAGAATAATTGTCTGAAAAAATCCCAATGGAAATGAAAAAATTACACATTAGTCATCTACTTCTCAGCTCTATAGCAGCTCAGCAATCCCACCAGAGGCATCAGGGCTGAGAAAGATGTGGAGATTAGGCAGCCAGCAATATTTCACACTGATGTGTGATGTATGTTTAGTGTTAAGTATTCAAACCTGGATTGTGTTGTGTGTGCTGCCCCAAAACTGGAAACAGTTTGCTGGTGGAAGATGTTTGGAAGGGTAGTTACCAAGTTTAGATTACTTTTCCCCACTATATTCCCACCACACATCTTGCAGTTTAATATTGCTCAGATGGGTTTGGGGTTTTTTTCTGCAGGATGTGCACAATTAGAGTGGGTTTTTTTCAGGGGACTGAAAATACCATCTCTTAAAAAAAACGCAAAGCCCTAAACCTAAGAACAGTTTACTTGATGACTAAGAGCAATCTGCAAATTCCAGAAGTTTTTGCAGAAGGGGACCTGAACTTTCATAGTCACATGCTTTCCCCCTCTGCCTTCACTGAGGATGGATGTACTAACTGAGCTGTGTCAGTCTAGGGAATGTTCTGCATGGTTGCAGTCACCCTCCAGTCCATCTGAGAAGGAGTGAGAACACAGTACTAAGCACCTCTCAGAAATCCTTTCATTTTTATCCCAGACACCTTTAAAAAAATAGTTACATGCATATGAAACTAAATTTCCTCCTTATTGACTAGATAACTGTTTTATACATGATTCTTTCTTAAGCTTGTTCTCTTTGCCTTGTTCTCAGTGTGAATTGTTTCAGAATTGCTGTCTGAAGTCTCCAGCATTTAACACCTCTGGCTGTTTAAGAATAATCACTAACTAAATGAACACAATTGTCTATCTTATATGCTGCATTTTTCCTGTCCCCTTGGAGTTATCAGTGCTTTGTTCTTCCCTATTTGCACATAAAGTCTTCTCCACTCACCTCTCTGACACTCCTGTAAAACAGAGAGTGCAGTCAAAGACATTCCAAGTCACATTTGGAAGTATTCTGAGAGAGCAGCTCACTTCAAATGGAACCTGGGGACTTTGAAGCTTGGTCCCCAGATTTGTTAGATTAATGCTGAACCAGAAATCCCACATTGATATTGTGGTGGAAAATACAGTGATCCCCTTAACACAGCTTCCATCTGACACGTTGGCAAGCAAGCTCGTATTTCTACTTCCTGATACACATTCTACTTCTCTCTCAAAGGAATAGGAGACAAATATCTTGTCAGGGGTTTGATTTATGATTAATTGTTAAAGGACCGAATTTTCTGCAGTAACATAAGATCTGGGAGTGAAAGTATAAATTACTGTATTGTTTCCTTTGACACAAATACCTGCTTTGGCTTCAGGGAGTTTTATCTTGCCATGTTTAAGTCTCTTAATGATACTAGCAGGTACTTTTTCAGAAGATTTATGACTTCCAGTGAAGTAAGGGATGACAAAAGTATTAAAAAAACCCCAAGACAAACACAAACCTAACTCCTGTTTTTGCTCTGGGGCTTCCTTTTTTCCTCACATAAGTCTGGAGATCCATGTGGAACTGTTGCTGAAGCAGCTGTGCTGTTGCAGTTTTGCACACAAGTTACCTTTAAAATGATTTACAGTGATTTTGTTTCTGTTTGTTTATTTGATGATTTTGTTTGTTTTTTTGGGTTGGTTTTTTTTAAGACAAGCATCCTTTAATTGCCAGAACTTTTTTTCCACATTCCTCTTTCCCTCATGTATTGTATGTTGAGTAACACTTTCCTCTGACTTGACAGCGTGAACTGTCAGAGTTTCATAGCCTTAGAAACACCAGCAGGCAGCCTAAAAAGGCACAAGCATGTAGAAAACTGATGGCGTCACAGATGGAGGTGGCAAATGAGCATCTCTGTCACTTTGCCTATTGACACCGGGCTACAAGGAGTCTCGGGAGTTAAGAACACTGAAGAATAAAAACTCATGTGACAGCTCTCTAAGGATACCTGTGTGTATGGCATGGCATGCTGGGGAAAAAAGTACTGAGAAACATTCACCAAATGGAAGATTAATCCAATTCGTTCTCCCCAATGAAACAGCATCATTTTGATAAACTAATTAGCAGTGACAGACTCCATCCTTGGGGAGACTTAAGCAAGTCCTGGATCATTTCTTTGAGTCAGCCCCAGAAAATGTTTGGCTGTCAGCTCCATCCTGAGTGCTGCCAATCAGCAAATTTCCTTCCAATAAATAAATTCCAGGCACACTCCGTTCACTTGGCTGTTCTTTTTTAGGCTCAATTGTAACCAACGTCAGATTTTGAATAAAAAATACAACTTCATATAGATATCTTTGCTACTTTTCAAGTTCACCACGTTGTTTGAGATGGCATTCAGTGCATCCTTTAAAAGACTTTTCCCACATACTTGCAAACTCTTCACCATTTTGGCATTCCTGCAGGGTTCTTAACTAACTGTTCTTTCATGAGGAAAAAAATACTTCAGTGTATAAGATTTTTCTTTTTTAAAAAAAAAATCTCAAGGGAAACTAAAAATTCTTTAAAATGTTGAAGTGAGAGAAGTTATATATTACTTTTATTGACTATCTATTTCCTTCCCTGTATAAGTCTCAATTTTGTTTGTCTTGAAATGTGGATTTATGCAGAATTCTGCACTTGGAAAGGCAAGAAGGGCATTTGTACATTTTTTCTTACTTTCCTCGTTCTGCCTTTATGAAGGCAGAACATTCAATAGGTCAGAATTATAGAGGAGCAGCGACAGGAGTATTTTTGCACCAACAATTATGGAAGCACTCACTTTTTCCTCACTGTATTTCAGCTTTCTGAGAATTCCTATGGTCTTTAAAGCTGTTTGAAAAAGATGGTTGTGGGTTTTACACCCAACTACAATCTAGTTCTTCATTCTGTAAGGGCTGAGTTGATTGCAGTGGTACAGAATCAAGTTCTGAATCAGAAGTGACATGATGATGAAGTCAATAATGCAACTCTGAGTGTTTCAGCTGCCCTCCATCCGTCTTAGTAGAGGTAGAGTGGCTGCTAGTCCAGTGCTACAAACCCAGCTGCCCAGTTCCTTTCTCTCTGCTCAGCTGGCTGCTTGGAAGGTATTACCACTTGTAGGCAGGAGACAGTGCCAGACAAGGACTTTTCTGACATTTTCACCTTCTCAGTTGTTGTTCTTCCTCTAATGCTGTCAGCAGCCAATGTTTTCCATGGTGACTTGGAGCAGCTCCTGGCTCCTTGCAAGCATTCTTGGCCAAAGCCAGGCATGGTGGTGACAATTTGTCAATAAGACCAGAGTAGAAATGGCAGCAAAGCTGAAGTAAGTAGTAGAGATATCTGTCTCTTTCCTCCACTGAAAATATGCCCATGGTAAAGGAGAGGAGAGGCAAAGATTTTGGAATTTCTTCTGTAGAACTACCTGTAATTGTGAGTCTCTCCAAGATGAGAGAGCATCTTAAAAAATTGAAAAAAAAAAAAAAAAAAAAAACCCCAAAAAAATTTTAAGGAAAAAAAAAAAAAAAANAAGTAATTTGTACCCCAAACACGAAGATGTCCACAGTTGCCACTACGTCTGTGTCTCTTGTGTGCAGTTGAGGACTTCCATGGTCGAAATGCTCTTTGGAGCACTGGCACAACTTGCTCTGGATTAATGGCCCCTACTAAGTGCTCTGTGTCTGTTAGGAAGATGACATGTGGGAATTTTTAGGGAGTTTATATAAAGAAGTAGTGGAGAGATTGCTATCCCTTCAGCCCTGCAAGGCCAGTAACACTCCTGTGCAGCCCACATGGGAATTTCAGCTGCTCGCACAGAAAATAGTTTTCATATGATGTAGAAAAAATATGACAGTAATTCCCTGGTCTTGGTGAATCAGATAAAGTGCCCCAGTTATACTCTCCCATCCTCCCAGGCTGTTTGATGGTTCTTTTTCATTATACAATAGAAGATAGTGCCCTTCAGTCAAATCTAGCAAGTGAAAGCAGTAATGGGTTAGCAGCCACCAATATCAGTAAAATAAGGTTACACAGCAGTGTTCCTCAGCCCAATGTGTCCGTGTGTGTCTATATATAAATATACACACACTTTCCCTTAAACCCTTAGTTTGAAATTACTGCTTCCCTGACCCACCACGCAATGCAAGCTCTCCACAGCCCCTTGAAAATGGATATGAGAACATTTCCCAAAGCGCCACTTAATGAGCTGTAAAAATGTTTTTTATTTACCAAATCCCAGCAACCCAACCACTGCCTGAACAATATAACCAACTCCCTGCTCCCTAGAGCTTTGAAGTTTATACTGTACATAAGTAACAGGTTTTTGAGAGAGAATTCTTCACCCTCTTCCCTCAGGGCTGCATCTTCCCTCTTTTCCACACAAGCCCGAGTAGCTGCGCTGTCATGTGTGGGGCCCTGCCAGACTGGAGAGAGCAGGATTTTCCTCCCTAACTAGTGGGTCTGCTGTGTAATTGGTGCTGTGATCCTTATTTTTTCGGTAGCCCTTATTCCTGAAGGACGTTAGCAAGAGAGGTTTCTATTATTTGCATGTTTTATCTGTGCCAGACACAAGGATGAGGGAAGAATGCCAGGCATTTTTGGGTCCGTGTGAGTTTTATTCCTCAAAGAGCTGAGTCCTTACCCCATTTCCACCAGTGGTGATTAAGAGTATCTGCACCAAAGCTCATGGAGATGCTTTTTTGTCTGCTAAATTAATGTCTCCACTGACAGGCCCCAACTCATGGCTGTTTTTTGCCCACTGATGAGTTGGTAGAAAGTCTCTTCAAATGAAAACTGAGGTCCTGAAGTTTTAACGTGGATCATCCCATTCCACGTATGCAAGCTCTGAGTCAGCAGTGAATCCACCAAAGGCTCTGCATTGTGCTTCCATGAAGAGAATTGTTGGGGAAGCAAAGAGTGTCGCAGTGCACTGCCTTGGAAACTCATCTCTGAGCGTAGTGTTGGTGCCTCTCACCATGGGGAAAGTGAAAATAAGTGAGGATTCCATATTGTCAGAAAAAGGTATTTTCTGGTTGTAATTTAAGTTGGAAAAACCAGCAGCTAATCCTTTTGAAAGTTACTTACCATGGGTAGAATTGAATAAAATAGGTTAGCAGAGGACTCAAAGAAATCCGATCACTTTTTCTAGAAGTATTTGCCTACTCCATACAGTATTTTTGGTAAAATTAATCCATTTAGTACGAAAGACTTTTTTCATCTTTACCTCCAGCTTCTACAAGCATTTATTGGAAAGAGTTTGAGATATTTTTTTGCTACCTGGCATGGTTTATAGTGCCTATCTGTTTTCTGTCTGTGTTATATTCCACCAGGAGCATCATGGTAGGAGAAACAATATATGTCCAACATTGCATTAATGTAAATCATGATGGAGTTGGTCATCTATATTTCATGTATCTGACCTTTTGCTCAAATCACACTGTGTTGTACAGGGAGTGCTGCTGGGCTGTCCATCATTCTGACTGTTGTCATCAGATACAGTCACATCATTAAATGACTGCAAAACAGTGGAGAAGCCATATGGATAACATATTCTTCAGCTCTTCATTCTCTGCCTTAGTATATATATTTATGCTTTTGTTGTTTTTATAAAATGTTTTGCATTTCTAATTCTTTTGGATAAAATTATTCACATTTATAATCTGATTTTAGATACTTGAAGTTGTGCCACTGATGCAGCATGTATGCCAGATTCAAATATACATTTTCCCCTGAAATCTTAATTAGCCTAGCTTATACTAAAATTCAAGATACTCTTTTGCCCAGCCATTTCTTTTGTGGTGAACGGGTCAAGCTGAACTGTCCTTATTTAATACAGTTGATGCATGAAATTGCTTAAAAAGAAATTATTTTACAATGAAGCAATAATCTTGAGAAAGCTTGCAGCAGTTTTGGCTAAGATTCTCTTAGAAGGGAAAGAAAACAAAAAACAACTCACTGGTAGGTTGGAAAGAGTTCAATTTATAATGACATATAAAAGGATTAAGACAGAAATTACTTTATAATATCATCTTCTTGGGATATGAGCCATTGCTCGTTACTCCTTCGATTTGTTTTTACACATTGCAGCTGCCTCTGAAGTGCTAAATTTGTAATTGTCCCCATCTCTTTTTGTACATTACAGCAGGTTGTGCCACAGCAGAGACCTGTTCACAGTGTCAGGAGGATGACACCCAGCAAGATGTGTGAGCACAGGGCTGAGCAGGGCTGGGGATGAAACTGCTGTGCCTGTGGAGCTTGGCTTGAGTAGAGAAATGGCAGAGGGGCAGAAGTGGGGGTGTAGGGTGATAACTTCCCTGAATCAACTCAGGAGGATTGGACTGGATACACCTAAGGATTGTATTCAATCCACTCTGGAGACACTGTGGTGTTTGGCTCCTGTTGAGCTCATCCTCTCCCAGCTGTTCATTTGTGCTGCAGCAAGAGCCTTTGAACATTTTGCTTTTGCATCACTGCTGGTATCCATCTCTGTGGTGTAGGCTAGTTACTCATCTCAGGGAGGAAAGAAAGAAAATGTGCGCAATGTGCTACCACAGTTTTGTAATTACACATTGGTTTTACTGTGGAGAAGTATAAATGATTACACATGGCACGAGGTGATGGAATGGGGCCTTGGATATGTGCTGGGATAACTGAGTTGTAACAGCTGTATGACTTCGTCTGTTGCATAAAGCCTCCCAAGAATTCATTGGTGCCAGTTCAGAAGTTCATAACTTGGGTGGCTGGGAAAGATGGGCTATATGAATATTGTGATGAGGGCAGATTGAGTCCACTTGACCTGGGTCACTCCCTGAAAGCTGTAGCCCTTTCAAACAAGCCCAGCTTCCCTTGCTTTCCCACAAATAGCGCTGTTCCTCACCTGGTAGAAAGCCAATAAACTCTCACAGTCCTAGCACTATGATCATTTCTTCCAGGACAGCAGCTTGGCCACCATTTTCCCACCCATAAATCCTTTTTCACCATCATCCTGATTTTCTTCTTTTCTTTAGTATTTACTCCTCTCATCCAGGGACAACCCTAGTTTTCTTATTCTTCGGTGGACAAGGAAAAAACCACCACCAGAATTCGCTGTAAGCTTTTCCCTCTGCTTCTGACTCCCATTTTGCTTGAGGGCCTGGTTATTGTATCATGTTTTGCATATGGGGTGGTGCTTTGCTAAAAAATAAAACAAATATAGCAGTTTCTTAATCCAGGCTGTACTTGGCATTGGCATAAGCCTCCCTTCTCCCCTCATGTTGGAAATCTCATCTTCTTACTGATTTTCTTGTAGCAAATCCCTATTCATGAATAAATATAAACAAATTCTCTCATTTAACAGTCTTTGTCAAGCCTGAGAAAAGCTAAAAATGTTCGACCATGAAAGTACTGTCCCTGCTCTGTAAGAGTAAATCAGATATTTGTGGTTCACATGCTGTCTTGATCTGGCTTGAAGACACTAGAATCTTTAATCAAATATTTGAGAAAGAGAAATCCTAACATTGTCTCACAATTGTTAATGTTTGGAAAAAATGCAGTTTTAAAGTATAAGCAGAACAAGCCAGTCATTTACAAGGATCCCAGACGTGAGTTGAGTTTTTTCTGCATTGTTATAAAAATAAACTTTTTTTCCCTTCTTTTTACTGGCATAGTTTCCTGCAAAACAAGGTGTCTGAAGTCACACAGTGTTCTCCTTTCTATCTGCTCTTAATATATCATTTCTTGGATAACTTCAGTGAAATTTGAACTAGTCTCAACCCATTTGACGGGAAAGAAGAGGTCTCAACAATATTCATTTACAATTTCTGGAAGAACAGGAAGCAGGGAGAAACCACATTAATATTTTGATTCAGTGAAAAACTGCAGGTTGAGTTCAGCTTTATTAAACATGAAAAAATCCCAAAAGGAAAGGCTTCATTAGTTCTGTTGCTCTCGGAACAAACCCTGTATGTATCAAAAACACCTTCTGAGATACTTAGTTCATAATAATGTTCATAACTGGAGTGTGAGGCAAGTGGCAAGGCTGTGGCAGTCAGTTTGTCTGGATTGCAACTTCTGGAGTCCAGAAGTTCCTGACCTGCAGTGAGAATGTGGCATTTGCTTTCCATCTGGAAAAAGTGAGAGGGGAGGGAGCAGCCATCCCTTGAGCAGCTCGCAGGCTCCTCCTTGCTTGCCTTCAACTCCACATTGGGAGGTGAGTGGCAATGATCATGTGCTAGACCTTGTCTAGGGGTAGTGCAGGGTGGTCTTTTCTTCCCCCTGACAGCAGAGGAACCAATTCAAATCCTGAATCATAAACACCCGAGTGGAAGGGGAGACTCCTTGCTGCTGGTTGTGTGGTTGTGTCCATGAGCTGTTTGAGGTGTCAGGAAGGTTAGCAGAGAGAAAAGCAGTGTGTCCCATTGATACATTATTGTGGGGATGCTGCCTTCCTATGGCTTTTGTACTCACCTGAATCAGCATATTAACAGCCTGGGGCACTTGACTTTCTCATTCAGGAAAATTAGAGTTGTGGGAACTGCACTCTCTTTGGTCTTTCACATTTACACTCCCTTAAAATGTCTGTACAGGGGGTTGGCAGACAGACTCAGCATGGGAAAAGAGATTCATCTTAGTTCTCTAGTTACTTATTAAGAGTTTCTCTTTGTTAATGTACCATAAAACAAATTGAAAATATTCTTAACTGCTAACAGTACAGAGAAGAGGTGCTTGGATGAAGCAGTAAATTTGAGGCCAACTAGCAGTGGTTTCTGATTAGGAAAAAAAAAAAAAGTTTTCAAGGCATGTAGATTTTAAGGCTAAGAGACAGATGTTTAAATAGGGTATTGTTAGAGAGGTGAGCACTAAGTATTGCTGATGGTTTTAGAAACTCTATTCTAAATTGTTGAAAAAGGAGAAACAGACAGTAGAAAAGTGATTCATATGAAGAATTCATGTATAAACTCATTTCCTTGATTTTGATTAAATAGCCAAAACAAAATTTAGCCTAATGTGACCACTTGCTTGCATGAGAGATCACTTTCAGTTGGCAGCCCTTTGCAATTTATTATCTAATAAATATCATTTAATGGGATATTTCTATGGAAAAAGAAAGCCTCTGTTCATAAGGGACTCTCAATTTCTCACCATTCCTGCAGAGTCCAGGGAAATCAACATTTATGGTGGATTTATTGCCTGACAGTTCCAAATCCAGTTCAGAACATGTCATCACTTTATATTCTCTGTGAGGAAGTAGGAGAGGAGGCATTTGGGCTCTGACTCCAGCCACTAGCAAAGTTGTGATGTTTTTACAGTTTTCTACTTTTGATGTAGCATCCTTCATGGTAAAAAAAAAAAGGAGGCTAAAACCTTCCTGACTTCAACACCCTAGAGCTGAGTTCATTTTACTTGTCTATGTTTAAAAGGCAGGGCAGGGTTTAGTTCAGCATCAGTAATTCTGTTTGCACGCTCAAAAACAAACAAAAATTACTACCAGTGGTTCCCTTGTGCTTAATATTTTTCTCTAAGGACTTCATTGGGTGACAGTGCTGGATTGAATTACATACCAGACTATCTAAGATGTCCTGTCTCCTACTATTTTTACATTGCTTTGTCTTTTTGTTTTTAATTCCTAGAAATTACATGGTACTCTTTAGTGCCTAAAGGGCCAAAATTTAACACCATGTACAACCAACCACCTTCTTGGGTCATTACACTCTGTTTCTGAAGTACACCCCACCACATGATTGTGGGGGAAGCCAAGACCCAGGGTAGCTGTTTCTTCCATTATGGAATGAGACTGCTTTTGATTCACATGGGTTCTCCCACGTAGCGTTTTATTTTTCTGCCTCATTCCTTCTGACTGGATTTTGACCAGAGCTGAGCTAACAATTTTGAAACGCACAATTGTAATCAAGATTCATGTAATTCATAGTTTGATTTTTCTGTGTGCCCCAAGGAATTATTTTCCCCCAGAAAAGATCTTTCCCTTTTAACAGCACTTGGGTTTTCTCGATTACTTTTCAAGCTGCACGAATCACATCAGAATGTTATTCTAGTTCCTGGGGTGCCATTGCAAAAACTTTTCCCCCTGAGTATTAAAACCGCCTTCTGCTAAAATTTATTTCTTAAAGACATAGGGGTGAAATCAAACTGCAAAAATCATGAGTATTTTATTGACTGTAAATAAGTGCAGCTCTGGGGTGTGACTGGTTTTCCACTTCTTTAACCAATAGGTAGATACATGGGGGTATTTTAAAATGAGTGTCATTAGGTGTTTAAGAAAGATTAACTATGCAAAGAATAACTTTCCTGTCCCAGCATGTAGCAAATAGCTAGTAAATTGAGAGCCTCTAGGTGCATGCTTAATTTTTTGGGTCAGACCTGGACAGTGCCACTGGGCTTTTCTCAGATTCATGATGAAGAAACTTAACTTGCTCCCCACTAACCTACATAAGAATGAGATCCTTAGTGGAGATATTTCCTGGGTCTCTGGAAAAACCTTCAGGGCTCCAAGGTCTGTGCACCCTGTTCTCAATTCCCTAGGAGGAGGAGATGGCCAGTGACTTTGGGCCATGGTGCCTCCTTCAGTCTTTCCTGGAGCTCTCCTGTGGCAAAGATCTGGGGCTGTCATGGAAATCTGCAGAGTGGAAGGAGCTTTTCATGGACAGGAGTGGGAGGGGGTGCAGCTATTGTCCTCATTTGTCTCCTTCATCTCATCCATCTCCACCAAGTGGAGGAATTTAAGAAAATCTCCTTTAGTATTCTGTCTTGAGAAGATGTTTGGCAGCAGTTCGGTGGTAATGTGTTAAGTGGGCTGGCAAAGCTCACTTTGCAGGTCCATTCTGGCAAAATTACTGGGATCTTTTCTTGTTGTGTTTTCAAAAAGACCATTTTCCTGTGCCGCCTGTCCTCAGCTCATCCTGAGAGCACTGATGGGGACCTGCAGAGCTGGTCAGAAGGTGTCCAGTAGCAGTGCCCTTTCTGCCCATGGTGCCCTGCAGAAATGCATTGGATTTAATTTACTTGGTTAGGACATCTGGATTTTGTCTGCTCTAACCAATTTCTTTGACTAACCACATCTGGTCTAAGCAACGTGTACTGTATTTATGTGGCTATGGCAATTTCACTCTGATTCTAAGAATTGCAGAAGTTCATTCATTTATGAGCAAAGAGAATGCTCAAAATTCTTTTGCTAGCACTTCTGTTGAATGGCTTTTGTTTAGTTTACCTTGATAGACACTGAGACACTGAATGCCAAGAACTGGCTTTTAACATGAGCCAGACTTGTTCTTTGGCAGCCTCATTTAGTTACAGATCCATCCTAAAACTTGTTTTGTCCTCACTGGAGAGTTCATTTCTGAAGGTGGCAGAAAAAGCTCTGGAAGATTTAATGACTTAGTAAAGAGGTTTTCATTTCCACGGTGAGACTTGGCCTCAAGTAATCCTACAGAGGCTTTGTTCTCAGGCTGAGAATATTTCACTCAATTTCTTTTACAGAGTCCAGAAGTTACCATTGATGTTTGATACTGTGTCAGACTACCCCAATGACAAGCAGATATTAATACATTTTCTCCCTGGAACAAACAGTCTGGAATGACAAGACTGCAGTGTGTCTTCTGGTCCCCCTGATACTCAGGTCTAGATTAAGGCCCGTCACAGAGGCTGGCCTGTAACTCTTATGAATACAATAAATACAGAGCTGGCAGAAAGCCAACATTCATAAACCAGGGAGTGTGTTTCCTCATAAATAATATTAATATTTTGAAATACTACCACCTTCTGGCAGTTGGAGGAGAGGATATTCAGACCATTTCTCAGTGAAAACCACTACAGTGCCTCATGTTATGAGAAGATGTGCTTTGTGGTGTTAACCTTGAATTTTACATTCCATTTAGAATCATAGAATATTTTGAGTTGCAAGGGACACACAGGGATCTCCAAAGTCCAACTCCTGGCCCTGTCCTGGCAGGACAGCCCCAACAACCCCACCGTGTGCCCAAGAGTATTGTCCAAACATTTCTTGATCTCTCTCAGTGGTGATGTGACCACTTCTCTGAGGAGCCTGTTCCAGTGCCCAATCACCCTCTGTGGTGATTATTCTGACTCTCTGGAAGGTGCAGGTCCCTGTGTTGGTAATTAACAACGAAAGAAAAAGAGGTGCTCTAGGAAACTAATTATTTTTATTCCTATCTGACAGTGATTAATTTTTAGTTGAACAGGTGCTACCCAACATTAAACTGCAATAAATTCTATCTTGAGCTGATAGACTCAGCAAAGGAGACAAACAGAAAGTAAGTGCAATAAAAAGGAAATTTAATCCTATATGAAATCTAATGGGTGTGAATTTAGAGTCACGTGGGAAGTAAGCTGAGAGCTGGCATGTGAAGGCAGCTCTGAAGTTGGGATCCTTGGACAAACCTGGCTACCTGAATAGCACAATGGCTAATGGCCCTTCTGGGCACTGGGGCTTTGGCAGCTTTCTGGATTTCCTTTTGTGAATTTCAAATGCTGTGGTGTACAAGTGCTGCAGTCATATTAACAGGACCAAGAAAAGAATGATTCCCTTAAGCTCTCTATATCTTAGAACATTTCTCTTTTGACTTTCCATGTCCAGAAGGAGAGGGGGAATGGAATATAACATTTCCTTACGCTACAGTTCAGGTTTTTCTTACTTTCCTGGTGGAGGATGTAATGGAGTGGAAAAGCCCCCATTCTACTAGTGACCTTTTGATTGGATTTATATCCTCAATGCTTCCTTACACAGACATGTGCTCAAAGTCACAAGATTATTTATTAGCATATGATTGCAGATTTCAGGAAGGATATTATTGATGTCCCACCAACTCAATCCATTTATAAGAGCATACCTTCAGAAAGGGCACCTGTAGATCTGTTGTCCTCAATTGATGATTTCAGTAGAATTTCACATGGGAAAGGGAGAAATCAAAGCAATATAAATTCTTAGGCTGTGACCCATTGCAGTTACTTGGATGTATCAGTTACCTGGGTTATTCAGTTGGATTATGCCCAGGTAGGGAGACTGTATGTTGAAATTCCTGACGGAACTGGACCTGTAGGAACAGTGGCAGCTAATCGAGTAAATTAAAATAAGCAATTGAGGACTGCAATTAATGAAGTAATTACAACAATCAGAGGAAGTTCTTTTGAACAGTTACTGTTGTTTGCTAATAGTTACTGATACAGGTCTGGAAGGGCAGATGCACTCTGTCTGGTGCAAAACTGCCCAGATCTGCCAGCGAGCACAAAGGCAGTGTGAACAAGAAAGGAGATGGAAAAGTTACAGGCAAATAAGATAGGATGAGAGCAGTCAACTAACTCATTCCACGGATAATCCTGAAAGTGGCAAAAGCTGCTCTGGGTCGTGAGAGAGCAAGCAGGTGCAGTAAAATATAAAATGGCACCAGAATGCTACTTGCTGAGTTCAGTAGGAAGGTGTCTCAATCTGAGCTCCCGCGTGGTCATTCTCGCTTGCTTTTGTTGCATGTGGCTTTGAGACACGGTGGAGACAAGGCTGTTTTATCTGCTTGGAGCCCAGACCTCATTAGAAAGGAGACTGTATCTGTGAGCAAGGAGAAGAAAGAAACAAAGAAAGGCAGTGCGAGATGGCTCCATTTACTGTGCATTATGATAAAGGCGTTATTATATGGAGTAATTTGATGGGCACTGCCTGCTGCTCCTGGGTAACTGTCTTAAATGGAGCAAAGGTCCACAGTGTCATATACAATCGCTCTGTTACGTAAATCACCTAAACTGCTGGAAGAAAGGTTGTAGCTCCGTGACACGGGCAGGTGAAGGAGGGGGTTGTTTCCCATGAGGACTTCTCTGGCAGGGAGAGAGAAAAGAAGAGATAGGTTGTTTATCGTCTGCAGCTCATGGAGGGGCTTGCTCTGAGATGGGAAAATATAGCATGCCTTGGAACCACTACATATAAATTGAGTCTGGTTTATTGGGGGTTTTTTAATGTCCAGCAGAATTAAGAATTTTTGTTTCAAGGCTTATATTTTAGAACTGGTTTTGAAGATCCCTTATAAGGGATGAGGGGTCAGAGATGCACTGGTTTGTTGTGAATTATGTCCTCCCATGGGTATCTGGGGTTTGCTGTCTGTTATTAAGAATCTGAGTGAGCTCATTTTGGTGAGGAGTGGTTGTTTAGTTGCTAAGAGAGCATTTAATGCACTGAATATCATATACTACATGCAGAATCACAGAATCATTAGGTTGGAAGAGACCTCCAAGATCATCTAGTCCAACCCTTACCCTAGAACCTCAACTAGACTAGACTATGTCACCAAGTGTCATGTCCAGCCTTTTTTTAAACACATCCAGGGATGGTGACTCCACCACTTCCCCGGGCAGTCCATTCCACAACTTTATTACTCTTTCTGTGAAACTTCTTCCTAATATCTAACCTATACCTGCCTTGACGCAGCTTGAGACTGTGTCCTCTCGTTCTGTCAGTTGCTGCCCGGTGAAAGAGACCAACCGCCACCTGACTACAACTTCCTTTTTAGTTGTAGAGAGTGATAAGGTCACCTCTGAGCCTCCTTTTCTCCAGGCTCAACTCCCTCAATCGTTCCTCGTAGGGCTTGTGCTCCATACCCTCCACCAACCTTGTTGCTCTCCTCTGGACACGCTCAATAATCTCCACGTCCACATGTCCAATATCAAAAGAATTTAATGATGTTACTGTGGGGCATTTAGTGTTGTGGTTTCCTACTAAACTTGATGAGTTCAGCAAGTCTGGGGGATGTGCTTGAGAGTTCAGTGGAAATTTTTTCAGTGGGAAATATTTAGAATAGACTGAAATTGGTTAATGATAGTTCCATAAGTTACAGCTTAAGGGTCATTCTTTATTTGATCTGCCTTTTATATTAAAACTGGCCTGTTTGCATTTTGTTGTTTTATACAGACAAAACATCCAGGAGATGTGGGAGCAAGTGGCAATTCAGTGTTGAGAGGAAAACTGAAATATAATTGTAAAAATTCTCAGCAAAGACATTCACCCATAACCCCCTCCTCCTTTTTTAATAAAACCTTGTTCTCTGCCCGTGGGACAAAGGGGAGGCTTATTCTTCTTTTGATAGATTGCTTTTTAGGGTTTGTCCATATGTGAGATTGCATTATTGAGCTAGCAGACCAGTTGCTAGCAATACTCCACTTCATCACTGCCTGCAATTATCAACAGATACCACAAAAAGTAAGAGACCTGAGGAGCTCATAAAAGGGCCAAGAACAATAGGAGAGAAGGCTGAAGAAAATTAATAAATGAAAGCAAAAAAATTCCATTTAGCATCAATTTCCTAGTGGACTCACTACTTCTTATCCACTGTTTCTGTAACTTTTTTGCCAGTTCATACTCAGTGTGGCTTTACCACATCTAGTATAGTGCAGCAGGACACAAGGCACAGCACTGGGACACCCCTCCATGCCCTTGCTGAGCAGCGAGGTCCATGCATTCCCACTGAGCTGGTGTGCTGGGTCGCCTCCATGTCCCGTTTCTCTGAACTGCGGCCCAGTCAGTCATTGCCTTGCTGAGGGTTGCTAAAGTCTGCCAGACATGTTTGACAGGCCACACGGGCTGTAGTGTGATCTCTGCTGGTAGTAAGAGAGAACAGAGTTTTGTGGGAAGTAGTGTATGGATGGGAACATTCCCTGCAGAAAGGTGGGCAAGCTACCCACCTGCACCATTTCAGGCATGTGGTTTGGGTATGGTTCACTGTTTTGAGACAGCTATTACACAGTTGCTGTTTTAACTCATTTTCTGATACAGAAAGGTGACACAGTCACTCTTGGTCAGTTCTACAGGCAGTGGTTTGATGTAGTGTTGGTGCCATTTTCCTTTTCCAACTTAAAAAAATACAGTGCAATGGAAGGCAGAAGTGTGTAGATGCACTAAAAATGTCTAAAAGTGCCTGCTCTGATACTGAAAATATCAAATATTCAAATGTGAAGGTAAGCTGTTAGACTTGGTGTGGAAAGGTGCAGTGTCTGCCTGGTTTCAGGTTTAATGATAATTTTCAATACTTTCTCCAAATCCACCATGAAAGCCTCTTGCATTGTGCTGAGAATATACTTCTTACACAATACTTCCGGTAGTAATTCCTACCAGCCAAAGATTTATAATGAGGCTTTGAAAAATATTCTTTAAAGTAAGAATAATAAAAAAGATTTTTCTATCTACTCTATTCCTAATGCATGGTAGTGAAATTGAATAGTCTAATCCAAAGTGCTGGTGAAATAAAAGAGTGATAACAATAGATTAACTTTGATTTGTTATAATGTATTACATGTTTATCTCCCAGAAACACACACTCTTGAGCTGATGTTTCGCAAGATTAATTTCAGTCTGTGTACCTAGGCCATCTAATGGTCAGCCTTTTACTGTGCTCTAATTATCAAAAATCTTGATAATGTTTTTCTTTTTTTTTTATCAAAAAGCTAAATGTTTGAAAACTAACACACATTTATAATAGAAGAGATAAACGTGCTCCCAAAATGATATCAACAACAACAAAAAAAAGTCCACAGGCTGGAGTTTTTCATGAGGAGGTTTTTTGGGTTAGCATTAAGTGAGAGAGAACACAGAAGTTTGGGGGAGGGTTTTGTTGGGTTTTGGTTTTTTTTTAGGAAAGTGATGTAATTTTATTTTTTTCTGTCTTTTCAAGCACTTCTATTTCTGTTTCCTTTTTTTAAAAAAAAAAACAAAAACAAACCCTAAACATTCTGAATTTTCAAGACTTATCCTCCTGATCTTTTATCATGACAAATAGCAATCGATACCCTCCAGTTGCAAATGGCAGAATGAGCTGTGGGAGTAGCAGTGGCACACTTAGAGGGGAACTGAGACATTCTTCCTTATGATAGCTAAGGGAGTAGGAGGAGAGAGGAGTGTGTTGATTGTACTTAAGTATTTAAATCTGCACACTTACCAGATTTCTTGAGTCTTTTATCTGTGAGGACATGATCTGATTATTTTTGCAGTGTCTTATTTGCAGTGCTGACCACATCACCCAAGGAATGGTTGTGTTTAGGGGTTGAAGGCTGCCTGGGCCTGATCCTTGCTGGAAACAGCATGTGAGAACAAAGAAACATTCCAACTTTGGGTGGTAGTTCCGCACTAAGGACCAGAGGCTCAGGTGCATTCATCCCAGAGAAATGAGGAGAAAAAAACGTTAAAATCAATTGGGTTATCCAGGTGCCCTCCTGATATCAATGCAGATCCTGCCATTTTTACAGTGGCACAATTAGGCTAAAATTAAATTTTTTTGAAAAAATGGAGCCAATTTGTTTTGAGACAAAGTAAAACAGCAATTTCATTTGCAGCAGAGTTTGCTTTGACCTGCTGAGGGTGTAAAAGGTGAATGGAAGGGAACCCGATTCCTATGAATACTGGGCAGCCTTTGGTTTCTGGGAGTAGTGTTTGGTATTACCCTGTTGCTTTGCTTTTCTACACAAAATGTGTCACCATAAGCACAGTCTGTGCTGTACAAACACACCTGTAATGGTTGAAAGGTGGAACCAGGGTTGGACCCTGGTGTGTGCTGGTGTCTCTCTGTGGACTGATGTGGCAGCACTTGCACAGCCCATCTGGACAACCATCTGTCTGTAAGGACTCGGAAATGGATTTACTGTTCCAACACTGCTTGGAAAACCTGGGAGTAGCACTGTTCCTGAATCAATGAATGGGATGGCTCAAGCAAATGATGACCAGTTAGTTTGATAATTGCATTTATGAAAGGTCATAAGGGACCTAAATAATAATGTACCTAAAGATGGTAACATAACTCCAGGGAACACCAGTTTATGACCAGAGGATCTTATCAGACAATCTTGATACTGAGTTTTTGTTGGCATTCACAGAAGTTTGATAAAGTTAACTCTGTTAATGCACTTAGATTTCTCTACGGCATTTGACATAGTGCCAGGTAACACTCTGAGTAAAACCATGTGTGGTTATTAAATCAGCATTGCCCATGTCTACTGGATTAAGACTGCCTGAAAGATCATAAAACACCCCCCACCCCACCCCCCAAAAAAAACAAATTAGAAATGAGGAAATTCCGCATGGACCTACATTCTGCCCAGTGCAAATGAGTACCTGTGTCTGGGAAAAAAATACAAAATCATTATCATAAAAAATGATGGGAAAATTAGGGACATTATTTAAAAAAAAATCAACCAAAACCTCAAAAAAAACTAGGAGAGTATTTGAAGGCTACTCATATTTTACAAATTTGCTACATGTTTAGCATGGAATAGAAAATTCTCGAAGAGCTGTGTGACTGATTAAAATTTGTAGACTTTTTTACAAATCCACACACTGCCCTAAAGGAACAGATTTTCTAAATACTGCTTTGTGTACTGAGTAGGAAAATGGGCTTTTTTCCCATTGCATGTGTCTCATAGAGTCTATCCAGGAGCCAGGTTTTTAGCAATTGGTGTACACCTTTTATTTTACACATATCTATCTACTAGAAAACCAGAATGTCAGGCAAAGTGTGTTTCTAATCTCAGCAATTACTATAGAGGAGTCACCTCTGATTGAGAGGATTATGCTGTGCAGAATGCCACAGGATGTTTCCCCTGTAGACACCTCTGTGCAGAGCTGTACTTGAAGGCCCAGAAAAACATCAAATCAGACCAGACTTTCAATAGACGCATATTCTTTTATATTTAAATATAAATGCAATTACTAAAGACTTCGAAACACCTCATCTTTCAAAGTTTACAAAGCATGACAAAGTGCCTGCCAGGTGTGTCTTCTGCCCTACACTTTCAAACACCAATGTAAATGACAGATACTAAAATACTCTAAAGGGTCTTCAACACCCTCGTTCTGTCCTGTTCTCACCAAGTCTAATTCCTCTTTGGTTTTAAGGGGAACAGCATTACAGTTTGGTATAATCTCTGGTGCAAGAAAGTTCTTAATACATTTTTAAGATGTATTTTATATGTGCATTAGTTTGTGTTTTAAGCAGCATCACTCTTAGGGGAGGTTTATTTGTATGTTGGTTTATAAACCAAACTCAGTTAACAGCCACAGATTTTCCTTGTGAGAATAATATTGCTTTATGAGAATAATATTTCTTTTTCAAACAGGGAACTTTGCTTGAAGAAACACTTTTCTGTTATTGAAATGGATGATTGTCATTCTTGGTGCACACAGCATAGTGGAACTAGTGTAACCAAACTGTATTTTCCTTATCATTTTATAGATGAGGTATTACTTCAGAATAAATGAATAAGTCTGGTGTGAGAGGTTAAAATTACTGGCCTCAAAGACTCCCCTTGAAGCAGTCGGATTTGTTGTTTACAGAGCTATTGCCTATGGTGTTCTCTGTCTCCAAAATATTAGGTAGGCTCAGGCTAGCAGTGACAGTTTTTCAGAGACCGTTTTTACATTGCCCTATATGCCTCAGATTATGTGAATTCAGAGAAAAAAACCCACAATATTCCTTGAAAAACATGTCAAAAACTGTGTTTTGGTCAAATTGAAGGACTCCATGAAGACAGTGAATCTGGATCCTGTATGTAATATGTATCATATGCTTTAAGCCACAGCTGCATTTTGAGGTGTCTGTAACATTAATATTTATACTTTAGTGAGCTAAGCACAGGTACAGACCCTTTGTTCTTACATACCCTTAGTCATTTTATCCCGTCAGGTGCCCCCTTGCATTGATGCATTCGTGCAGGGTCGGGCTGGGCAGGAGCTGCCCATTGTCCATCAGCGTTCATGGATCCACTCACCCACAATCCCCACTACCCAAGCCGGTAAAGGAAAATCCAATTACTTTGTTCGTAATTTAGTTGCGTGGCACAAGAGGGAGCTCAAGGTTCAAATTGCTGCTGAATATTCATAGACTGTACGGGATATCCCAGTCAGGCTCTGTTTTAAATTGTTCGGTGTATTAAAGTTAACTATAAAGTTGGGATTTCAAGAATGTAATAGTTTAATCGCTGGTCTACTGGAACCAAAGCTACTTGATTTTTTCAGTAGATTCCATGCAACCTGGCTTTTTCCTTGCTGATGAGTTATTAGATGGTAAAGCACAAAGGGTTGGGTGTTTTTAAACCGGCTCAGCTCTAACAATGACATATAGAGAGTCCTTCTCCCTGCTGAAAGCAGTTTTAGAACTTTGGAGATTCTGTAGGAGCAATCCTTCCACAAGCTTTAGCAGAGAGAGAAACTTCAGCAGTGGTATTGTGCTGCTTAGGTTGTGATGGAAGTACTGTTACTAATCACACTTCAGCAGGAGATGTGCTGTTGTTTGAAATTACATTAAAATGGAAGCACAGTTCCTCCCGGTTACCTGTTGTGATTGGTGTGTCAAATGAGCACAGTGAAGTGACAGAAAATTGCTGCATCGCCTTTTAAATTAGAACTCAGAAGTCTTGAGCGTCTTTCCTACCAAAAATCAGAGTTTAGTAGATATGTAATTATCAACACAAGTCTGCTTCACTCACAGTGAAATAGCAGCAGCATGTTTGCAGTGCTGTCTGTGTGGTGACTGTTAGAAACATCACAAGCATCCAGGGGAACAGCCCAGCTCCTATCTCTTTCCCTCTTGGGATACCTGGGGCACTTTGGGTGTAGTATTGGTGCTCTGTCATGAAAGCTAGCAGTGGGTTTTGTTTGGATGTTGCCAAACTTAAAAGATTTATTTGGCATCAGAAATCACTGCTTTTTTGCTTTGTAAGGAAATGCTGTAGTACACACTGTTAATGTAAAAATATTACCAAGGCCAGGAGTTTGGTACATAGTAACACCCATAGGCCTAACTTTACTTACTGGGTGCTCTGGGTCTCCCTTTGGTAGTTGTGTATTTACACACAACATGAAGACATGCCAGTCCTCTGAACCCTTGGATCTGCCTCATGACATCTCTCTTGTTGGGTAAGAAATTCTTTCTATGTCTTGTTTTTGGGAAGGCCAACGAAAAGTACATGAAATGACAATATATCTCTGGGAGGAAGGGTGGAGACAAGATGTAAACTTAAGCAATCAAATATAACGCTGGAGGCTACAAGCTGGCATCCTGGTTCAGAAAAATACCTTTTGTTAGTTCTACAGTGAAAACTTTTCTTTTTTCCTCTGTGGAAGCGTTAGAAGTTATGCAGTTGCCAAAGGCAGGAATTCAGGGCTAAATGTGCTGGTGAGCTGATCTTCTCTGGCAATTCCAACATGCCTTCTGCAGTTAGGAGAAATTACACATGAGACAGATTAGAGCTGCTGAAGACTAACCAAGTAAAGCTGCAGGAATAATTTAGGCAATGGTTCTCCCTTTCTGATCCCCCTGAAAAGCACGAAGTGGGTAAAGGCTTGCTTAATTCTGTATTACATTTAACTATGCCGTTGCATTTCCAGTTTCCTTTATACTTGAAGGCTAACTGTAGAGAGATATCTATAGAAGGAACAAAGAATTTACCTATTCTTTGTAAAAATAAAATCTGGGGGCAGTTTATGGCACACCGGGCTCTAATTATCAGTAAATAACGAGAATGCTAATAAAAGGCTTTTCATTTCCACTCCCACCAGCATACAGCTGTGTGATTAATCACTGCCTTTACTGAAGGTACAGCATTTCTAATCCCAAGGTCCTTCTTTGTGAGCCCAGATCCCTGCTGGCGGAAGTCCGTGCTGCCACAGAGTCCTTGCATGGCAGGACTTCGCCGTGCAATGCCACAGATGTTGTGATGGTCCCAGCTAAGACCAACACAGGGAGTGCTTCCCTTTCCTGGCACAGCTTGGAGCTGTATTTACGTGTCAGTCTGTTGTGCTGGCAGCCTCTGACTAGTTTTGAAAGAAGCAGAAAGCAGGATTTCAATAAGGCAAGTGGAGGCAGGTTTTATGATTACAATATTTGCTCTGCATTAAAAAAATGCACCTGCATGGAGCAGCTACAGAAATGTAGAGATGGTGTGGTCTCCAGGAGCTGCTTTCAGGCAGGTCTCAGCCCCTGTCAGTGATGCTCAGCCTTTTGCTGTGTCTTAGATTGCACACTGTGCCATGTCTGTGACAGACGCTGCTGTTTTCCTGCAAGGAGACAGCTACTACAAGTGCTAAGAAGTTGATTCTTCCATTTCCATCTTTTGAAAAACTGTTTTTTAGTAGTGACAAGCAGTTGCCCAATAGCTCCATAAACCTGGGAGTTCTTGAAACAGCAAAATGGTGCTAACACTGCACTGAGCTGGAGGGATTCTCTCACTGTGGTCAGTGTCAGTTGTGTCATTGCAGGCTTGTCACAGGCTTCAGCCACTCTGCTCTGCCTGAGTGTATTAGATTGTAATGGTATGGGAGTTACACAGCTTTGTGTGGGCTTTCAGGTGTATTCTTAAACTAGTTATTTCCTTTTCAGTCTTTTTTCTCCTTTGATTGATTCACTGAGTTCTTAGAAGTGTAAGAGGTAAACAAGACATAAGATTCTCATTCCCTTCTCATGTGCTAAGTAAAGTATTAAACCAGCATGGAAATGTGAATAAATTCCCACTGCCCCAGTAAGGCAGTCTTGCGACTGCTTCTGCAGCTGCTTCTCCACGCTCCTCTTATGTCCAGGCTGAACTGGCTGTCGGAGAGGTTGGTTGTGGTATCTGGTAGGGCTTTGGCTGGAACATTCAGCAGAGATTCTGGACTCCTCCTGAGAGCAGTCTGTCTTTTCAGTCTTTGCTGTGTTAAAGGTGAGAATGATACCTCTCAGAAATGGAGCTCATCATTAACCTGCACTATAAGCCAGGAGCATTATAATACTATCTTACAGCTTCTGTGTTTGGGATCTCTGTCTATAGCTTTTATTCGCTGATTGTACTAACGGATTTCATGTATCTCTCAAACTGCTTATTGACAGAGGCTCTGCAAACAGTGTGTGTTCAGCTTTAAGTCCATGAGTATTCGCCGTGAATTTGTGCATATACAAGGCTAAATGTTTTTATGATTAAGGTTTCCAGCCTGCAGTCTAGTCCACTAGTGTGGGAACCCACTTCTGCAAAAGCAGGCAGGTTTGTGAAGGAGAAAGTGTGTCAGCTGTCACCTCCCTGGCACTGAGGTGCAAAAACCTGGTTACACATGGGCAGAGAACTGCAGTTCATAGCTCTGCTCAGAGTTCAGAGTTCCTTTTGATGCTTGCTGTGTAGTAGGCTAGGTGGCTGCACCCTCATGATGTGACCACCTTGTTGTGCTCTCACAAGTGGCTCTTAGTTCTGTTCCTACAAGTTCCACACTCTTCCCTTGTAGATCAGTGGCATTGAAACACAGGCTTTGGTTTCCTAACAAATTTGGCCTGGACTAAGCTAATCATCCAGTAATTTGCAATAGCTTTACGTCTTACCTTTTCATGTGGATCATATATTGCTCTCTTCAAGATGAAAACTAGTAAAACACTGATTAAATGGTTTTTCCCCCAAGCAATCTGCTGTGTTTGCATCATTTGCCAGGGGAAGAGCTGTCATTAGAGTTTCAGAGATGCTTTTGCAAAGTAGATGAGAGATCATTATTGCTGAGCATAAGTGTCTACATGGAGGCTATTTGGTTTTGATAGTGTTTACTCTTATGCCAAGGCAAGATCCAAAAAGGAGCTTGTAAGTGTATGTAAAACTAGACAGACATTTTGGAATATCTTGTACACCTCAGGGATTAATAGACTCTTAGTTTAGACACTAAAATAGAAAATTGACAGAAATAATTTGCCTTTGACCAAATTGATCTCAATTTTTTTTTTCTGTGAATTTTTTGCCATAATAGAGTGAGGTGATTCATCTAAAATGCTAGCAATAAACTATTCCCTCACCCCTTTTTTGATTAATTTTAATCTAATTTAAAAGCCTTTTCTCATTAATTGTTTCTTAAATGCAATCTCAGAGAGTAGAGGATTGACATGTTTGATAAATGTCTGCAGAAAATATTTAGTCATTCCTGATAGGAAACACTTAATTGCAAGTCAGTAAAACTGGAGAACTTGGTTCCTAGGTTTTCTACCCAGTTACTTTGGTAAAAGATTTTCTGTGCACTGGTAGGACATGACAGCCAATGTTTCTTCCTTCTGTTGCTCATCTTACGTTTTCCAACATAACTTTTAAAGCAGCAGTTGTGTGTAAAGTAATTTCTCCTCTGCAAATCACTGCAGAACACATTCAGCCATCCTTTCTTCTTCAGATTTTAGGACAGTCTTTAACCTGTCAAAACCTTTAAATTAATTATGACAAACATGTAAGACTCTTTAGCCACTGTCTAAGTGGAGTATTTTTTGGTTTTTGTCTCATCACAGAGGATAGAGAGGGACACACAGGGATACACATGGAACACACACAAGTTTTTTTCCCCCCCTGGGGATGTGGCAGGAGGTAAGCCCCTGGGTTCCTGTGTGTCCCTTCCCTTCATAGTATAAGAAATGTCACAATACAAGTCTGTCTCTGGCAGCTGGTCAGCAAAGGAATTGTCAGAGATGACTGTCCCTGCTCCATCTCCCTCTGCAGGAGCCAGGGCCTGGGCTGATGGGAGGGACGTGGTGTTCAAAGGGGGCATCTCCTCAGGGGTCAGCCCCACTGGTGCCATGGCAACCCAGTACCATGTCCATCACCTCTTTCTGCTCAGCCAAACCCTTGTAAGTCTATGCCATAATTAAAGGAACTCATTGACCTGAATGGGACAGAAGTGCTCTTTTATCTGATAAAAGGTGCCAGCTCCAGCACCAGCAGTCAGCCTGCCTGGAACTTCCGAAGCAAGAACACACTCTCCGGTGTTACTCACAACTGTCCACAGGGAAGTATTTCTCATGGGCTGCTGAGGAACCAGCCAGCACAGCAGACACTTGGTGAAGAATTTGAGCCCATGACCTCAGAATGAACAATTGCCCATCATCAGTGTCCTGGTGCTGTGCTTGCCATCTTATTCAAAAGGGGAATTCAGTTTCCAACAGTGCTGTGTAGACTTGCAAAGTTTTTTCACACACTGAAAACCAGCTGTAATGTTTGTGTGCTGTTTATAGTGACTAATGTCTGTTTCATTTGCTATCAGTCACAACCCGCCCCTCTGTGAAGTTCTTCAGGATCCCTCAAAGATGAATGACGCTATAGACAACTGAAGCCTGTTCAGATCCTATTGTAAACATTGAAATGTCACATGCTTTCTTTTTTTTAACATCGTTACATCATTTATTCTTTTGTCTATTATTTGTTTTTTCCTTGGTCCTTGCTGTTAATCATCACAGTATTTCCAGCACACAGATAACAACTGGTGCTTTGTAGCTGATAGTTGTGCCACAACAAATTGCTTGCCATCCTCTAACTCCTTTTGTCTTATGTTCAAAATGACTTTGGTTCTCTGTGTTCTTTAATATTGTACACATCTTAAAAAAGAAAAAGAAAAAAGAGACTTCCTGTCTCTTTTTTCTTGTTTTGTTTCTTTCCTTTTTTTCCCCCCCCATGATTTTTAGCAGGAGAACAAAGCTAGTCTTCTTGTTTAGATTTTTTTTTTTCCTGGTATTTGTAGGCCTTTCCTTACAGCTGAACACAGGCAGATACATATTCCTGTGCTGAGGGATGTCAGCAACACCATGTGTGGTGGGCAAAAGCTCTCTGTATCTTAGGAAAGACTTAAAAAAACACACAGGTGAGGGCAGCTGTTGAGCTTAAGGAAAGAGCTTTGTCTTCTTGGCCATGGCAACCACTTGAAACTATCAGCTCCTTTTTTAACCAGGATTGGTCACACTCAGGCTCTCAAGTATTTTGAGTTGCATCTTATGCCCATGCTGGATCGGTCCTGACCTCTGTGCCTTGCTGTGAGAAGTTCCTTGGCTGTGCAGTGAAGTGCCCATGCACGTTCTTTGGGAGCAGTCACTAGAAGGCAGCTTATTCACTCCTCCAGTGGGTAAGTGGAGATTCCTCCTGCCTCAGCCATGCCAGCCCACCTCATGGATACATCCTGGCCTTGTACAGGTGTCTGCTTGGCCTTGTGCCTGGAGTCCAATAATGGAGACTGCATCTTGATCCGAGGTTCAAAGTGCACCTTTTCACCTGGAGGCAAGAATTCCAACAATATGGACAATTGGATTGGAGTGCCTTCATCTGTGAGGATGGAAGAGGCACCTATTTATTTCTGGTCCAGAAAGATGTAGTGGATGGGTGATTGTGAGAGGACAACATTTGGTTCCTTGCTCATTAACATCTTCTGAGCATGAATTTAAGTTTTTTAGGCCCAGGTGATCAGTGGGAACTGGATTGGACAGGGTCATTTTAGGATCTCTTCTTAAGGCAGCATAATTTCATCTCCTAAATATAGACTGAGAAGAGTAGAATGTTATTACTAAACAGGTTATTTGTGATTATACTTCTTTGCAAAGAAAAAGGTCAGCCTTGGCTTCCTGTAGACAAGGACTGTGGGAGAGTCCCTGCCATCACTGCAACACTGGTCCCTTGGACTCCACTGGAGTGGCTTTCTCGGTTGTGTTTGGCACAATATCTTGTTAGCCTTAGGTTTTCTCTATGTTCCATTATTCAGTCTGTTTGTTTTTTCTGGTTTCAAGAGTCTACACCTGCTGGCTTTGTGGGTGTGCTACATTATATGTGTGATGGGAAAATTGTTTGGTTTACCTGTCTTTACTGAATCCCATGATCTACTTTGTGTTTGCTTACTTGGGGATTTTATAACAAGTATTTTGCATGCATCTAGCAGAGAAGTGTTAGAACTTCTGCAGAGGTGTAAGGAAAGAGAACCTGTGCAATCGGAATCAAAACTATGTAGGAAATATGCCACTAACTCGTAAATATGTCAGAAGTGGTTACTCATCCCATTTACTATCATCCAGCTTAGAGGTAGCTATCAAAAATAACTGTGCTTCCTGTGATTGGAGTGGGTTTCTTAGAACAGAAGCCTCTGTGTTACTTGGGTTTTCAAGAGAAGTACATTTGCAGCAGAAGAAAAGGATTTCCCTGTCCTTATTTTTATTCTCAGGTTTTCTTCTGAACAGTGCTTTGTGGTGTATGTATTTGTGTTCAAATGTGCTTTCCCCAATAATGTAGTCCCTGATGTCATTAATCCTGCAGAGAACTTGTGTGAATTTGTGTTGCTGTTTGTCTCTGTGGCAGCAAAGTATGAAATCATGAACTCAGGATTGTGACCTTACTGCAAAATCAAGCTGGAGAGAAGCTAGATTATGGAAAGGAACAGTTTTAACCTGACATAAATGTCCAGCAGTATTAGCAGAAAAATTGAACAGTATTGGTCAAGAAAATTGATTTTTGTTTAAATATTCTCTGTTTCAAATTTATGATGACAGGAAAATCTTTTTACATTTGACCTCTCTTCTAGCTCAGTTATTTGTGTGAGAAGTACCAAACACTTGAGCAAGGCAAACAATGCTTTGTATTTAATGACAAAAACATGAATAGAAGCTGCCCAGTTTCCCACGTTACTCTTGAGCTCTTCAACCTTGACCTGGGTAAACACTTCTCTTGGACAAGTGCGAAGACCTTCTCTCCATAGCTAGATCATATTGCCCTTTACTATTATGAATATTTTCTGTAGTGTTTTCAGGAGTAATAAAAGCAATGATTTTTGCTAGATACCAAACTACTGCATCAATATTTAGTTAGATATAAGCTAGAACAAATTGAAAGTGTTAGGTGCCTAAACTGCTTTCAAGCCATGAAGTGGCACTGAAAAAGCCTGTGTTCACCTCTCCAGTGCTGGTAGGGCAGAGGCTGTGTTGTGTTTGTGAGGAATTCTGGCAGTGAGGGTTTCTGCAGGATAATGGTGATTCAGCCGAGCCCGATCCAGTGCCCGTAGCCGTCCAACAATGCACAGGGTATGCTGAATGCATTTTGGCTGTTGGTGTTTTACAGCTGGGGAACAATAAACATTGATTGTCCTGATCTATGCCAGTTAGCCAGTTGCAAAAGGAAGAAATTGGATGAAATGCATAAATCTGCTGGTGACCTGAAGAGGTAGCTCATAGTTGCTGCAATAAAATACTGCTTCCTCTATAAGGCGTAAAACTTGGATGCTTTGGAATGATGAATTCAGCTGTCTTGCTGGTGGAAAAGATTAAGCAAAAGGAAGGAGTTTAAAAACTCTGAGTCAGGAGATTTGGAAGTCTTAGTGTCTGATCTCTTTCTATACAGCTTTAAGGCCTCCTATTTACTTTCTACTTATATAAAATTTACCATCACCATCTTACTGATGAAGTTTTTAACCTGAAAATAGGAATAAATTGGAACTGTGTACCTTGCACTCCTGCAGCCCAGAAAGGGTCAATAACTCTTTCATCTGTGGCTAAAGAACCAAACACCTGCTCTGAGATATTAAGACCCGAGCAGAAGTGTAAGCACTGGAGCGGATAAGAGTTGCAGTGAGTAGCTCCACACAAATATATTGGGAAAACTGTGTAAGGAATGAAATCGAATGTCTGTGCATTAGTGCATGTTTACAATCCATAATGGTCTGAGACATGTCCAAGGAGACAGAGTCGGCAGGGGAAGTGACAGTGGTTCATAAAACCCAAATCTTAGCTGCCTGATGCTTGAACCTGGAAGAGAGGGTGGACCTGGCCTCTCCAAATGCCTCCTTGGCATGAGATGGGAAGGAATGCTGTATTTGGTGTACTCCATGTGTCCTGTAAATATCAGCTAAGTGCACCTTTCCATTACAGAGCACCAGCATTGCAGTACATGTTGGCTTGGAGGGAAGTGAAGGTAGGTAGTGAACCACCTGAAAGTGTAGACACTTCAGACTGCCAGTGTCTGAAGGCAGCTGGGTCATGTTGGCATAGTCAGCAGGGTAGATGAGGGAACATGGAGACAAGCACGGGGATCACACCATAGAAAGCATTAAAAATGGAGACAAGAAAATTGAAGTGGCAGCAGGAGCAGTGCCAGTCCTCAGGGGTCATGCTGCTCTGTGGGGCTCAGCAGTGACTGCAGTGCACCCTCAAGGCTGGATGGGAACGGCCCAGTGCCAAAACCAGGGGAATTAGAGAAAGGCTGTTCAAGGGCAGAATTCAGTCCCTGAGTTGAGTTCATACAGAGCTGCAGTTCATGTATTCATTCCTGACAGCTGTTCTTAATCTCCCATATGTATTTAAGTACATTTGGAGAAACTGGCTTCTAAGGAAAGCTGAAATATTGATCTCTCAGTATTAATGTATTTCTGTTTTGTTTTGCTTTGCTCTTAATGAGCCACAGGAAAGGTCTTTTCCCAGTGACATATGTCAGACAGTGTGCAAATTAGGACATTCCCCATTTTGCTTCAAAAATTTCTGTACTGAGACCACAGAATATCCTTTTGTATACCCCTGGTCATATATCAAGACTAATTCTTAAGTATCTGCAACCAGGGTTTCCAGAAAGGCAGTTGGATCCTTGCAACCCTGGTCTGCCAAAAGTCCTATCGACTAAATACTGTGAGCTCTTGTTTGATGCTTATTCTCTCTCCACTGCTGAGAAGTTTATTGCCAGTCTGCTTTTATTTCTTTTGTCTAAGAGTTCAAGTCCTCTCCTGAGACTGTATTCTCTTTTTTGCTGAGTCAGTCCTGTTTTCCACTAGTGTCTTCCATCTGGCAGGTTGAAAAGTTGGGCATTCATCTGTTTCCATTTGTTTTGCCCAGCCCTCAGAACAGACCACAAGCTGCCGGTCTTTGAGAGGTGCAGAATCTGATTCTCCATCAGAATTTAGCTTGACTCTCTTTTGTTTGTACTTGTAAAAGGCTCTTCCCCAACGTGGGAGTTACTGAAGAAAAGGTGTTTCAGATTAGCTTTACTTTTCCCTTAGGATGGCCACAGATGTTACTTTGATAAGTATATACTGTTTGTTTATTGTTCTATTTTCTGTTCTGTTTTCTCGAATCCTTTTAATGGGGAATAGTCTTTATGCTGCCAGTTCCCAGTTAAGTTACCAGCTTTCGGGTTTGTATCATTTTCATTGCTCATTATATTCAGTTTGACAGGTATAGAGGTACCATTTGCGTGTCCAAGTTTATTTCACTTGAAACTAAAGAGCTTTCCTATCTTACAATATTTTAGGCAAGTATTCTCCCTTGACATAATAAAGATTGTCCAATTAACTTGTACAAATTTCTTTGGTGCTTTCAGTGTGCCTTGAAGGTAGTATTAACTTTTCATATACCTAGGAAAATAATGTAGGCTGGTTTTTACAACACTTTTCAAGCATTTTACAGTATTATGTGAAGGTCTGGTCAGTGAATTTTTTGGCATGGTTGTGAACAAACTGATGAACACATATTTTTGATGATGAGATCTCTTACACGTTCACTCTTTCACT
This sequence comes from Serilophus lunatus, assembly GCA_013399895.1. Taxonomy (NCBI): domain Eukaryota; kingdom Metazoa; phylum Chordata; class Aves; order Passeriformes; family Eurylaimidae; genus Serilophus; species Serilophus lunatus. The sequence continues at coordinate 323,877 of VXBA01003842.1, forward strand.
GAGTTATTTTTCATTGTGATTTTCAGGGTGTTCATGGGGTGGCATCATCCAGTCACTTGAAGCCATCTGGTAACCGGTTTTATACATTCAGTCTTTAAATTGTCTTTATAATCTAGACTACAAGAGGTCTTTTTTAGCCCTATAGAGGTGGAAAAAGACCATTATAAATATTACTTGGCTTAGTGATTTTCCTTTTCTAGTTATCCCATTAGCACACTGTATTTTTCTCATCATTTGCTAATAAACAAGATTATTTGTGAAACTTTTGCTGGAGACCATTAGGGTAACTCTGGAAGAGACAGAATTCACATCATGTCAGTTCTGCTTCACAAAATTTTAAGGGCAGCTAAACTCATTATGTGCCAGACTTCAGCTTCTTTGTAGTTTGTTGGCAATTATTTAAACATTTCAAAATGAACTCTTTACATAGGTATTTTTAAAAAAGGTAAATATTTCTCTTGGAGAATATTGCTGCAGTTGTGCTCAGCTGACCATTTAGAACACATGAAATTGTTTTCCTTTGTGAGCAAAGGGTCTGATGTATCCATATTTTTACCCTGAACTGACTCCACCTTCTTCAGTAGAATCGCTCCTGCTGTAAACTGGCATAAATGATACAGTTGTTTACTTAAAAATGCAAAATGCTGCACTGGTTTCCAGGTTTCCCAGGAAATTACACGATGGGACTTTCGCCAGTCCCACCAACTGCAGCCCTGCATGCAGGAGCTTGGAAACATGCGCAGCCTTCAGGATTTCCCAGCATGTGTCCTTGCCCAGTGTCTGTTTGGGATGCTATTTGTTAAAGTTCACCTGTGCTCTTGCTGCAGTTCTGCCATGAGTGGAGACCTGACGGAAACCTTCTGTATAAATAAGGAATCCATTCAATCCATTCCTGTGCATCCAAGTGAATGGAGCTAATAGCAGAGTGCACTGATGGACCAGACTACTGAATAAACGTTACAGTTGTGAAATTCTCTGAGTTTTAATTCTACAAAGCACTCACACACTGAATCTTAAAGTTGGGTAGATGAAAAGAAACTGCATTATAAGACAAAAGCAAAATCTGCAAACTGTATTTTTCCTCATGGCTGCTGGTTGTCTGACAGTAAATTAATCCAGATGTTTTTTTGGTTTTTTGTTTTGTTTTTTGTTTTAAAATAAAGTAATAAAGTGTTTATTGTGGCAGCTTAGTGAAGGTGCATTTATTTCCTAGAGAATAGTACTGGTCATGGATTGATCATTCCTTTCTTGGAGGCCTCTCAACCCTGTTACGCTCAGTGACTGCAAACCAGGTTTTCTCAGCTGGCACAGAAATGACAAAATGTATGATAACAAGACATTTCTGTGAGCAGTGCTGTCGTGGGAGCTGCTCAGAGATGAAACACAAACTCTCCATTAGTCAGTTTTAATGGCAGGGGCCATGTCATCATGTGGAGCAGCTCAGGGACAGCTGAGTCCAAGAAGAATCCAGTACTGGCTGGCTCTTCCTCATGGAGAATCGTGTTTAAACATCAGCAACACCTCAGAAAAACAGCATTTTCTTTCCTTTGTTGAGGTTACTCATTAAGTCACAAGCAACTGTGATAACCAGGCAAGGGATATGCGGCTGCTATGTGTTCTGCTTGTTCTTTCCATTTAGTGAAGAAGTGGGTAGAGGGGTTAATCAGATCAAAGCTGATAATCCTGGTGAATTATGTCCAATTCTGCAACCATACAGTTTTTGTCACTGCTCTTAGTAGTTGGTGCATGCTTCTGTGTTCCTTGAATTGGGAGAAAATCCTTCCTCACAGAGCCCTGTAGGTCAGAGGGTCACATGTGCCAAGGGCTGCATCTAAAAACTACAAGGGAAATGTCCAAAAATTATTAATTTGGAGACACCACAGGCTGCTGTAGATCAGCAGTGGATTCACATAATTGAATTTCAGGCAAACCATTCCAGCCCAAGGGTCAAATTATGAATAAATATAAGACAAAACACACCATCTGGTGAACCATGCCTAATGTAACTGAATTAGTTGTTCAGTGGATCTCATGGCTAGTTAAGTAGTTTATCCATATTTCTCATTGCTTCTTACTAAATGAGACTCTTGCCTTCCCTCTCTCCCCTCACCATTTAACCTCTGAGTCATTCAGTGGTAGTGGGTAGTGTCTGCCCTGACTTTGCTGAAGATATTGCTGAAATAAACAGGCTACAGCAGAATTTCCTTAGCAAATGGGAGCCTGCAGCCAGTGCTGGACTGTCAAACACATGGGCCTCAAAAGTCCTTGTTTTAATTCCCTGTAGTTACTATTTGCACAGTGCCATGTACTTTTGTGTGTGTTTACAGGCAAATGTGTCCCTGGGATAGATCCCTGCTTAAGAAGTTAAGCACAAAGATGAAAGAAGCAGAGCTGGATGTGAAATGATTGCTATAGAGTCTTGCTTTGTCTCAACATACTTATGATTTTGCTATAAAATCAGTAGCTTGCTCTAGACTTCTTTAGCAGGCTGTTGAACAACAGTTGATTTTTAGAAAGCTGAGAAAGCATATATATTTCCTTTTAGGTGGTCCAGTCTGCAGTTTTTTAATGTGTTTTTCTGCTGGTTATTTTTCTTACAGAATAGTTTATAATTTGTACAGAAAATAGGAAATTCCCATTTTTATAACACTGAAGAAATGAATAGTGAAATGTAATTTTCAGAGTCTGAGTTAGAAAGAGTTTGCACTTGCCAGTATGTGTCAGAAAGGTGTTACTGATTTAGCCACTGTTGATCATAGTGGAATTATTCAACCAGTACCAACAAAAATGATGAAAAAATGCATGGGAGATAACAAAAAGTATTTCTGCTTTGAAATTTTTGCCTTGGTGTAGTGTTATCATTATGTTGTTTAAAAGTTAACAAATCAGAAACATGTCAGAAAATATATATTTAATTTTGTAGCAATTGCATTTGATTTTTATTCTACATATATTCTACTCTCTAGGTTATATGACAGAGTATTCCATCAAAAGCAATTTCTGTCCCATAGGGATGTTTATGGCAGTCTCTGGATTCCTCCAAACTGAATGTGAGGCTCAGATTTTCAGCTTTGCCTTGTGACGTTTGATGTCCCATTTATCTCACCATTAAATAAGAATTTTGATGCCTCTTGTACAGCTGTGTTGAGCCAAATACTCAAGAGGAGAAAAGAAAAGTAAAATTAAGAGAACTGCATTCAGATGGAGTTCAGGTTCCGGGTATCCTGAATTTCCAACGTAGTTAATTCTGAAATGCCAGTGCTTGTTCCCAAACATGTGGAGTGTGGTGGGGTGATGTAATGAGTGGGTGTGCTGGAGCTGACTTATTCAGGAAAGGGACAGGCCGTTAGACACAGGAACACAGCACTGAGGCTGCCACGGCAAAGTTCAGGGTCACAGCACCCCGAGAAATACAGAGAGCAGTGGGAAGAGCCTCCCAGCTGGAGCTTGATCGATAATACTTGGAGAAGCTGCCTGCAATACCCTGACTGGTATGGTCTCCTGCAGGGAAGGAGGAAGGAAGTGATGAGAAAACAGCGCCCTATCCCTTGGGCTTTTGTGGCTAAATACTGCTGCTGATTAGATCTGTCCCTAATGCAGCTCCTGCAGTCATTTGCTTGGAATTTCAATGTATTTCTATTTTTTTATGTTGTTTTTAAATTATTGGACTATCTAAAAAGGCATATCTGTCTCTGAGGAAACTCTGTACCTTGATCCCTTTTCATACTAGAAGTTAAAAAGAACACATTTCAGAATAGCATCTGGCTTTATTTTAAAATAGGTCTTTGCACTCAAATATCTTAATTTATCTTTATTTATATACAATATAAAAATGTGTGCCTTCAGCTGAAATGCAATGCTGTGTGAAAACAGCATTTCACTTTTTGTCTGTTTTTAAACTTGCCATGAGCTGTGTTGGCTAAGATGTAAAATAATTGATACTGTTCTTCTGAAATACTGAAAAGCTGGGTTAGGGAGGTTGCGTTTTTTATAATTTACTTTTGTGGGTTTTTTAAGTATCATAGCTTATTCCAATCAGTCAGTGGAATAACATTGGCCTGAGGCTTGAAAATTCTGGATGAAAATTCTGTCTGCACACGCTGTTCCTTGGGCTCCAGTGTAACAGTTACTTTCAGGATTGCTCCAGTGACAATATTTTAATACAACTTTCCTGGCCATTTCTGCTGACATTTCTGGGTTTAGTTTGAATAAAGTACTAGAGCTGTAACCAGAGTTAACAATTCTCTACTACAATATTTCAGTTAAATTGCAGGTTATTAAATAAAGCAAGCCAATTTCTGATCTTACTTAATGTACATTTCCAGTAATTCAGGATCTGATGTCAACAAAAAAAATGGTTTAGATAGTGCAAAGAAGTAAAGTAATCAGATTATCTTTCAGGAAATGTATAGTGTTTATTTCGAAGTATTTTAGCATGATACAGAGCAAATAGAAGGATTTGCAATTTACAGAGTGGTAGTTTGGTCAGAGGGACATAATGTCTATTTCTACTGCAATCTTTGGTTCTTGGATGGAATAGACTGGGGGAATTGCTGCCTTCTCACTGGCTGTGTAATTCTCCTGCAGTTCTCTGCCCTGTCTCTTCCTCAAGAGATGTAGTCCATCTTCTCTGAACTCACCATCCTTTAGTTCATGCCTTTCCTGGCTCGGGTTTGTTCTAGCAGTGATCTCTCAGTGAGAACACGCAGAGCTTGTCACAGGTTATTATGGGAAAACCCAAGAGTTGGTTTTGTTGTGCTCTGCAAATAGGTCTTTTGCTTCTCTTTACATCAGCCTTTTTACATTTCCTCAACCGCGGTACAGGCATGTAGAGAAGTAGAGGCTAAACGTGCACAATCCTGGAATCTTCCCCATGAGAGTACATGGATAGAGCCCCAGCCCAGTTAAGTTTTGAGAGTACCCTGTGAGGTGTTCCAGAAAAGACAGAAACTGTTCAGTCAACAGTTGTGGGTGAAAGAAGAGCTGCTATTCCTCAGGTAAAGCAGGATTTGGTCAGAGAGAATTCCTGTGCGTGGGTCCTGGCTAGTTCTTACGCAGATGGGGCATGGTGAGGAGCTCTGGCAGAGCAGCAGGTGCTGCTTTACAGTGTCTCCAGACAGTTTGCTGATAAACTGCTGGTCTGGCAAGAGAAGTCCAGTCTCAGCCTTTGATTATGAATCTGATATCAAACTGCCATTTCACTGGGTTTTTTTTACTTCATCTCAAGATGTTGAATTTCTGTCTTAAATTCCCTGAGGTTCTGTAATAACAAAAGAATGAATTTTTGGAAGCCTATAAGCTTTGACTGGTGCATGTAAGAACTCGAGAATGTTGGTTATAAAGGTTCAAATATTAAAATATGAATGAAGCAAACCTCTGTGTGGTTTATGAAACTGCTGTGTTTCATGACTTGAATAGTTTGAAGTGATGAATGATACTTCAAGAAAGTGTGACTTTTATTCTGGTTGGCATATTAAAAAACATACATATTTTATTACAAATTTCTATTCCCATTTACAAAATACTTGCTTTTTGTAAGTACCCTGTAATACGATTTTTGATTCCAATGGTTCCAGTTGCTGATGTTTTGTGTTTTTTTTGTTTTTCAGTTACACCAGCAGAGTTGTTTCCAATGGGCTGAAGGCACAAATTAATAACCCAGAACTGAAAGTCAGAGGATTGGACCCACTCATCAATAATTTAATTGATAAACTTCAGCACTTTAATCATGTAAGTAATTTTCCAAGATAAAAGCATATTTTCATGCAGCTGAAAGTAAAATTTCTGGGTGTTACTGCTCAGCATGTTACGTGGAATGGGCTTGTACTAAAGGCAACTGAAGATTCTCTTGTGCCAGCTGGGTTATGAACTGCAATGAGGCAAAATTATTTCCCTGGAATATCAGCTGTCCTAGAGTCCACAGTCCCACTAGAGTGGAGGAACTCCTGCGCCCTGCAGTTCACACAAAGCCTGTGACTACAGACAAGTCATGTGAGTGCCTTTAGGAATCCTGGGATGTTCTTGAGCTGGAGGACTGTCTTCCTGCTTTTCAGTAGATACAAACAGATCAAAATCACAGTGGGACAACTGACTATGTGAAGTGCTAAAATCGGGACAGAAGGTCTCCAATGTGAATTACCCTTGTGCCTTTGGAAACATTTCCTCAATGCCCTCAGCCCAAAAGATAAGATAAGCTATCAACGGGTTTGTCAGAGGTGTGATTAACCCCTGTCTGCCTCTGTCATCTCCTTGGGTCCCTCAGATGCACTTGCATTCCTGGTGTATCTGCCATCTCAAAGCTGAACCTGTGACACCCTGACACTCCTGCTTCAGCACTCCTCTTTGTAAGCTCTTAAAGCAGCGCCAGCCCAAATGAGCTGGAGCTAACAGATTTAACAGAGATTGATTTTCATTTAGAGCAGGCATGTTTTCTTGTCAGCTTGGAAGAATGCTTACGGCAGTGTGTTCTCTGGCAGAGGTGTTTGCACATTAGTCTGCTCCTAATCTTTCACCGTTAAAGAGTGACGGAGCATGAGGTTATAAATAGTAGGAAAGCACTGTAAGATTAAAGTCCACCTTTGTGGGTGGGATGTGCAGGAAGGAAAATAATCTGCGCAGGTAAATCAGGAGGAGGAATTGCTTAGTCAGGTTGTGGGAGGTTATGAAGACTGTGGTTGTGATTAGGAGTCATAGTTTCATTTCTTACTTGCTCCTACAAAAGTAAAATCTTCCTTTGCTTTTCATTAACTGCTGGTGGTAAATCCATAATCTAACTAGTAATTAGTGTTTTTGTTAATTCTTGCTTGGCTTTCATGTTCTCCTGATCTGGAGCCCGCAGTTTAGGGATTCTTTGTATCATACTGTTTGATTTAACTTACCATGGGGATTGCAACCACCAATCTGGTGCAGTGCTTAATATTACAGTGAAAGAAGCATTATGTGGTCAGATTGATGAAGAGGATTATTCATTATTTATCTACCTTTGCATGTTACAAAGTAGAGTGTTAATTTACTTTATAAATATTAGATAAATCCATCTGTGTAATAGTCTCCTACAAACACTGACAATAGGAAATAGTTAGAAATAGATTAAATTAAAAGTAGCTGTGTATTGGAAATTCTATTTCTTTCTCTGCTGTAGAAAAATAAAACTCTGCACAGTCTCATAATGAGCTGCATACCAATTTTCTTAAGTTACATACACTTAAAAAATGGCTTCAAAGAGCACTTTTTAGCCAGGAGAATAAAATCCAATTCTTGGCTCTTTCTGTAAGTTGGAAGTGTGGATTTCTGGTACTTCTAACTCTTTCTAGCAGAATATCATCCTTAAGTAAATGTAACTCCCATCAGATGGAGGTGCTTAGCAATAATGGATTCCAAGGGTGAAGGATTAAACAGAATACTGATTATTGCCCTAAGATGGTTCATTCTTAAGTACTTGCAATAATATAAATTCCTTTGATCATAATTTTAGTGAGATTTCTTCAGAGATCAAAGCATCAAAGAAGTTCCTAAATATCTAAGACTTTCCAATGCGACATCAAACATGTGTAGCTGTTTTCTGCTTTTTGAATTTTCCTTTCAGTTGTGATATTATTATACAAATAAAAACTGACACTGAAAAGCCGATTAAATCAGGAGTTTAAAGTGTCATCAATAGCGTGTGTAGACTGTAGAGTTATACAGAATCTCATTACTCACTTTATGGGCAAATTGATTTTTTTATCAATTTTTTTTTTTTTAGGAAATGTCTAAGGTGGAATTTAAAAACTGACAAAATAAGGTGTTATCTTTGTATCTTTTAAAGTTCTTCCCATTTGTGACATCATTTTAAGCAGTTCTTGAATATTGCATACACAGAACCAATCCCAGAGAGGCAGGAAGCCTGGAGAGCAGACAACAAAGTAATGCACATCCCAGGTGATTTGGTGTGCCTAATCTTCTGCCACTTAAGTTATATTGCTAAAATGCCCAGAGGAAAGCATATTCTTGGACAACAGAGAGGTGTGCTGAGATTTTTAGAGGATTAACATTTCTGTCTCAACAAAACAAGCTCCAGCCATGGTGCAGCAATCTCACAGGGAGCCTGGACCTGTTAGCTTTCTCTCTCTCTCTGTTTTGCAAGGCTATGTGCTCTTGAAAGTGAGAATGACCTGCAGCTAGATCAGTTTGCTGAGGTTGTGGAGCAGTGTCAACTACAGCTATGTTCAAATCATCGGGATTCATTTTTCTAAAAGATTTACTTTAGTTCAGTCCTTCTTCATGATTTCTGGAGCAAATCTAATCACTTCTGTCTTTGATAGATCCTCTACCACCTTCTTCCACTGAAGGACCCCAGCCCTTCCCTGTCCGTCACAGCCACAGCTACAGCCTCCTTCCCCCGTGCCAACAGTGCCAGCTGTGGATACACTGGCATGGAGCAGCAGGGCCAGAGGGGCTCTGGCCACTGGGAGCAGGACTTGGCATGTCACTGGCCATGCAGATGGAGCAAATTCTTTACTCATTTAAATCCAAACCTGACAGTCTTTGGTACACAGCAACTCTTTCTTTGTAAGCTCCATATTAGGGACTTATTCACAAAAGTAGAAGACAAATAACTTCACTGATCGTAAATCCCATGATCAAGAACAGAACTCTTGTCAATGTGTTATTGTTCTAGTTGGTGCATCCCAGCTCCAGCATGTTACAAATAATCTGTATGCAAGTTTTGTACCATTTCTGTTTGTCATTTGGACTGACATGCCAGTTTGTTGGAGATTATAACAGTTCCTTATTTTTTTTCATCTGGGACTTAAATCCTCACCACATAGTTGTTGTCTTTTTGAAAAATGATTATGCAAATAGCAGGCTATTTTATAACCACTTGGCAGAGCTGAAAGTAAAGTGAAATTTAGAGAATATTATTCAACAATTACTGTTATTTGCATCCCTGGCAGATAAGGTAGTTGAAGGGTTTATTGTAGCTGCTGATTCACATATCAATAGAATTACCAAGCTGCAATTTACAGTAACTTTTAGTAATGCAAAAACAGATCGAGAGAACTCCCAGGTTGATTTTGAAAAAGTAGCACTTACAAATAACCTCTTTTCTTCCCTCTTTTTGGTGAATAGAGCAGATGTGCACCACAACTGATAATAAACACATAATCCCTCACTGCACCTTCTTTGAGTACTACTTCTTGACACATAATCACACTTAAATAGGTTTTAATGTTTTTCTTCAGCATAATGCTTTCCATAGTTCAAACACACGTGGTTCTGAGGCCAGGGTTAAAAATCCTAAGGGATTAATTGCTCTGAAAAGAAATGAGAATGTTGGGAAAAGTGGAAAAGCTGTGACTACAACTTTATTAGCAAGGATGCATCAACCTGTTCAAGAAATTATAATATAGCAAGTATTATAAAAGTTTAACTTATTTATTTTTTGTCAGCCTATATCTAATCTTAACAGATCTTGTGAATCAGAGTGTTTCGCTATTGTCAGTGATGAATGCTTGGGGCATGGCTGTAATTCAAGAATTCATTGCAATAGCCTAGTGCATCAAATGAGAGTAATGTCAAAGCAAATCTTGCTGAGTCTGGACCCATGTGTTTTATTTTCTTTCCCCACCAAAGTGTCATGGATCTGCCAGCTGAACTAAGAAATGCATGTAACTTAATTCCTCTCAGATTTGTATATGGAGGATGCTGTCATAGCGAAGTTCAAACTAGCATCACTGAGATGTTTCCTATTAATAATAAGAGCCAGTCATAATTTAATCTCAGATGTGAATTTAATTGGGTTAGACAATAGAGAATAATACAATAAATAATTTAAAAGGGTTTTTTTAAGATAGCTATAAAATTTATTAGATTATAGAGTTTTTATATGAGATTTAAGTGGAGACAAGTTGGTTTGATTTTTATCCACAGTTGTAGCTGACTTGAACATATTATTCAAAATTTTTTTTCTTCATTTCATCCAATGAAAACATGGAAGGAAAGGTAGTCATCTGAGAAAGATTGTTGCTATATTACTTGTGGTCCCTGGGATTTAAACAGCCCCAACTGAGAGGTAATATCATGTCCCCAAACCAATGGAGACTTGTCACTCTTACAAAGCAGAGCACCTTTCCCAGCTCTGCCATATGTCTGGATTTCCAAAACAGGTCCCTTTTTTATATCCAAAGCATGTGGAGACTTTGGACGTTTCTTTGTGATTTAAGGTGTTTCATATCACTTTTGGAAGTGTGAAGCAAAAATCGGGAAATCTCAGAGACACTTGTTCTCTCCTCAGTGGCTTTGCATGCAGACTGTCTGTAACGCCAGGCATTAGCTTAATGTGAAAGCACAGATTAATAAAAAAGACTCAAGGAGCAATGATACCTTAAACATTATGCTTACCTCAGCTTGTCTGCAGCTCAGATACAAGAGAAATTTTCATTGAAACACACACTCCTGCAGCTGTGATGGTCCTTTTTGGATTCACATCACTATGAAGGCACTAATAGCCCTCACCAGCGTCAGGTCCCAATGCAAACAGTACTGATAATTGAATTAATACCATAGTTATTGTCTGATTAATGAATAGCAGCAAGAAATGCATGTACTTCAGAAAAATAAAGATAGAATTAATGCAACCTGAAACAGTTACATTTAAAGTCTTAGAATACCAGGAAAGAGCAAATTAACTGTTTGTTGTGGTTTTTTTATTTCCTACTCTGCTGTATAAAGATCGCTCACCCCTATAGTCAAATAAACTATCATCTCAGAATACTTTATCAGTTACACAGAGTTTGTTTCTCATCCCATTTTTATTGCAAAATATTTGTCCTTATTAGATTCATGGGCTGTTTTTCTTCTCCCCTGCTAAGTCAGACATGTCTTTGCTTCCAGATATAGATGCTGAATGCTCAGCTCTGAGATAAGTTATGGTCTTTTTCATAATCCATGTGTAATGAAATAATTCATCCCAATGCTTGAAACAACCCAATTTACTCAAAGACTGAGGATAATCTTTCTCTGTATGGTCTTCTCTATGGTTTTCTATTTCTCTTGGAAATTTTTTATATATATATATATATACATGCACACGACACATATGTAATGTACATCGTATAAAAATTTAAATGTTTCCAGCCTGGGAAGAAGAAGAACCAAAGATCTAGTAGCAACGTAGATTTCTTCTTCCTTTAATGAATATGTATAGTCCTTATATGTATATGACTATACATAAAGTCATCTTTTGACTATTGCTTTGGGACCAGTTGTTTGTGCTCCTTCCCATTTCTGACTTAAGCAACCCAGATGGAGCTGCTGGAGTAAGAAGCTTGCAGGGGAAGGAACCTGGACAGGCTTAGGGCTGTGGAAGCTCAGCTAGGCTCCTGTTGGAAAATATTCACACGTGTCTGTGAAGGAAGAACTCCCTGAAATTGCTTTTGTCTGCATACCTTGAGGGGCAGGTAGAAGAGCAGAGCAGCCAACAGTAATTCAGGCATTGGGCTGTTCCTCTGGAGATGTGGGATCTCCTCATTCTGAGCTGAGCAGCTCCAGCCACTGGGCTTTGTGCAGTGGTTTTCTTCTCTCATGCATCCTTATGTTTTAAAAAGAAAAGGAGTTTGGAAGCTCTAAACTTAGGTTCTGCTGTGGCATTAAAATTCCTGTCAAACCCAGAAGTCTGTCCATGAATCAGAAGAGGAGAGCTCTTTCTAGTCCAGCCCCACTGAAAAAACATCACTGGAACATTGTTTTATGTAGAGCATATGTTATCATTGTAGTTTATTGCTAATTGAGGTATATATCATCCTGCCTGAAAGCAGTGTACTTTTACTGGCCTGAGGTCTGCAGATTGTATGTTTGGTTTAGTTAAATACAGTGATTTGAAATATAATTAAATAATTTTAATTAGAACTGAGAAATTAACTTTTTGTACTAAAACCAGCATCAAGATTTCACTAGAAACAGTAATCATGTGAAATACTGCCTCCACTAAAGTAAAATTTAGCATTTTAAAATAAGACAAATCTAAATCTCAGTCTAAATCCAGCATATCTTATTATATGGTAGGAAATATATAATGCTAAAATGGCCTTTTATTATTCATGTGTTGTGTCTCAGAGTATGCTGTGCAATTTGTCTTGCAAGCCTTCTCAAAAATTATTTGCCCAGATGGGCCATTGTATATGTTTTGTTTTGCTCATTGTGGAAAATTAGTCTTAATAAATCAAAATCACATATTGAGTCACAGTAGTGACTTGAGCCAAGTGGGGGAGGAGGAGGGAAGTGCTACTGTTTCAATCCAGAACTGAGCCAAAGCATTTCACATACAGAAAAACAGAGTTTGAAAGGAAGAGTCTTATTTTTAAAAAAAAATAGACATTGGGTCTGTCCTTTGGCTTGACTGCCCAGTTGTAGTTGCAGGTGGTGGGTGAGTAAAACTGGAGCTGATGCTCATTTTCACAGATGAGCTGAAATGGGATTTGGATCTTCTCTTACAACTGATGGCTGTATGTGAGGAGAGGGTTAGTATGGAGTGATCTGCTTTGACATGACCAGTGGAATGTGAATAAAAGAGCATTGTGAGCACCTAAGGCTAGGCAGGGTCACAAGGATGAGGCATCTGGGAACATCTAGGGAGAGCTGGTCAGGCCTGGGAGTATGGGATTGCTGCCCAAGGTGTGGAGGCAGCAAAGAGGGAACTTCACTACCACTAATGGAAGTATTGTGGTTTCTTGCTACCCCAAGAGTAATGCATCACTCTGATAACTGCTCTGGTTGTGGTGTAGGGTGCTAACCAAAATGTATGCTGTGTTATTGTTCAACAACTGTTAGGAATTGTTAGTGTTCATAACCAGCAATGCCCCTTTGTGGGGGTCGGCAGAGGGGAGGACACACAAATCTGATTTTTACATTAGCCTGTTTGTTTTGGTGGTAATTGCTTTTTTACAGACAGAAAGTCAGCAATCATCATTGAATTAATGAAGGTTGTCAAACTGAAATTATAAATTCTCTTTTGTGTAAATATGTATTTTCTTCTTTTAACCCATCATCTTTTTCTGATCACTTTCATAATTGTAAGTCATATACATTGTTTAAGTAATTATAATTAGAAGTGTGATTATGGTATTTACTTTTGATCTAATTCCTGAGGTACAATAAAGTGCTTATTTTTTGAGGTGTAAATTTAGCATAATAGGAAAGGAAAGCAGAGATTTATGGGCTGATCATTGTTTTCTTTAGGGTAGGGTAAAGGTCTCCAAACAATTGATTGATCATTGGCCAAAAGCAAGAACAGGGTAATTTTCCTCTCTTTCTGTTCTGCTACTGAAGGGAGGGACAGGTGGAAAATGCAGCATTAAGAGAATAAAACAAAAGGCTGACTAAAACCCAGGCTTAGTCTGTAAAGCTCAAGTGGAGCTGTGCTGCTGGTGACAAGTAGATTAATGTTACTGAAGTATTCAGCCACTTCCCAGCAAAATTGATGAAACAGACCTGGACTGGAGAAGCTCCAGATCAGGTGTCCCTCTGAGAGGTTTCCCTTACTTTAGATGCCTGATGTGGCTGCCCAGTACCAGCCTCAGATACTCCTTGCACAGCCCAGCAGAACAAGAGCCAGGTCATCAACAGCTGCTGCAGCCCTCAGGTTTAGGGCTTAACCGGTTCCTCTGACAGCTTCATGAGAGATGTTCCATTCTTATCTGCCCAGGCAAGCAAAGCAGCCTTTGAATCTATCTCCTCGGAGTATTGCAGCTTGTAGTGAGGCTAAAACCCCTGAATCAGTTTGGTGCCATTTGTATTTGTGTGATCAGCCATCTACTTCTCGGAGAGCAAAATAAAGAACTAATGGTAGGTGTGAGGTGAGGTTATCCAAACTTCCTAGTGTCAGTGTCCGGTCTCTAAAGGGCAAGGCCACGAGGAAGCAGCAGGGGAATACTTGATCTACACTGCTCTTCTATCAGTGTCTGTTCCTTTGCACTTTGGAATTTAGAAAGCAAGTCTGAATATTGGAGAGAGGCTATGTCAGGAATAGCTTTTCTACTTAGGTTATCATTCATAAGTAATTAGTAAATAGGAAAAACTAATGGAAACAATCCTGTTGTTTCAGGCAGGTACCACTACTATGAAATAGCATTATTTGTCAACTTGAAGAAATTCAGTCTTCCAATAGACCTGTTTTGCTTCTGTCATTGTCTTCCCCTGTTTTGGTGTCGTAGGTAGTATTTGGAAAGGTTCAACTGTATTACATCTCACACATCCCTGATCCATGCTGGGAGTAGTTTACCAAACTGGGAAGAGATCCTAGGATATCAGACTCTTGTTTTCCTCATCTCCTCGTGAGTTCTTTTGCCAAGTTGGAATCAAAAAAAGCAATATGTGTTTAGAGGCATCAGCCTAATTAATAAAATCACAAAAACGCCTGTTTTAAGTTTGACACAATCCTTCTTGCTACTGCTCTTTTATCAAAAGCATGATGTAGTTCTGGAATGGCCACAGACTTCCTTGGCCTTGCTTTCAGTATGTCCCCCAAAACATGAGGCATCTCTGTGTTCTGTGTGCTGAGCAAGGTGGCCAGATGGTCATTTCTGGTGCAGAAAAGTGCCCTCCTGCCCTCTGCCCCCTGAACAGGCCTTGGAGGCTTCTGCCATTCTGACACTGGGACATCTCTCCCTTCTTCCATCTTTCAAGTGTAGCTATTCCTGCTTCTCCAGGGAAACACTTTTCCGTTAGTAGCACTAATTCTGTGTGACTGACATCCTATTTTCTTCATCACAAAAAACTTGATCCTGTGCATTGTGTGTCTTATCAGAATGCCCATGATGAACTTCCCATCAGACACCAAAGGCCAAGTCTTACTGCTTGATTACTGACGCAAGAGAACCATCTGTTAGGGAGAATCACTTTTATTTGTAACTCTTTCTTAATTTTTATCTCCTTGCTTTTGTGTTAACATTTGCAAAGAACGTGAGTTCAGCTAATATGAAAGGTTTAGTAGAATTTTACAAACCCCACAGCACTCTAATTTTCACTGTCTGTTACTTTTACGAGTATATAGCTATTGTTTAACTTCCTTACTTTTTTACTGGCCTTTCTTACCCATACTGAAATGTTTTGTTTCTGAAAATCAGCCATGTTTAAGTCGATTTTACAATAATTAAGTTAGTTGTATTATTTAAGGGCACCATAAACTGAGTGTAATGGCTGATCGCATTGTATTGCAGACAGTCTGTGCAGTTTGCTCCTAACTCAATTCAGTCCTGTGCAGGTACAAAGCCAGTATCTGGGCTTAAGAAGCAAGCACAGCAAGGAATGGAAAGGAATTTTATGAATATGATACCTAAAGTCATCCCTCAGCCAGGAGGTGAAACTCTGGGAGGGACAATGATGGGGAAACACTGTGCATCTGTGTCTTAGATGCAAACTCAGACGCCGTTGAATTGTGACCTTCTTCAGCCTTCTCTAAAAGTCTAGATCCAAGCCAGCATTGGGTTTTTTTAAATGGCAAAATGCAGAGAGCTCCACAGAGCACCAGTGCTAATGGTTGTCATGAGTAATAGTCAATTGAGATTAAAGTTTTTTTCAAAATTGATTAGAAATAAGACTATTTTTAGAAGCCTATGTTCTAATTCTGATTCTTGTATCATCTTCTACCAGCAATTACCAGAGTAAAAAAATTACCAGAGGGTAAGAGATAATTTGGGGTTGGAAGGGACACTCTGGAGACAATCAGCTCAACCTTGTGTTGAAAGCAGGGCCTTAGATTAGGTTATCCAGGGCCTTGTAAAACCAGATCCTGTGTAATTACAGTGAGGGAGATCCCATCTCTTCTCTGGTGCCACTCTGCTTTTTGTTTGTTTGCTTGCTTGCTTATCTCTATGAAAATAAGTATACTGGTCTTAAATGCCTTGAACTCAAGGATGGTAGTTCATGGGTGCAGAATAGGCACTTTATACCTTTATACACTGAAATATGTTCCAGTGTATAAAGTAAGAGCAGTTAGAGATACCTGGAAGTTCCTGCTTCCTGTAGGAAAACATTCAGAGGAAATGACAACCAAAGCAAAGAGTCTCCATATCTTGCATGAAGCAGATTCCTGTTATTCCAACCTGCCTGGATTACCACCAGTGAGGTGGACATAAATAAATGGAGAATACTGGTTAAGGAGCAGTCACCTTGTGAACAGAGCACAGAATCTGCGTAGACTGACTGGAAAAAAACGTACTGTTCACATGGTGGTGGGGAAAGCCTGGTGTGTTACATTGAGGAACCACTCCCTCATTATCATGCTTTTGAATAGCAATGAGGTGTATGTAAGAGTCTCTGTGACACGGCTCTGGTGTGTTCGCAAGCATGTGTCCCACTCCTGAGCACAAATGGGACTTCTGCCTTTAATTGTGATTTCATGGAGGAAAATGCCAATTAAAGATTTGATCTCTGTAGGCCTGACAACATCCAGGCCCTCAGTTTCTGTACCCCTAACCACCTCAGGGTTTGGCTAGCTGAAGTGTCTTGCATTGCAAATATGATTTATTTACTATGCACTGTTTAGTGACACCTCCAATCTATCCTGTTTCCTGGGACTGTATGCATTTTACATGAGATAATACATTTATTTCATTTGCTTTTTTCATGCATCTGAAATGAGCCTGTTCCTCAGTGCAGCTACTTGGGAGTGGGTCTATTTGGGGCTTAGTATTCCCAGTCCCAGATGTCATGGATGAACTTGTCATTATGCAGAACAGTCACCCAGGAGACCACTGTTTCCCTTCAGAAACAGGTAGCCTAAGTGTTGCCTTAACACTGATAGCACAGTGAGAAATGAAGCAATGAATAAGGCAGTGCCTTTTCACGTGTAGAAATTGCACTTTCATCACAGCTTCCTCAAGCTGGCTTTTGAGCTGTGCAGAGACACTAGGATTCACTCTGGAGGAGTCATCCTTTGGAGAGTCTATTATCACATAAATCTCATCCAAGTGCTTCCCCCCACCCCAAAGATTTGAGAGTTGCTAGTTCTCAGCAGGCACAAGCCACTCACAAACCAGTGCAAGTGATTCCTGCTGTGTTGCAAGGCAGCAGTTGGGTTCTCTGCTTCTTACAGCAACTGAGAGCTCACAAGAAGTTAATGCAGAAACATTGGTGAGTATTTACAAAGGGTAACACTGGTCTAGTAAAGCAAACAAGACCCAGTATGTATATAACTGTGCTCAAGCCCAGACTCAATCTTTAGGTCTGTCCCTCACTTTAAAGATGTAAATAATTCTAGTGGATATTCACACTGTGTGTAATTACAGTTATATGTGTGAGTAAAGGCTATGCTCAAAACTAAGAGAGATGCAGGGCCTGGTGTAAGCCTTCTGAAGTTAAATTCCCTATGTAATTGTTGGAGAAGCAGACTCCTTTTCTGAGATTAAGTCAGAATCTCAACAAGGAAGCCCTTTACTCCATCACCCTTCTCTATTAACAATTAAGGGGATTTATGGAGGGTCTTCTGGCAAGGCTCGCAGTAACCTTTGCCAGTCCATCCTCAATTAGCCTCTCAGTTTTCTCGTCACTGTAAGCCTTGGTTCAGCATGGCATTTAAACACACAGGCCACTCAGCCATTCTGTGTCACTGTGTGTGAGGTTTGTTGATGCCTTAATGATGAGTGTTCACCTTCACAGGTGTTTGTGTGCGCACACCACATCACGCAGGGAGACGCCCCTAAAGAGACAGGGGTAACAGGCTTGAATTGTTTTGAAGCAACCACAATGTGTCCTCAGTCTTAGACAGTTCAGTCATATCAGAACATGAATTTATGTTGGCCTGTCTGTGTATAACTGTAAAAAAAATAAACTAATGTACGCATTCTGTTGTTTCTAACATTCACAAAAGGAGGTTTCTAGCTGTAATTTATTAATAATTCTGATATGGAAGATATTTTTTCTGTGTGATGAGGACTTTCCCACAGTTATGAGAGTATCTCTAGTAACTAATTCAAGTGATAGTCAAATTTGAATGTAGCTTTTAATAGCCAGAAGCAAATAACTAGAATGTAGCCTGATGATAGGAAGCGTGTAGTGTTTTGAATGCT
The DNA here is from genome assembly GCA_013399895.1 of Serilophus lunatus. Lineage (NCBI taxonomy): Eukaryota > Metazoa > Chordata > Aves > Passeriformes > Eurylaimidae > Serilophus > Serilophus lunatus. Next base: position 341,924 of record VXBA01003842.1, read on the forward strand.
GCCATATGTCCAGATACATATAATCAGCCTTGCAAACAGAATCAGAAAATGTTCAGCCTCATTTCAGGGCTCCATCTTGTTTGTTTTCAATACCTCTATAAGAGGAGCCTGTCACAGCTGAGTTGTTCAAAATGACATGTTCATGGGAGTGAACTGGCAGACAAACAATGCCATTATTGGATAATAAAATGAAATATGACTTGTGCTTCACTACAGTAAGATGACGCTGAACCATATTCGATGTGGCATTTGAAATAAGAGAATCTAATAATATTAAATGGATTTCAGGAGGGTGAATGGAAAGCTTGAGATTTGTCTTTCTTAGACCTTGTAATTGAGGCTGGATGAAGTCATAGAGAGGGGAGAGGGCCAGGGGCTGCATGAGCTGCAGGCACTTTGAACCCCTTGATGAAGCTGAACATTTGTGCCAGTCACTCAAATAAAAGTTTAATATTAAAGAGCTGTGCTGCATGAAGTTCTAGTCTCAAGGATAATTCTGAGTCATGCAGCACGATACAGAAGGTCTAACTGAGGTGTGTAAAATTAATCACTTCAAGTATTAAGGTTCAATTTTGGACTTCATTTAGAGTGTTTATGAACCATATGAAGCAATATTATACTTTCTCATTATAAAGATTATTTCAGTTATTGGTTAAGATACTTTTTGAGATTTTTTTTTTCATCCAGCTTTGCTAATCATTTCCAAGCACTTGGTAGACTACAAATTGCACACCAGTAACCAGACATGTAGAACACTTTTTGTGTTGGTAATATGATATATTAACTAATAATCCAAACAAAATATAATAAATTGCTTAATTCTGAGACAGTCAAGCAAAACTAAATGTATTGCATTATTTTGAAAATGTGAATAAATTCTCTTTGAAACAAGAAGTTACTGTTTAGCTCCTTAATGTAATGGTAAAAGCCAGAAAGTCACGAGTGCACATTCAGGAAATGTGATTAGCTGGTCATAAAGCATCTCAGTTCAATGGCAAAGGAAAAGCGCTTTATAATTTCAAAGGTAGAAAAAGAAAGAAAAGAAAAATTCTAAAAAGCGTGAAGGAGAAATTATGACATTAAAAACGCAAGAAGAAAAGCCAGAGGTGCAGTGTAAGACCTGTAACAGGTAGGGTCGAGGATAGTAAGAAAGTGCCTTGTTTTGCTTGCTAAGGTGTACTATTAGATTGCAGGTGATTAATAAAGTGGCAAAAAGCAGCTCTGTGCAACATTGTAGTAAATGCTGTGAATTTGTTGTTCCTTGAGGCAGCCAAAGCTGTCCTGCTCGTCTTTTTATCAACCTGCTCCTTCAGCAGTATTTGAAAGTGATCAAGTTCCAACCACATTTCCACGGCCGGTTTTATCTGTGCAGGAAGTTTCTTTCCTTGCCCATTCCTCCTTTTTCAAGAGGTTTTCAACTATGCTGACATGTTAGTGCATGTGGCAGCTTGATTCCTGAGAAAGAAATTTCTTGAAAGAAATGCCTGAGCACATAAACGGGTGAAAAGGATGCAGGACATTGTGTTCTGCTTGGAAATCACCCATGCACAGAGTTTCAGCTGTGGCTCTGGCCTTGAGCTGTTTTGATTAAGACAGCTCAGTTTGGTATGTGGATGCTTTTTTTTTTTATCAGTTCAGGCAGGGAAAAACTTGAATGACTGTAATCTGGGTTGAGCTAAAATAGTTCAATATGAACTGTCAAGCTGGAGTTAAAGTGGTGAGCAGGAGTTAAATGTGTGTACAATTGCTGTGCAGTCTGCTGTTAGACTTGTAGTAATTTCAGAGACATCATATGATCAAATGCAGTAGTTCCTTCAGGCTGGTACACAGAGAGACGAGATTGTTTGGTGGAGCCTTTAATCCAGGGGAATTTTGATCTGTGGAGAATGCCTGAGGGTTGCATCCTACTGAATATTTTAACCCCCTTTTTTATGGGAGATTGGGAAGCGGTCTAAAAAGAGCAAGTCTGGTCTTGTCTCTACTAACTGGGTCCCAGAGAATGTCTCCAGCATGATCTAACTGCAGAGTAAAAACGGCTGTGGACAGACTGCAGAGGATGAGAGAAGGCATCAGCTCTTTCCTACTCTCATTTTTTTCCCCTGCCCCTTCCATCTCAATCCCAGCTATAAACAAAACGTTTAATTTTGCCTGTGGTAAGTGGGTGACAGGAGCACGGTGGAGCAGAAGTCTTGCTTGTGTGAAGCAGGCCATATGCTTGTGGGAGTGTGGACATGCATCTTCAGGGAAGATTCAAGTGGGATGAAAGTGCAGTTTATGTAGGATGCAGTTTTGGGATGTGGTAATTCACTGCAAACACCAGAATTGAGGTCAGTCTCAGCATCATCCCATAAGCTGTTTCTCCATTGTATCAACCATTCAAAGTGGTCAGTAATACAGGTTTAGAAAGCTGAAACCTCAGGGTCTGTCAAAGGGAAGAGCAGCAAAAGAGAGGTTTAGAAAATTCATGGTTAGTCCCTGGCTTCTGCCTTGGATTCAGATGAAACCCTTGGCAGTCACAGTTACAAGTACATGACAATTATATTGCTGCAGTTAAATCGGTCAAATTTCTTCCACCATCTTGTAAGCCCCTTAAGGGAGGTGGGAGCAGGCAAGGCTAGTCTGGCTGCCGAAGAGGAATCTTGCATTGATTTTTTTTTAAAGAACACAAAATCCTGAGAATTCAAACACTGCATTTTCACTTTCCAGTCTATGGCTAAACAGAAAATAGCAACACAACCCTTGGAAGTACGATACTGAGGAAGAATTTTGCTTTCTTCCTCCTAGACCCTCCCTCACCCCAAAATACTGAACACAGTGCTCGGTGGCAGTTCAGTCTGTGATTTTAGAGTGCCATTCCTTACTGTGGCTTTATACAAAGTTTTAGATTTGACAGCAATCAGATGAAATATCTACAACAGCTTGAACAGGCTTCCATCATATCCAGACCTTGGTAGCTTTTAGAAAGCTGTCAGCTGTAATCTACTGTGTTGCTATATGTATACATATAACTTTGAGCATTACAAGTTGAAAGCAGCAGAACCACCAGCTGGTTGATCAGTCCTATGCTCACGTGCCACTGAAAATTTTGTCAATTGGGTATAGCTACCTGTGACTATCACATTGACATGATTTTTTTCTTCCTATGTCTCTGAAAGAAGACAAGTTGATGGCTATCCACAAAATACCTCTTTCTGGCATCTCCTATGCTTAGTTCCCAGCCAGAAGGTTCACTCTGGACAGCAGTTTCCTATCATGACTTCTCTAGGCCCACTGCACTTTCTTGTTTGATACTTGATCCTTAGAAAACATCTAAACACTTCCTCCCTGCCTTTTGCTCATCTTCACATGTTCTTTGTGATAACTATTATTTACAATTCTGGGCAAAATAACATCCTTTTTTGAGGGTTTCTAAGCTCTTTAAGTTGCTGCATGTCACCTTTGGGAGCACTGCTCTATTCTGAGGCAAAAGTCTTAACTGTGTCTGATGGAGTTGCTCAGGTTCATTTGTTGTCAGGATATTATTGTAGCTCCTTACTGAGGCAGTGACCAAAACTGTCCATTCTGATTTTTAGGTTAGACGCACGACTTCTCAAACTTATTTTTCCAAGGTTTTGTGAACATAAATTTATAGGAGACACTGTATTGTACATGGCTGTGGCAGTCAGAAGATCTTGGCTCAAAGCTGCCCTTTGCACATAGACTAGGAGAGAGCAACTCTCCCCATTTCCTCCAAAGCAGCAACTGAGGGCTGAGTGTTTCTTTGTGAATACTCTTTGAATTAATAGACCCAGTGCAAGTGCTCTGCACAACCCGGTGTGAAAGCCCAGCATAACAAATTTATGACATTTTAATACAAGGTAGTGGTTATTTTCAGTCTACACGGAAGAATTTATGTTGTTGAGTGTTTTGGGATGCCAAGTTTCTAAACACTTTTGTGACTTGAACTTCACCCTTGCAAAGTATGACCTTTACAGGGGTGTAGATCTGAAAAGGATTGTCTCCCTGAGGCCTATCTCTTTCAGGACTCCTGGGAGTTTCTTAGACACACTATTGTTCTGGATTCTTTTAATTAAAAAAAATTAATGCTATTCTCTGTTGGCCTGCCCTATTCGATATTCATTGTGCAGTAAGACTGTACAATTTATATTCAGGTCTATACAGCATCCCTTGAGCTGGTTCCTCTCCAAAAATGAGAATTATTTGGCTAATTTTGTGTGGTATTTTCAAACAGAGACATCTTGCAGCTCATTTTTTTCTTTGAACATGAAGGTTCCTTTCCATCTCTCCTCAAATTGTAAGGATACATCTTTAGGCAAATGAGTGGTTTTCAGGTTAAAACGTAGGTGATTGGGTTGATTTGGGTTCTTTTCCTTTCTTCTCACCACTGTGGAAAATGTGGAATTGCTGTTGCTGTTAGAAAGCATATAGTCTTTTATAGTTGCAAGTTCTTTGTGTTTTTTTAATAACAATTGAAAAATCTAGGAAGGGGGGAAAGGGTTGCAGCAGAAATAACAGGGAAAGTTCACTGGTCAAAATGTTGCTCCCAGGGCATCTCTGTGTATCAGAAGCTCAGGCCTTTCTACAAGACAGGGCTTAGTCCGGAGGAACATTTGCAGCAGATGCCCAGACTGAAGCAGAGTGTCAGGGTGTCAGGGAAGTTCCTTTCACACTTTGCTGTGCATGGTAAGCAGCGGGTGAAGCCTGAAAACAGCATGGATTGCAGTTTGTGCGCTCCATGGCACTGGCATTCAGGGACAGGGTGGGTCAGCACTCCCTGCTCTGTTTTCAAGGAGAGAACAGGTTGGGGCATAGATCAGGTCTTCCTCCCAGAAACTTTTGAACTTGTCATTTCATTCACTGTTGTAGCCTCAAAAAAAATTAATTGATACCATAGAAGTGTAAGGAAAAAAGGTGTTTGGAGTACGAGGTCCTTCTCATTGCCCCACTGACAGAAAGGCTGCAGAGTGGGCTGTATTTTATAGCCCAAAGAATCCACATTAAAGAGAAGAATGAGAAGGAGAACTCCAAGTGGCTCAGCTGTGAGAAGAACTTCATTCAGGTCTCATGCTTCATTACAGATGAGATAATCCAGCCACTAACACAAAGCCAAAGGTAATCAGGCAAAGTTCTGCTTGCCACAGAATGTCTCATTCTATTTGTGCTTATGTATTCAGATTGGCTTTCCCTGTTATACTCGGTAGTTTGGCAAATAAAAATGTAGATAAATTCCTATTTTCCAGGTTAGAGAGTGAGAACAGTAAAACTCCTTACTGTCAAATAAGTAAACTCTATGTACCTGTGCTTACCTTTTCCATCCATTGCTTTCTTCTGTCCCTTCTGGGAGAGTGTAAATTGATCTGCAACCCAAAACATATATATGTTGGGGTTTGTATTTGCACAACTAACAGAACAATGAGTAAGAATTGTTAAGATCTTCACTTCATTGACAGAAAGAAACTTATTTCTGTATTTTTCAGAGCAGAATTTGAATTTCTTGTACAATAGCATAATGCGTGATCTTAGACCATTGTTGAGGTAATGGCTACATGCTGAAAGTTAATGTCATTTCAGAAAGGCCTTGCTGTGCTGAGAACTGCATGTTCCCAGTGTTTCCAGAAAATCTAAATTAACAGCTCAGGAGGAACTCTCATCTGGATATCAGCGTTAAGTTTCTGGGATTTACTGTGGGTTGTTCGTTTTACTGAACACGTCATTAGACCATAAATTATTATATTGTGTAATTGAGGGGTGATGTCATAGACTTGATAGCTGTCAGTCACGTGTTTTGTTTTTTGGGCTGAATGATTCTGAATTATTAATGTTTCAGATGCCACAGAGTCTCTTTAATGCTTCATATGCAAGAGAGCTTTGTTAGAAAACTCTTAAAAATATAGCTGCTGTCTTTTATATGGACCGACAGCAGCATCATAATCAGCAGTGCCAAATTATTACTCTGCACACTGCAAATGTGCTTCATAAAACCAGCCCCATGCAAGTTCAGTTCCCAACTTAAAGCAAAGCCAAGATGTTCAGATAAGGCAAAAAAAAGAACACAAAAAACCCCCAACAGAAACTCTCCAAGATACATTTGGGATACTACAGTTGTGAGCATCTGCTCAAGAAACTAGTTATTTTAGCCCCTAACTTTTGGGGCAGATTTGTGCTGCCCTGAATTACAACAGTTTTGAAGAAGCCCAGAATGGGGAGGAGGGGAAAGTGTCTCAAGCAACCTTCAAAGTCTAACCAACTATTCCGGAGTGTTCTGCTGGTCAGATTATTGTTATTTGGATAGCCATCCTCCTAGATTCTGATTTAATGGCTTAAGAATAGAAACCCATGGGTTTTTCATGAGAGTCCTTGTCACTGTACAGAGCCAGAGAGAGCCTGTGGTGAGCAATGCCACTGCTGAAGTTGTCCAAAGACACAACTCTTTCCAGTTGCTTCACTAACCCTTCAGTCCTCCTTGCAGGCTGGCTCCAAGTCAGCAGGGAAGCTATAGTTGGGTTTGGTGGTAGGGCAGATCCGCATCCAGAGTTGGGAAGCTGTGATGGGTTCTGTGGGGACTCCATTGCCATTTGGAATGAGTCATTGCTTGCTTTCCCAGGACTCCTTAGCATAGGAATCTGTGTCTGTAACCAGATGTCCATGAAGTCAGCGAAGTAGGTAAGAGAAAAGTGCTCAGGGCTAAATTAGGCATGAGAACAATTCAGGTTCCAGAAAACAGCTCAAAAACTGCCTCTTTCCTACATAACTAATAGGAGATGCCAAGATGTCAATTGTAATCATAATTTCACTGGAATCTCTATGTACATGACATGTTGCTTCATAACATGTTGAAAAATTCAGAATTCAAAAAAGTTGCACTCTGATTTTCTTGTACCATTTTTTTGAACACGCCTCTGGGTACTAAAATAGAGGCTTAGGACATGTAGATGCTAGAGCTCAAAACTAAATGCTCGTAGTCTGAACTCCTTTGGGTTTAGCATTACATTTCTGTAGAAAAGAGTTGTTTTCAGTCATGCTGAAAATCAGAGTCATGTATTTGATAAAAAGAAAGAAGGAAAATTCAAGCCTGCTGTAATTACATTTTGAGCGTTGCTGACATTTGACAAGTTTGCCTGTTGCAGATTAATGGCAAAGGTAAAGAGTTGGAGAAGAGGAGATGAAACAGGGATAGAAAACTCCCTCACAAAAGGAGGCAAAAGGTTACCCACAAAAAAAGAAGAAAATACAGAAACAAAAAAACCTTTTCAAGTGGGGGAAAATCTCTATGTTTTGATGAATGAACTGCCAAAGTTTCAGGAGTTCAGATTGCTGAACATGCCCAGGTTGGGAATGCACGTAGGAACTCCATTGTGTTTGCACCTACAGCCCTCCTAGAAACCTTGTGAAAACAAGTTTCCATACAGTTTTTCAATACCTCTGTTTCTGGCAGTAATCCAGCAGCAGGAAGCACCGAGGGAGCAATGGGAACATATGTTATCTGTGTTTGTGTGTTTGGTCCCTCCAAGATTTTCAGCTTCCTTCACATTTTTGAGGATCATTTGTCACTTGCCAGAGGAACAGGGACCTATTCAGGATGCACCGGTATTCAAGCTTTATAATTAAACCTCTCTCATAGAATATATTCATTGTTTCTCCTAAGACAAGGAAATGCTTCATAGAAATATATAGTTTTGCTCCAAAGGGGCGTTCCTTCCTTTTTTTTTTTTTTGGTAGCTATTGTTTTTTTATTGTGCCCAGCCTTTGCACAGTGTTGGCTGCCAGCTCCCATTTCAATGTGGAAGTGGAAGGAGCCTGTGTGTGTAAAGGGCCTGAAGTGTCTGTCTGTGTCCCACAGAGAGGAGAAAAGTCACAGAAATAGTGTTTTCCTCCAGCACCACGTTCTGTGGGAGAGGGGCGAGGATGGCCTGACTCAATAACTCCCCCTTCCTACTGTCCACTTCTCAGGGCAGATACATGCCCTACATAAAAGTATGTAAAGTACTTCTAAATGTATTGTGTGGAAGGTGTATAAACTGGTGTGAAAAGGAAGGAAGAGGAGATACAAAACCTCAGTTGAAGCAATTTCACATTTTGAAGTTTGTGCTGTCAAGTGGTAAATGCTTTAAAATGTAAACAAAGCTGACTAATTATGATTTTGCTAATCTAGACAGAAATAGTTGATCCCAGTCCCTGAGAAACGCTGAATAGATTACTGGGATTTTTCATCACCACAGTTTAGGATGATGATTATTGCAAAATATTCCATAGCAGCTTGCTGAGGCAGAGCTTGTAACAAACCATTCACTACTAGGGTGATCAAATAAGTCTGGGGACTCAATATCCTGACTTCTTTTTAGAAAAGGTGTGTTTATTTCGTTGTGAGCATCTCATGATTCAGCTCGAGGAAGGCAGCCTCGCAGGAACTGGGGAAGCAAAGGAGGATTATGTGGCAGAGATGGAGAAGTTTTCAGAGTGAATATAGATGACAAATGAGAACTCAGTTTTAATTTCCATCTTGCAGACAAACCCCTGGTGTTCCCAAGGACATGTCTCTCTGTAACAGACAAACAGTCCCTTCCCGTGGCATTACGAAGGCGAGTGATCCTGAAAGACCAGCTGTTGCCCAGAAGGAGAGCTGGAGATGCTCAGGTTGTCTTGCTGATGTGGCTGGTCAGAGCTCCAGCTGTTAGACATGAGCAGGGGCTGGCAATTGATTGTAGGACTCCTTTATGCCACAGCTCAAAATCTATCACCATGTTTGCATGTTTGTAACAGCCTCACCAGTACTGAGCATAAACTGAGGGCATCCTCAGGTCTCCTGGGAGCAAAGAACACACTAAGAATGCAATGGAAGTATAATCTCCTCTTTTCCTTTGGGGTGCTGGAGACAATACTAGTGTTCACAAGCAGAATATTATAGCAACGAGGCAATAGTGGTTTGTAAGGCTGAAACCTGAGAAATACTGAAAGTAAAACCAGACTTCCTGGGAGTTCAAGTATCTCTGCTCAGGCAAAATGGGATTTTTGTAAAATTCACTGAGGGCTCACTAAATACATATCACTTCAGTATAACTGAAGGCTTTTGAAAGACAAGTTGGACAGAAAGCTATAAGGAAAAAATGTCGAGGGTAAATAGAAAATTAAAGATCATAATTTTTCACAGGACTATCATTAGATCATTTGTTGGAAATGCAATTGAAGTAAAGGATAATATGTTCATTGGAAAGGCAGCTGCCTTTATTTCTGGGTTAGAAAGCAATGGTGAACATTGTGATGGATGAGGAACACTGGACTGGGAAGATGAGAGGACATATGTTTCATAGAAACCACTTTTCCATGCCAAAATTTCTGACCTTGTAAAATTATAAGCTACTTTCCTTGAAAACTGGGGATTAGAGTAATTACAACTTTCTAATTCCAGTGCACTGATATCCTCTGGGCTATCATTTGTACTAATTGCTTACTGTCTTTTAGTATTTCATAATCCCATTGTTTTAAAATGTTTCTTCTTAAGGAAACTTACTTTGAAATACAGATTTATTTAGAGAAAAATGTCCCCTGAACATTAAGCAAATTTACCTCCAGCTCTGCTTCCCCATCTCAGGTTTCTCTTAACAAGAATAGAAATAGAAGGAATGTGGTATAATGGCTGTTCTGTATACACAACATACATTTAGCACTGAGATCCTTTAGTGTTGTCTATACCTGAAAAAACTGAAAGTCATCTGTCAGCATGGATACTGTAAAGGGAAGATGGTGGTAATTAATGCTTGTGGCAAGAAATTTACTAAGCTGAAGAATGTAAGCAAAAACTTTGTGATCTGCTTTTTGTTTGTTATAGGCAGGTAGGAAGTAGAAATAAACAAATTACATGTTCAAAATGCCATTCAAAGCTATTTATTTTGTACAATGTCTGTCTATCAGACAAAATTATCTCGTAACGCTTTGGACTATGGGAGTATATGTTAGCAAATAATTTTTGTTAACATCAGGAAGATAGATCTCATCCATTATCTAGACAAATATAAATGCAGCTTGATGTTAACTGAATTCGTTATTATACAGACTCTGTTCTTTAAAATGTACTTTTGATTTACTTTTCTGAGCTAGTTTTTTCTTAACTAGCTTTGGGAATGATAATAATGGATTTATGGAATGTTTCATATGGACTGAGCACTTCACCTTGGTGAATAGAGCAATATCTACCTCAGGTGAGTAAGCTCAGCCTGCAGTGAGGTGTCCAGCCTTCCTTGGTGCTACATCACCTGGCACCTCTGGGGCTCTATTGGTTTATAGAGGAGGAGCAGAAGCTCCCTGGATCCCTGACAGGGAGCTGGGTGATGTGATTGTTGACCTGCAGTGCATCAGAACTCCATGCAAGGCCCTTTAGTCATGTTTGGAGGGGGACCTTGGACTGACTGACAACTATTCCAGGATCAGAGGTTAATTCCAGCTGGCAGTCCTTTGCTTCTCCAGAGGTTATAGTCTAGCAAAGAAATTGGTGCTCTGTCTTTCTTACTCCCTTGAATGATGCCTCTTCCATCCTGATGGATCCTGTGTGGGGAGGTTTGGCTTTATACAACTGTACCCAGACAGACAGATCCTGCTTCACACATAAGTCACTGCTGAAGCTGTTCCTCTTTGCAGTGGGGAAAACATAAATACTGGAATTTCACACGGTTTTAAACTCAACACACTGCAATTGATAAGGCAACATTTAGGATCTTTTAGTTGACAGATTAAATTGCAGTGTAAAGCAAACTGAGTAGACTGATTTACCCTTCACCAGCAGAGCCCCTGAATTTCCGTTGGGTCCAAAGAGTTACAGCTGTGAGGTACCTACTGCATGCGACTGTATTTACATGTATTACACCTTCACAGGCTTCAGTTGTGACTGTGTTTTAGGCACCCTAATAAAAGAGGAGCCGAGACAAATCTCGCTAGAAGGAAGTGCAAAGCAAAGGTCATCTATATGTTCTTGCTTAGACCGTTTCTAATGCCTGTGTCAGATACATCTAACTAAAGTAATTGCACATCCCATTTAAAGTATCCTTAGAAAAAGGGACTCTGCTCGCTGGTTCTGTTGTTTCCTAGGCCTAGTTAGGAGGAAGGTGCTTCATTCATTCCATTCTTTTCAGCAAAGGACTTAAAACAGTCCTAATTTTTATCAGTAGCTAGAGGTAGGGATGTAGCATCTGCTTTACAGTTAAGGACTCACTGAAATGCTTCAGAGTTAATTCATTGCCTGATCCAAATAGGCCTAAAAACCTTTATGGATTTCCAAGGCCATTTGGTCCTAGATATTTAGTGTAAAAACAAAATGTAAGCCAGCTGTAATATGGTTAAAAGAGATTGGTGGTGGAAAAGAATATTGTGTGGATGTTGTTTCAAGTTAAAATTGTGATCAATGAAATGAAGTATACAGAGGTTAGCTGAGGTTCCCTTCAGTGCTTAAAATTGTGATGCTAAACCCTTCCTAATCTTGTAAAGTTCCTAACAAGGCACAAATGTTTCATAGGAGCAGGCAGGTTTTCCTACAAGCATTTAATCTGGTTATGGTTTGTTACTAGTGCTTTCTAATGCTTTCAGCACTTTCAACCTTTCAGCTTGTCTGCAGAGAACACACAACAAAGTTCATCTTCTGCCTAGCTTACTGAGTGACTTCCTGACTGCTTCTTAAAAAATTGTAATCAGCAACACTTTTTCTAAGAAACGTTTCATGTTTCAAATAAATCAGTTCCTGAAACAAGCTCTGATATCTCTCAGGCATTCTTTCTTCATGTCAGCAAGGATCAGCTGCGGTTTGCCTTGCTTTGAACTCTTACTTTGATAAAATTGCATTCAGTATTCATCATTCTTCCGTCAGAGTCAAGTTACTTTTTAATCTATTTTTTTAATATTACTTAAATTTTGAGATCCATCTAAATAATGTCAATTTTTTCCATCTGTGAGACAGGAAAGAAAATTTTCTTGTGTCATATTAATTTGACGAAGTTCGTTTTGTTAATAGTTGGGATAAATTTTGAACTCGGAGTCACTTTAGATGTTTTCATCTAATGTCTTTGATGGGGAGATACAGGAATACTGATAAAGGCTGATTTTTAGACTTCTTCAGTGTGCACGGGATCCTTCTATGGTTAGGTTAGAGGAAAGAAATGCTAGGAAGATTCAGATCCCCTTGAGTTAGGTCCCTGCTTTGGCATCTTCATGAGCATCTCCTGTTTTATGTACTTGTAGAGCACCCAGACAAAGACTCAAATCCTCACTGTCATGTGTAGTAACATTAAATATTTAACCATCTTAAGCATGTGGAAGCCATACCAGTTGTGATATATTAAGACGAAGGGGGAAATACCTTTCTTCACATGCCAATATGGAGTGCAGGTGTGAAATAGGGGTTCAATGTACTGGACCACAAGATGTATCGGAGGAAACAACATTCCCACCCATTTCTTGCACTGCTCTGAATCTGATGGGAGAAACTGGCTTTAGAGGTCCTTAGGTTGTGCTCTATGTGAGCAGATACTGGCTTCAGTTGTTCAGAATGGGGCACTTCTTCAACACAGCCAGATTAAAAAAATAATATAGTGGGGTTATGCTGCTGTGCTTAAATAAATCAGCCTGAATGCTTCTTTTACAGATGTCAGTTGCAATGTAAGAGTGGAATATTATTTATAAAGTACAGTCTAATATGCCATAGTATGCTTTATCAAGTCATTTTAATGGATACTGTTACTGCTGCTACTGTGTTGTTTTGTGACAGTAACCCTCTCTGAAACTATCCAAAGTCAATTTTACATTTTGAAAAATAAACCCATTCCTTCTATTGTAGCTGACAGAGTGCTCTGTTTTAAGCTCCACTTAAACAGAACTTCTGTAACCCACCTGGATCACATGGTTTCCATACAAGAGTATTGATTTGGACAGCTGAAGAAGGATGTAGATGCTTTGTTCAGGTCACCAGTGCAGACTTGCATTCTTTTTTGAAGGACTGATGGAATGTATTTCATATTTTGTACCTGTACCTGTATTTTGTACATTGTGCACTACTAGAGCCAATGGAGTTTGCGGTGGCTCCTTTGTGGACAGGATTTCAACCAGAACAGTTTGTTGTCATTGTGCAGATGCTGGACTTACATGTTGGTAAAGTGTAATCTAACAGATTCATTGCAGTCCCAACTGGACACCTGTTCCCATCATGGAGCTGCCATCCAGGCTGCCACCAGGGCCAGTGTTATGGGAAGGGGAACCAGGGGAACACTGGAAATGCATAATACCTGCCCCAAGCTGTGGTTAGACCCAGCTATTTATAGGTGTTCCTGAGCTTCAGGAGCTTAAAGAGGTAGAAACTGGAAAAATTAGTAGTTTGGCTTGTGAGAACAGACTTTCAAACTTTCTCACAATTCAGATTAGAATTAGGAAGTCATCACTTCGGAGGCAGGATTAGTGATGCATATCAGAAATGCCCCCTCAGTTTTCCTTTCTCTGTCACGACTCCAGTGCTGAATTATCAAGTAGCTTTTTTTTTCTTTCCTCACAGGGCTGCATGCGTTTAAAAAAATACTGAACACCAATTAATTTGTCTAATTTACATGAAAAAGTGCAGAAGATGTCTTTTTTCCATAATTAACTGTATTTTGCAATTCATTAAAATTCTGCAGCCCTTCACATAATGGAGTCCTATTCACTACATAGGAGATAAGTGCTTAATTCCAAAAGGGGCAGACGGAGAAGGCAGAAAGGAAGTGGAGGAGGGCAAGATTAGCATTTTCTATATTAGTTATGCATATTCATGAGGAAAAATGAAGCCCTGCCAATTCATGTTTGCTTTAAGTTTATTTTATGGGGGTATTCACAACACTTACCTCAACAAATGGTTCATGTGGCTTTTTCTGGCTTTTAATTGAGCAGGAACAAGGTAACAGGCCTTTCAGTGAGCCCAAAGTACCTGCAGTATATGAGGAGCAGATGGAGGTTGTGTGTCAGGGCATGGGCTGCTCCGCAGTGCTCTCCTTCTGTGTGATACCAGCATCCAGAGGAAACAGAGAAAGTAGCTTGGAAGCCTGGAACCTCCCAATGCATCCGAGATCCCTCACAGTACTGCAAAATTATTAGCTACTTTGGAAACTTCCTTTTCTCTATAATGCAACAAGCTACAAGAAAATCATTTATGGAATTTTTTTGCTATACCTATTTGTTAAGAATTTGTTCTTTCCTCTGCAGGCCAGACCAGTTGTAGGCAATACTGTGTGTTATGTGAAAGCACCTCTCAGGCACATGCGTGGGATGGGAGTGTCCCTGTCAGGGAGGGAAGGCTTGCAGATTGGGATGGTCTGTGTTTGTGCTGGAAGAACTCAGTGTCATGGAAAATCTGACCCAGCACTGCCAAACTGCTGTGTTTCAGTGCAAGTATGTTGGACCAATGTGCTGCTGATTTCCTTGAGTCTTTGCAGACAACAGGACCATCTATGCTGGAAGTGTGTATTTTTTTCCCCCTCTCAGAGTGCTGTCTGTCCCTCAGCCCCTCTGCAGCAAGGTGCCCTTCCCAGGCTCTCGTAGTGCACTCCCCTGCATTTAAAGTTTCCCTCCAGGTGCAAGTAAGAACTGGGGCAAACAAACACAGGGGTTGAGCAATTGTCCATAACAATCTGTACCTGTACTTTTTTTTGCACTATAAATTAGTAGATTTAGACTCAACAATAAGTGCCTACATGTTTTTCTCACTGCCCATACCCTGGCCTTCAGGATTAGATCATCAGAGTTTGGAGATTTTTCATCCAACAACAGCATCATCCACTGTCTCTCACAGCCAGCAGCTGGATAAGCCCTGACAGTCAGCCATGACAAAAGTTTGCTCAGCATTTTGCTCTTTATCAACATCCTGGCTCTCTCTCAGATTTCCTGTTAAAGAGTTTTTCTTTTATAAATTAGCTGTGTTGTCAGATGAGCCTCCAGTGTGCACATCAGCTGGTTGTAATCCCCTTCCAACTGGGATGTTGCTTGTTACCTACCAGGATGGCAGAGTGGTTTTCCTCACCCTGGCAGCCCATCTCAGGTGGTATTGAGCATCTGTTTTGCTGTCCCAACATCTTCAGAGCAGATTAAAACATCTTCAGAGAAAGATTAAATGATAAACTGAAATATGAGTAGTTTAATTTAAAAAATGTAACTATTTACATACTTTGCACGGTTTATATTTGTGTTTGAAAGAATGTTTCAATTCAAATCTCCAAGTGATATGAAAGAGGGAAAATAGCTGTTTTAATGACAGGGCTGTTAATCAGCATTAACCTAAAGCCACACTGAAACAAAATGCTAACTAATATCTAATGCCGGTGTTCCAACACTAGACTCTGTCTCCAAAAACTGTCATAATTACTTCTGTAATTTTCTACAGGGTATTTATTTAGCATTTCATGCCTGAAAAATTATGTTTTTTAATTCATCCTATGTTTTGTTGTGCATTTATATCTATGTTTGTTTACATATGTGTGTATATGTATACCTGTGGAGACAATGGCTGGAATAAGGGGGAGATGAAAGGAAGAAGGAAAACTGGAGAGGAGAAATGAAATCCAGAAAGCTTCAAACAAGTGTAAATGGCAAAGTATTTATATCCCTTCAGCTGGCTTTGGTGCAGGGAGAGTCCTGAAATCTGACAGGGGAGAAGGAGTTCCTTTTGACGAAGTGAAACCAATTACTTTGGCTGCTCCCTTCATTTCTGCTCACATCTGTTTTATTTCATCTGGAGATCAGGAGGAGAGCCAGTGCTATAGTCACAACTTTGGGAGTCACTGATTTGAGTTCTCCTTTTATTTTGTTCCTCTGCATCTAAGGTTTCTGAATGCCAAAACCTGAAGCAGTAAAATAAAAAAAGAAATTAAATTTGAAACAGTTCTGCTTTTCCAAGAAGCTTACAAGTTCAGACTATCACCTCAAAATAAATTGTGAAGATACTCATTACCATCTACCCCACAACTTGTGCAGGCATGATCACATGCAGTAAAAGGAGCACAGGTCTTTGTCACTAATACAAAATGCTGCAATTTAAAACATCCCTGGAGGTATCTGAGTTCAAAAAGATCAATACATAACTAGGAAGAACCCTGATCTACAAAGTTATGATCTGGAAATTAGAAATTTCCTAAGGAGTAGTAATGCATGGCGAGCAAAATAATTAGAAGCAGGAGGCTGTAGCCTGGGTCTCACTCCCAGCAGCAGCCAGGGGTGCAGACCTTTCTCTGGGAAGCCCAGCGAGTCAGTGGAACCCTCTGGCATTGCTGTGTGTCCCACTGCACCGCTGCACAGCCCTGAGCAGTTCCTGCCAGGAGAGACTGTGATACATGTGTCATTGTGCTCTCATTCCCTGAGCACACCTTAGGAGTGCCAGCATTGCTCATGGGGCTCTGGAGCCTCTCTGACTTCTGCTGGAGTTACCATTTGGGTCCAGTACAGCGTGCCCTGTTGCACGTTGCGCCCACCTTGCACAGATTGCTCAGAGCAGGCAGTCTGGCTCAACTGACACACGTGCTGCTGCTGCTGCTTTTAGTCCTGCAAGTAATGTGTATTGCTGGGTTGACTTTGTCCTTTTTTTTAATAAACATAATTTGGAGGCTTTTCCTCACTTTTTTTTTTTTTTAGTTGGTTGGTTGTTTTGTTTTTGGGGTTGGGGTTTTTTTTAATGATGCACAAACCTTTAGGATGTAATCTCTACACTGAAAATTTGTGGAGAGAATGTGAACAGTAGTAGTGTGGTCCTGGCCGACAGCACTCTTGTTTAACTTGTGCTCACTCAGCTGGTTAATGAGTGGAGTTCCTTATGCGCACTGAAAATTAAATTATCCGATCGGTTTTGGTTTGGAAGCACTGTAAATGAGAATGACAGAATTTTGTATTTCAGAAAATTAGGTTCAGTCTTACCGCCATCGCTGTACTTGGCCAAGTTACCTATTCTCTGGCTCTCAGGTGAAAAAATAACATTTCTTATCCAGGAGGTGCATTATGAGGGCAAACCTCACAGGAATCAGTGAGGGGTGAATCCACTGCAGTGGTGAAGCTTTGCCATCACCTGAGGCAGGCTGTTGTACCAGTCATGTTTTAAGTGCCAAACTACAAGGCATGCTAATGCTAAAGCACAATTCCCCTTGCTTTGAGGGAGTTTTTTCCCCTCCTTTAAAAGCAAACTTATTCTCTCCCTACATAAACCCAGTTACGCTTCTTGGGAATAAGGGAGGATATGAGGGACAGATGAAGCCCTGACACTTCCTTCTGCTTCTCCAGTGCCTTCCTTGAACAGTGGCTGGCAATAGAGAATACCCAAAAAGTGACTCCCTCTCTCTACAAGACAACAAAGCAAGGCAGAGTGACAAGGAACTAAGGCCTTTGCTTTATCTTACTCCTTAAACAACCAAATAAAATTCATGTCCCAAGTTATGACCCCTGAACCCCATGGAGCTGGAAGCCACAGCTGTAGTAAGTGTAGATGCACTTAAGAGGAGTAATCTATCATCAAATGACACCATGGTTTCCAGCAATGTGAGCAGCTCTGCCATCAGGATCTGCTCTAAACTTCCAGAGTCTGCGCTGTGAATGTTTGGAGCACTTGGAACAGAGCGAGCACATTAGCAGAAAGAGCCAGGCAGGTGAAGAAGATGTTGGTATGCCATCTGCTTCCCACTTAGGAGAGGCCAGATTGACCTGCAGAGAGCAGGGTTGGCAGCAGGTAGAAGCAATGAGGTAGCAAGGATGAACCTTCCCAAGAGCAGGCAGGGGGAGCATCCCTGGGTCCAGGCTGTATTGCAGCTGCTGTGGATTTCCCAGAGCGCAGGGAGGAAGATTTGTTTGGTGCTCTCTGGTTAGCTTCATCATGAAATATTAAATGGATATTGACTTGGATTGAGGAGTGCATCAGGATTTATTGAGCAAGACTTAAATACTGACTGAGGTAAAACCAAGCTAATACTTGCTACAGGGGACCATTTGACCACTGTAACTTTGGTACATGAATTGCTGCTTCCATTTTGTGCATCTTTAGTTAAGTGTCCAAAGAACAGTTTAAGGGCAGAAGTTACGTGTGTGTATATATATATATTTTATATGTAAAAAGTAAAAACTCAAAGAAAAGGAGTCAAGAAGAAGGACAAACATTGCAGTTTGAAGAAGAAATACTGCAGTTACTAGAGTGCCAGGAAAGTTGTGAATGTGAAAATAGTGAGCGCAGAAAGAGACCCCTCCTAAGCTGGACAATCTCCAAGAAACTTTTAGTTTCTGTTTGGAAGAGAACAGTGCTCACAACAGATTGCAAGATCTCAGATGATAAGTCCTCTGGGATACCCCCTGCTGCCCCACTGTAAATCACTGCAGTGACCACAGAGTGTGGTATGTGGAGGAGCCCATGGAGTGTAAGGAAGAAGCCAGGACTTCGTGAATCCCTTGTCATACACTTGTAGTTGTGCTGGTTTGAGAAGATTGTGATGGAACTTCCATAGTAGCAAGAAGCTAAACTGATCTCCCCTACATGGTATGGATGTTGAGCTTATCCATCTAGTAGATTAGAACATCTTTAAAGGAATGACGACACGTGTTTCTGTGTAGTTTTCATTCATTCCCAGCCAGGGTAATTGCATCTTCCTGAAAACATTTTGAAATGCTGTTTGAAAGGACAGGAATATTTTTTATTTGTATTGTTTTTTTCCAGAGATTTAATATTGCTAATGAGAGTGAGATACTCTGAAGTTCCACATGTGCAGCTCATATACGAATACTTAAAAATATTTATAGGGAAAGTACTTCACTAGGTCCTATGTCATATTACCTAGCTCTCCCTGTCCAAGAATGGTGGATTCAAGGATCCTTGTTCTGTCAGATTTGTTTAATATGCTGATGATTTATAATATAGATATTATCTTAGGATGGTTTGGGTTAAAAGGGACCTCAAAGATCATCTTATTCTTGATTTTGGGTTTTGTTGTTTGCTGTTTGCTGTAGATTTTCATTGTTCTGCTGTTTGTTGATGCTTCATTTAAGTATTCTGTTCAGGTTGGTGTCCTGGTGATATCTTTATTTACCACAATTAACATGTATTATTTTTAGAAAAAAACCCTACATTTGTGGTGTTCTAATGTAGATACCACAGGATTTTGCCTCACAAAATGCAGCTGTGGCCATGGATATGCATTTCTAGTCCCAGCTGCTTACTATGCATTAAGGTCACACACCAGCATTTCATTAAATTTAAACACCCTTATTGCATATCCAAAAATATAAGATAACTTACGTGCTGATAAATGTGGTTTATATTAGTGACAACAAATGACTTCCCATTTAGCTCCCATTCCAAATGTGAAACTGCTGTACCTTTTACAGCAGTATCTCTGTAGGAAGAGGGTGTCAGCATTTCCCTTCCAGCCTCCCTCACTGAGCAGCTCAGAATTCAACTGTAAAATCTCATTCAAAGAAGAAACTAAATGGACCAGGTGTTAACACAATTTGAGGTGGTTACTCCTCATCAGCTGTTCCATTTCAGCAGAGCAGCTTTTCACATGGAACACCACTTTCTTTTCTGCAGTGATAAAACCAGCAGCTTCTTCTTGTAAGCCTTCAAAAGCCGGTGCAGGGGCCTCCTGGAGTCACCAGGCACTAGTGCTGATGTGTAGCTTGCTTTCCCTGATCTGACCCTTTGGCTGGGTTTCTTTTCAATGTCTGGCTTGTTTTGGATGAACAACTTATGGTGATGTCAGGAGCAATTTGAGTGATAAAGAGAGCAAAAGGCCTTTGCTTCATGTGCTTTCTCCTGCTACCTGATCCCAACTTCTCCCTCTACTCCTACATGCCCTGCTCTCTTGCCTGTGAGAGCTGCCACTTTCAGGTGAGGGGTGGAGTCATGCCTCCCAAAATGCTGTGCTGAGCAGAAGAGGGCAAAGGGGTGTCAGCAGCATAGCAAGAGGTAGTTTCATGAAGGATTGCTGCTCCTGCCAGGGAGCTGTAGGTGCCTTGGTTTCATCTCAAAAAGAGGCAGCTTATACATCCTTGAGGCATAGGACCCCGAGTTCAGATGCACCTGCTTCTCTTGGAAGACCTTAGAAAACTTTTGGTTTAGTAATTTTGAGTCCTTACTCATTCTGCACACATGGTTCAAGGGTTTTGCTGCTGCAACAAGTTTTCCTGTAGCATCATTTTGCACATTCTATAGGGCAGGAAACCTCATTTCCTTTATTTCTTGCAGTTTTGTGCGTATTTATGGATACAGAGTTAATGATTCATAAAGATGAGCCTCTTTGCTTCTTTTGATAATGAAAATAATCCAATAAACTATATTTCATGTTGAAAGAAAGTGGATTCCTCCTGCTGACATCCCTTTATCTCAGGTGTGCTCAGTAATTGCAACTGGGAAAAATTTGCCTTAGGAAGATTTCCCATAAATCTAGTTGAAATAGGCTTGTATCTTTTTTTGAAGTAGCAATTCAACAATGCACAGAGTATAAGTACCATATGTCAGATAGCATGAATCCTCTGGAAGTTTAAGATGGAAAAGAAAGCTGAGCAGCAGAAATGAAACCCCTTAATGTCTCTTGGAAAAGACATCATCTTAAAGGACAGTGCAGTAAGTGGACAGTTTGCAGGATAATTGCAAATCAGTGTAGTAAGCTCTGAGATGTAGAAATGCTCCTCTCAGCACCATTGATCCAACTTAACAGTGCTGGTTCTCAGCACAATTAAGTCATAAACTTGACTGTGCTCTGCGTGTTTGAACCCGCCTTCAACTTGTCCCTGGCTGACAGCACACGGGTGCAGAGCAGCTGAGTATTGGAAAATTCGTAACCACTTATCCCATTACCTCTGCTGTTCCATGAAGTCCTTAGCAAGGAGGTATTTTCTACGAGAAGGAAGAAAGCTTTCAGTCTTACTTTAATACCATGTTTTGCACTTAGTATTGAAGTCTGACGAATGAGTGCTGATTTAAAATTCCTTTCCACTTCCTGCCACAGCTTGCACCATAAATCAGATGGATAGGACTCAAATGGGATAAAGAGAAACAGGACTCAGGAGTCGCATAATGATAGGCAATTGGGGAATAAATGTCACTGAATCTAGTGCTCATTTTTAATGTTTAGTTACATTCTAATGGAGTCTCATGGAAATAAAAAATCGTATTAATATTCAGTCAGCAGCTATGAAAGATGTCTCTTTAACTATGTCATAGTTAAAATTTTACTGGCAAAATACGATCAGTGTAAAACTTACTGGGTAGCTAAAGTTTTCCAGCAGTTTAAATAATGACATACCATAATCGAGAAGTTACTGAATGATCTTAAAAGAAGAGTGTGTTGGTTCTGCTTAAGAAATAATTTAGTAGCTCAGAGGCTTAGGGTTAGCTTCAGAAAATAGTCAATTCTTTCAGGCCCAAATTTCACACACCCTGATAGAGCATTTCTCTGGAAAATATGTAATGAAATGGTGTATTGCTGTATATAGAGATTGTCCTGAACAAAACATGAAATTCATCAAAACGTTGAATGGATGTCTTTCTCTGGAATAGTTTGGCTTTAAGAGCTCTGAAAGAATTATCATTCTTTATTAAATGAGCCCCTCAGATTTTAATTTTTTTTGCAAGGAGTACTCTAAAAATATCATTTTATCATATGAGGAAGCCAGCAGGTTTGTAGATTTGTAGAAATAGATCCTCTCAGTAAAACAGGATAGCTGAACACGTATCAGAAAAGAGTTTTCATCACTTCAGAAAGGATGAAGCCCCCTATTTTTATGTCAGATTGCGTCAAATGGAGAGTCAAGTAAATTGATGGAGTGTTTTGTGCTTTACCTGCCTCACTGAGAGACACCACAACCACCTTTCCCAGGGTGGGGTTGGCACTAGTGACACTGCTGAAAAAACCCACCTTACTATTAAAATTCCCATATGTTAGTTGCGATGTGAGGGAGGAAATGAGCCATGTGAGTATGCAGGGGGTTAAAATTGTAAAAATATGCACACAAGAAGCAAGGGTGAGAAATTCAACATCTTTGCATAAAGCCTTGCACGAAATGAATATCCCTCTGGCTCTGGAATCCAGTGCTTTGGTTTTCTTGGATCGGGGCACTGGTTTCCTGGAGCTGTGTAACTACAGTGTAACTACTGCTCTGTGTAGGCAAAAACATCAGGTTCAGTTCCTAAAAATAAAATCTCTTGTGACTGAATAGATTAATTAATAATAGGGAAAGAGGAAAGCAACAAGAAAGTAAAAGAAACTCTGTGTAATGGCATATAAAAATATTAAATCTTCTCAATTGGTTGAGGAGTGTTGCGTGGTAATTGGCAAAACTATATACAATATGGTATTTATGGGCTTTCTCTTCTACCCTCTTTTTCATTCATCAAATTGCCTGTTCAGGCTTCAAATAAATAGTTGTAATAAATAAGCTAAAAACTGAATAAGCCTATCAGACTCACAAAAGCTTGAAATGCTGGAATTTTTTCCCTTGAAAGGGCTAAACATTAAGATCATGAACAAATCATTTTGTCCAGCTAGTGCGAGCTTCAAACACACAGCTGCATGCATCCAGGGAAGTGACATATCTTCGAAGAATATAGCCAGGCTGAGTGATGAAAATCAGCCTGCCAGCCTGCACACATTTACGTGAGTGCTTACACTATCGCTCAGGCATTTCCTCTGCGCCCGTGGTTTTGTTTAATGTGAGCTATCAAGGACTACAAATGGACAGCTTTCATTGCATTTCCTCCCAGCTCTCAACTGTGGGCAGGTCTCAGGCACATCAAGGCACTCTCGTGGTCTCAGTGTGTGCTGACACTCCCTGAATTGAGCCTCTTTACAGGGTCAGCAGGACCAAATACGAAGCCATGATGCTTGAAACCTGTAAAGAACCTTCTAGGAGGTACCCTGGTGTGTTTGGGACGTGGATATCCACGTGCTGGTGACAGTGGGTGCTCACACAAGCCATCTCTCGCATGGGTACATCCAGCTGGCCCTGTATCCCAGCCCACCTGGAGCTCTGCACTGCCGTGCCAAGCCTTCCCACTCAGAACAGTGACCACGTGGAAACTATGGGTTGCAGCAATAATGTGACAGACACAGGTGCACATATTCACATCTGTGTTTCTGAGGATTGTATTATTCGAAAAACTTTTTTGAAGAAGTCAGACTCCAACCTACAATTCCTTCATGATCTACCCAGCCTGTCCAGTCCATCCTGGTCTTAAGAGTCTCACAGTGGGAAGGACAGGCCTGATTACTGGGAGAGCAGTAGGTTAATGAAGGGGAAGAAACACTCCAGCCATAAGCTCCTGAAGTCCTGCTGTCATCCCCTCCTCTGGAGCCCTGCTGAGCTCTCTGGCCCCAGCCAGAGCCCCTTGAAGCTCAGTTACACCTGGTCTATCCCATGTCCCACAGTATTCACCACAACGCTACAATTTGGCTCCTGCTGCTGGCCACAAGAACTGAGTGGGTCCTTTGCTCTTTGTCGTTGGGATGATGAAAGCACTTTGCCTAAAGAGGCAAGGAGTTTGTGCCACTGACAGGTGCGGAATAGTGGGATGGATGAGCTCTCTCAAGCTGTACGGCCATTTTTGTAGTGTGCTGATCATTTTGATCCTGAGCCCGCCATCCAGCACTTCAGTCTGGCTCTGAGGACTTTGAGTATGTTATCATACACTTTGAAATTCATGCAGGGGAGATGTGATATTAAAAGTATAAATCGAGAGGTGACAATTCTCTTTTGGAAAGTCATGTTGTGTGGGGCTGTGCTTTGTGTTGGTAAGCCTCTAGCCTGGAAAGTTTGCTGTGTTTATTATTTTATGAAGAGCAGATGTTGTTTATCTCTTTTTAGTGCTCAACACCTCCAAGATTCAAAATATTTGTTTTATTCTCTACTTAGGACCAAAATGTAGTCCTGTAAAGGTGCCTTTGCATTGCCAGAGAGCAGTTGGGCGGGCTTGTCAGAGAGGTATTTTGTAGATGTGCCTGTGATCCAGCCCAGTAGCATGGGGGACAGAGAGTGCCTTAAAAACCTTGATGTGAATATGAACAAAGGACAAGGACCTGGACTGGGGCACTCAGGATGGGCTGGGCCATCACCGCAGTTAGCTGGTAAGGTCCTGGACTTGTGGAAAAGGAAGGGGAGTAGTGAGGAAATTTTGGGGCTTGGGGGAGAGGTCCAGTGGATTTCACATAATTATCTGATTTGGTAGAGAGGGAAACAAATCCTGGTCGCTTTGGACCTACACAAAATGCAGGAATTCAAATGGCTGGGGTCAGAAGCCAGTGGTGTCCTGCAGTACTCAGGGATTAATGCTGCCAACTCCTGTACCACAGATGCAGATTAATGCTGCAATAAGAAAGCAAATGCTTGTGTAGGTAATTCAGTGAGCCATAATGTGTCTTTTGTCATGTGCTATTGTCCCCTGGGAGCATTTCCTCCTTAATGCTGGCATTTTTGTTTCCTGATTAACTCTCTTACCTGTCCATGCTGCAAGACTAGGACACATTTTCAGGCAAGTATGCACAGTATGTTTCAGAATTGCTTCAGAGCTTGACTAAATCCTCTAAGAGTTGTGCACAGCCAGTGAAATAATCTGTTTAACAGCCCAAATAAATAAAGCAGAAGTTTGGTGTGAAGATTAAGAATGTAAATTATAGGAAATAGTGGATTTGTCTGTCTCTTTTTAGTGGGTTCTTGCTTCCCCCTGCCTCAGCTGTCTGTGCACAATATTTGCCATAGTATAGCTCAGATTCCAAGTTTATATCATCCAATATAATCATTAGTCCTTGCCTAGAAAGCAGCAATATCTCTTCCTAGTGAGATTTTTTTTTAAAGCATGTTATTAAGGAATAGAGTGGGATTTGTTACACTTTTTATTGGTTGTGTCTGCATTTCTGAGTTGCTTTCAAGACTATTGTGTCCACAGTTGTAACCATGAGAACATCATCTGAGGATATTTCTGTCTTCACTCATCTAAACCTGCTTGGCATATCATTAGGGAACTTTGCCTTTGGTGTTCTGCCTGAGAGTAGGAATCTCTCTTGAGGACTAAAGCTTCAATTTTAGCAAAAACACTGACAGCAGAGAATTGTGGGCAGAAGCCTGATTGCACATGTATAGTGCTCTGTCCACCTAATGGTATTTGAGCTTTGCAGAACAGTTTGCTGAAGATGAAGCGGAACATTAACCAACGTATCGTTGTGGTGTTAACCAGCCTGACGTTCCTGGCTGATTAAAGGGTTAGAAAAACCATATGAAGTGTCTTGAGCCATAATGGAAATGTGTTGCCCAAATGTTAACAAGATCCCTAGAAGGAAGTTAGGAGGATTCCAGTGTCTGTAGACAGTAAGTTGTGCTCCTTTATATTATAATGGACTCATCATTTTGCATACAGAATGACCTTTTTCACATGCAGATCACTGCCTATGGTATTAATTTATTCTGGAGAAGCTGGAACTAAGATGGAAACCATATCTGAATGTGTTGCTAGAAAACATCAGTTTCCTTTGATGGAAAGAACTGAGTTAAACATAATGTGCTAAACTGCGAGAAACAAATCTGATGTCTCAATATAGGAATGAATGGTTTCCATTAAGCTTGCAAAATCTTTCTCAAAATACCCAATATAAACTCATGCACTCTTGATTTTAACAGGCTTTGCTGTACTCCACTTCAGCTAGATAAATATAAAGCTAGAATATCTAAAATATTTAACAGATGTAGAACAGTAGGGAGAGACCTTTTTTGCATACAGGATGGGATTGTTCCAAATTAAATACTGATCATGGACCATTAAATAATAAATGGCATTCTGGAGGTAGATTATTGTTCCTCACATTACATTGGCAGTTCTGGCACTTAAACGAGAAATGAAAAAAACTCTTGACTAATATGATCTGTGAAAATGCGGTTTGGTTCTGATCTTCCAAGCTGCACTAGCTTCCAAAGAGTTAAACAAAATTAAATCATGCTCCCAGTATCAGGTACACCACAATTTAGAAAACACTATACAAAGGGAGTTGTAGTACAAAAAAAGTTAACAAAGGCAGCAACTCCATATCAGCACCCCAAGTACTTCCATTCTTTCATAACTGAATAAAGGGACTTATAGTAGGTGTGAGAAGCAGATTGCAGTGACAGAGGCTTTGCAGGCAGGGAGAGGGGACAGAATAAATATCTGTGTGAGATCAGGTAAAGGAAAAGAAAGAACCCCAGAGTGGTGTGAGAGGGGAAAGGAGACATGAGCCTGTGGAACATGGCAGGGGTGTGGTGAATGAGGAGAAGCCCTAGAGTATTCATCTAGGATATACATTACTCATAGTGTGGGAGGAGTATAACAGGGAGAAGGCAGATTTCATGAAAATTATAAAAAATTAGGCCAAGTGAACAGTAACTTGGTCTGCTCTGCACTGGCCATTTATTTTAAGTGTTAGATTACTGTAGAGATAACACAGTATGAATAATTATTAATACAAAAAAAAATAATTAAAGTTTTCTGCTCCAAAGGTTGTCTCAGTGTTGTGAGATAAATTCCCATTTTTGATAGAATGCTAAGAAAAATCAGAGGGAATAATCAATTATTGCTGCATATTCCACTGTATCAATACCATTTATAGGGACATCTTAAAGATGGGAACTTTTGAAAGAGGCCACAAAGTAGATCCAAGAGAGTATATAAAACATATGGGCATAGCACCTAGGAACACAGTTTATTTGGATGTAATAAACTGCTTTTTTCTAGAAACAGACTAGAGAATCTGTTGAAAGAAGACTCACGGGCTCCTGGCTAATGAACAGAAGAGAGATTAAAAAAACATAACAATGAAATAGTAAAACACTACCTTAGGATGTTTTTATGACTGTTGTCATAGCTTTTGTTAATATTCTTTCATTTCTCATTCTTAAACATTTAAATATCAGTGGCTCTAACGTCTGACAGAAGAAAAAACATTTCTTCATTGCAAGACAAAGAATAGCTAGTCAGCAAAAGACAAACCATGCTGAACACCTTCACAAAGAGATCTGAGAGGCACAACAGATTGTAGCAATTAAGCCTCTCAAGCCCTTCACAACATAGATACCTCAGCTGTTGTGCTTCATATTAATCTAAGCCTCCTTGAAGATAAAATTTGACAAGAAGGTCCTTCATTATGGTTCCATATTGCCATCTCTTTTAACAAAAAACAGCTGAAGTGAATGAGGATTAGAATACCATCTATTTAAATAGTCACAAGAGGATTTGCAATATGTTTTGTCATGATATAACCTGGAGTATATAACCTGGAGTATAACATGTCAAATGAAGCCAGGGTAGAAGGAAACATGATTTATAAAAATGGGCATAATTAAGCAACAAACCCTTTATTAAAATTGCACTTATTTGTCTGATGTATACACACACACTGCACTGGTGACATGATGAAATCAGACTTAAAACCCAGCACAGAAAACATAAAAAAACACCTACCATCTGTACAGCAATAAAGGAACAAAAAGCAGGGGGATATCCTTTTAATTATTATGATTAATCATGTTTATTACAGAAGGAGTAAAGAGACCAACTAGGAACAGCCCTCTGTGCTGGTAGTAAATCCAAAAGAGGAGGCAGTCCCTGCAGAGCTTGCAATCATACAGGAGCCCAGGTAAAGGTCTGGGGATGGTGACATAGAGCACAACAGAGAGCTTTATATTGGAGATAGATCTTAACATGATTTCCACAATGGCTTTTTGCCCACTTTCCTACATAAATAGGCTTGTAGCACCATTCTCTTTGTGTGTGCTGGTGACCATGTCTCTGTGTTTAGCCCTGCCACAGCGTGGGGAGGGCTTGGGACTGAGGAGGGAAATTTTTTTGTGAGATGACCTTGACTGAAAGCCCTGAGCAGACTTTGATTTGGCAGTCAGTCATTCAAGGCATCAGCGTAATGGGTATGAATAGCTCTAGCCTGCCCCATAGCTTACACATCATCCAGAGAGAAGAGAGAGAGGGAGCATTAATGCTGCTGAGCCTTTCCAGCTGCCTTAGATTTCCCACTGGGGGTGTGCCCCTGCAGTTGTAATCACAGCCTATTGCTTCGAGTCCTACCTGCTTGACAGTAAGAAGCATGGCCTTGGCTTTGAAGTTAAACTAAAGATAGATTCCTTCTTTTTCATGCCTAATTAGGATCAGATGGCCAAATACACAGCGGGGTTCTTGCTACACTTTATGTTATGTTTCAGCATCTAAATATAGCTGTATTACCTCAGAAATACTTAAAAGTCCCAGACCAAACAACTCCCCCCGATACAGCAGTCATGACTGGGGCTCTTTAGGGACTCCCATTCCTTTCCAGTTCAGTTACAGCCAGCACTAGAGTGCGTGGCTGCTGCCAGAGCAGCGAGCACTCAGGATTCAGCACAGCCATGTCTAAGCTCTAGGGAAAAAGAAAAATGCCAGAAGGCTAAATTCTGCAGTCTCTTTATGCTGTCCCTGCCTTGTATTTCATGATTCATGGTTAGAAAGATGCCCAAGGCAGATTCAAGGCTATGTAATGTGATTGCTCAGGCATTGGATGAGAAGACAAGGGCATGGAAGTCTCCTTTGTTTGCTTGGATCATCCTTTGTCAGCATAAATAATTATACCTCCTAGAGCAGTGTGTAAATCAGGAGCCTTTGTGGGGAGGGATGTATGGTAAGCCAGGCTATTGTGAGCTGGTGTGGAAGTGAGACACACCACAACTTGTTCTTCACCATGGTGGTAGTGCCTTGTCAGGAAAGAACCCTGATGGGTGCAGTGTTTGCTGTCAGTTCTAAAATCCTTCTCTCTCACCCTTAGTTATTGTTTTAAAGCAACAGCTTATCCATCTGTGTGGTTATTTGTACTTGATGCTGTCACTTTTAGAGAAAGCATTCTGAAGTAATAAGTATAAAACATTAGTGTAAAACATCGGGACAAATGACTGTTGCATGTATGGGCTGAAATGGATTAAATGAATCCTGCATGAATCCTGTGATTAAATTAATCCTGTGCTGGTTGCACAAGTCTAGAGCCCTGTTCTGAACATTCCTGTTGTCTCCCTAGAAATACCAGTTGCTTTGTATAGTGTGAATGAGAGATAAAGACAGATTTTCAAAGCGACTTTACATCTCTGGTAAATGTGGGCCAGTTTCCAGCTCTGAATTATAAGGATATACAGCATAAGAGAATGAGGTTATCAATTTCCCTCATGCTCCGAGAGGGAGCTTTTGATCTTTGTGGTCAGATCATCTTGTTAGTGGCTCTCGAGAAGGCAGTAGGAGCAGATGATAGTCCAGGAAAACCGATGCACTGACCTTTTTCCGCTGAGTGTGCCTGTGCCAAGCCTGAACAGAATTTAAATCCATGAGGGGAAAAGCAAAGCTGGTGTCTGACAAGGAATTCTTCCTACTGTGCAGAAAACTTTACTAGTGATCTGCCAAGGGCAGTTGGTTGTTTGCCCTTATCTAGCATTTTAACTTGGTTTCATAAACAAACACAGCTTATATAATGTGCTCTGCTATGTCCTTGCCTCCCAGTCTCGCCACTCCCTCTGTACCTGTTCTATCCTTTAGCCAATTTTACTCAAATTTAACAGATCATGAGTTCTGTTTAGAGAGATGCTCACTAATAAAAGCGCAGTATTGTGAACTCAACCTTTGTGATGGCAGAGAAACTCTATGGAAACCACCAGTGAGAAGAAGAACCATAGGAAAAAAGCTCCAGTGGTAGCTGCTATTTGCAGAAGTATATTTTCTTCTCTTTTCTTCCCTTTTTAAATACAAATGACTTAGCAAAAGCATTCAATCATGTTCTCAGATGTTACCATGAAACCACAGGAGTACAACATCTGGAAAGAGAATTTTTTCTTCTGTCAGACTCATGCAACATGAAGTGCATTTGTCTGTTCCATTATAGCACCATGCTTTCCTAAACAAAAAAAGTCTGGGCTGGCCCTTCATGTGGAATAAACCGGAGCAGCTCCACAGAATTCAGTTTGCTGATTCATGGCAGCATAGTCTTTCTTTTCCATTTCTTTTCCTGTCCATGTGGCACTTTCTAAATAATACAGCATATTTAGAAATGTGATATTCAAGATTTCAGAGAAGTCTGGTGGCCCTGAGACATTGGGATTATTTTCATGCGTGGGTTTGGGTTGCAGTGTTATTGAAGCTAGCTAGATCATGTAATAAATAATTGGTGATTGAGCTCCCAACACTGGTACATGTTAAATGGCTGACAAACACCATTATCCATCTTCTTACCATATTTTCCGTACTTTATTCCATATTGTGTTTTAGTGTTCAGTTGCTGTGATTTAATGTGGAGGAGACTAAGCAGATCATTGCTTCTGTCATGTTTTTACATGAAACATCATATCCAAAGCCTGGGTCTGTTAAGCACTACCATGTAATGAGAGACTTTGATTGTTCACAAGTCTTTCCAATGAAATGTCAAACTTTTCATACTGTGAAAATGATGTTCACCAACATAGAGCTTGAAAACAGATAATTATCCAAGAACATGAAGCAGAATTAACATGCACTGGAGCATGTCATGAACATTTCCCTCAGCAAATAACACAGGTAATTGCTGTCTGAGTGCAAAGCAAGGAGAAAAGTTGGCTCTGTTTCTTAGACAATTCAGACTGGCCACTGTTTACTCACTTAACCCATAAAAACATGCGGCCTATCAGAAGGGTGCCATTCCTGGGCTGATGGAGTGTGACCAGCCTCCTGATTGCAGGCACTTCTCATTTCACACTTCCCAAGTCTGATCGGACAGAAGGTCCTTGGCTATTATTAGACATCTAAACCCTGATGAGTCAGAACTCCAAGTTAAAGAGCCCATTTGTAAACCATGTTAAGCCCCAGCAATAATTAATACATTTTTTGAGCCACATTTTTATTTCAGGCACAATTAAGAGACTTCATTCTCAGCCTAGAAGAAAGAATAGGTATAATTTGCTATGTGGACACAATTTTCCCATATAGAAATCAGAGAAGCAAGGAAAAAACACTCCTAATGGCTAATGGGGGTGGTTCTGGTTTGTGATTTTGATTTTGCAAATCAATTTTCTAATATAAGAAACCAGTGGAGTGTAGAAATACAGGATGGAAGTCTGGAAGAGACCTCCTGAAATACCACATACAGATCATTCACATCACAGGCAACTCTGCTGATGAGTTTATTCAGCCAGGCCTTGTAAATGCAGCCATCAGCAGTGACAACGTGCCCTCAGACTGGTCACAGTGTCCAGAGAGGCTGCAGCCCAGGCCCTGCTCCCAGCGGGCCACATCTCAAGCATGGGTGATGTTGTCATTTGGAGAACCTTGTGGGCACTCTCAGCAACCTTCTGGAGCTGTTGTATCAAGCAGACCCTGTCCCAAAAATGAACTGATTTGAAGGTCAAAGATATAAGCAACTTCTGCCTGTTTTTCACCAGTAACTATGTTTACCTTACAGTTTTATTATAATTTTATTACAGTTGTTTACCTTTTTTAACTTTAACAAGCTGCAGAAGGTCTTCATGTAACACAACAGGTTTTTTAAGCCATATGCTCTATTTTCAAAGTAGATGTACTGCAATTTAAAAAGTAGATTTTGGTTTTGGGGAAGACTGTGCTACACCAATTGTCTAAAGGTGATATTCATGCCTGTGGCAGGGACTAACCCAAGGTCTATGTCTAAGTTAGGCACCCTAAATACCAGATCAGAAAGATCTTTTTTAGTGCATCACATAATACCAAAAAGTTAGAGCCCAACCCCAAGGCAAGACATCAAGGAGAGGTGTCTGTTCACTTCCTTACCCCAGCTGACTTCCTGAATTCAAATCAGATTTTCTTTATTCTCTTTATGTCTGTTGTGCTTGGTTCAAGCATATTATTAACTAGAATAAGTCTTTTTTATTAGTTTGTGCTCACTTTACATCATTCAGAATTAATACTTTTTGGATGACAGTTTACTCAAACTGTTACTATGAAGCTTTTACTAATAGTGGTAAGATTCTGTGGGTGCATATGCTTGTTGCTTCTTCACAGTGTAATCTGTGAGAATATATGTAGCTTGTTTAATTTAATTCAGTGAACATTAAGGTGCTCCTGGTACCGTTACTCTTCTAGAAACATCCTCATCTTTAATAAGCAGCTGAAAAACAGAAACCATGAACATCAAAACTAGAAGCATTAATTCCACAGTATAACAAGGTGAATCTCTAAAAACCGTCTTTAGATAACTGCTGAAATAATTTTAGTACATTTGTAATCAGTCAAGAGAAAAATAAATGCTTTTAACTTCTCTGCTGTGGAATGTGAAACTGTGTTCGACTACCCAGGAAATCAGAGAGAAAACAACCAGATTAGAGGAAGGACACAGAGGGGAAATGAAAAGTATTCAAAGATAAGTGAAAGTGTCAATTCTTAAGTATCCAGTGTGTCATCTGGCAATAAAAAATATAAGGAAGAGGGTAGCAAGCCAATCTGCATAAACCAGGAGAACAGAAAGTAATCACAGGTAGAGACAGACATATGCAAATACAAAGCCCCAAAGGACAGAGGGTTGGAAAGTGTGTGGGGAAGTTAGGGCTATAAAATTAGTAAGAAAACATATATAGAAAATAAAGGAATGGTTGCAAGAAGCTTCCACTGAAACCATGAGAAGCTAAATCCATTGTAGGAATGGACATGATGTTTCTGAAAGGACTAATTTAATGATTTAGTAGGGAAAAAGCAAACCATAACACAGAAAAACACCGATTCCCACCAGCTCTTAGGCTTGCAAAAGATGTATAAAGTCAGAAAGCAAGTTCTAACATTCACAGATACACAGCTCATACTGAAGATGTTCAGAAACAGAGTGGAACGGTCAGTCAAATTCTTGAACAAAGGAATTCTAGAATGAAGCAGAAGATGAAAACCAACATGTAGTCTTGGAAGATAACCTCAATCAGAAATTGTTCTGTAACGTAACCTCAACTAGAAACTTGTGCAATTTGTCCAAAAGACATCTCCATGGGGAGCAGCAATGTCATAAACAAATACAGAGCACGATTACAGAGCTGGGAGGGTTATTCTAGCATGGACCATTTCAGGTAGGAGAGTGCTTCAGGCAACCTGAGAAACCTGATGGGAGAACAAACCAAAAGAAAAAAAAAGAAAAAAACAAAAGGAAAAAACTTTGAAATTGCTGTGTGAAAATTGCTCAAGTGAACTCCAGAATTGCTCAAATGAACACACACTGGGACAGAGAATGAAAGAAGATAGTCAGTACCCACTTTATGCGCACACATAGTCCAAGACTTGCATTTTCCATGTGTCCATGCACTTTTGGAAGACAATCTTCCCCCTTGAGTTTATATATATACATGTATTTTTAAAAATAAATATATATGTACATATATACACACCAAGAGCACTGGCATAGACAATAAATACAAATATCAGTGTAAGCAAACGCAAGATGCTAAGGACAAAAACACAGAGCAAAGGAATCTACCAGTGTTGCTCCAGTTCCTGAGTTGAAAATGTCTAGTCAGGAGGGACATGAATAAAATTCTAACTCCATTGTCAGTCCATAACTGTGTCACATAAATTATGTATAGCTGTTCAGAGAAATTACTGCAATATGTACAGGTGACTTGCAAAGCAGGATCCGTCATGCAAAGGTTATTGTAAGGATCTGAATAAACACAGCAGAAGGAAAGCTGGGGTTGTTGGTTGCTGCAGAAGGCTGGATATCTGTTTCCTTCAGCTAAAAAAAGGATTTAGGATTTGGGTACTCCTACCTCCTGGAGTTGTACTACTTCCTGAAGAAACTATAAGGGGATAATGTGCTAGGCCTTTTTGGATTTCCATGAAATAGAAACAAGGGAAGAACAAACCAAAGGAAATGTCTGACAAAATTGAAGCTAAATAACTTTTTTCCTTATTTATGCTGTAATATATGAATGCTACATAAACTTGAGAAGAAGCAAAAGCAACTGCCAAATGCTTTTGAAAAGGAGCTAAGTGCATATGTGGAGGAAAATTAACCATAAATGTTATCTCTAAGGAGAGGTCCCACTTGGAATAAGCATATATATGGCAGTTATGTCTAAAATTTGTTGTGTTGCTATTGTTTTGTGAAATGACAGAACATCTGCTCAGTCACAAGGCACCAGTAAAATGCAGCTTTATGCCTAAAGCAGTATGTCAGTTCCTAACAAAAAATGTATATAATAGACCAAAAACAAAGGCACATTGTCTTTTCCAGTTGTAGTCATTTCTGACCTAATAATGGTTTAGAAAGGATTTTTTATTTTTATTTTCGAAAAAATGAATGGAAGGATTGAGTCATTTATGACTCTTTTCAAGATTAGCCTTTGTGCATTATTTGTGCATAAGCTGGCAAAATGCTTTTGACTCTTCAAATCATATTTATGACACTAAAGCACTTTTATAGAGGCAGCTACTTGTAAGTACCTTAAGAAAAGATCATGCTAAGCTTAAAATTTCTAAATGCAGCATATAATCAGCTATTTTTTGATCACACTGGAAACACCAGCAAGTGATAAGTGTGGTCTCATGACGAGTGGACACAAGTCAGATTTCACCTCAAAGCTGCCTTTTCAGAGAGGAAAAGCATTCACACTGCAATCTGTCATGTAGAAAACTAATTAACAAATCCCTCAGGAACAATTATTGTATGGAATTTGTCTCTGAATATTCCAAGCACACAACTTCTAAGTGGTTTTATACAAAGAGTATTCCCTTAGAATTTCATTGTTGTCTTCACTGACCTGAGAAGTCTCAAACAGTGTTGCAAAATATAATTTTAAAACCCATTTTCTGATGAAATGAGGTTATTACCTTACAGCTTGGAGTCATCTCCTCAGATACACATGTATATATGACCCCTCAAAAAAGTAGACTGATCAATGAAACGGATAGAAATTGGCACTTTTAAAGAATAATAGTTTTCATGGAGTGAAACAGATATTATTTAATTAATGTGTAGAAGTATCCAACTGCAGCATGCCTTCACGAGAATGAATTTATATTCTAATATATGTGTGGCCAGAGTGAGAATTAAGGTTGGACTCATTGTAGAAAGCTCAGAGGTTATGTGTTGGGACTCTGAAGCCTCTGAAGTCTGAAGGACTCTTACGTGACTGGGAATGCATGTGCTACATCATCAAGTATTAATAGGGGAGAAAGACAGGAGCCACTCTCATATGAATTCTTTCTTCTCCAGAAAACCTTATGTCAGCAAAACTTTTTTATTTTAATGTCACTTAAGGCTGGGACCTTCACTGGAATAAATAAAATGCACGTGGAAAGTCATCTGTATCTGACTCAGAGCTGAATAGTAATATGTGATTTTTACCTTTCAGCTGAGTCAGATACAGATACTAAAGCTTTCTCACAGAAACACTGTATAGTTTCTCAAAAACCTTTAGAGGTTTATGAACCTGATCCAAAGCCTATTGCAGTTGGGAAAATTCCATGATTTGAGTCATTTTCAGTTGGACTGTACAAATCTTATTGATCTATTTATATAACCTTTTCAAAAGGAAAAAAACATTATTTTTCACTTGTGGCAAAAACTTAAAAGACTTAATTTTTAAACTGTTAAGATTCCAGTGTTCTCTGGAGTCTTAGGCAGCAGATCTCTTCTGCTTTGTAAAGAGAAAGGCGCAAGCTCCAGTGCCCAATGAAATTCATTGCAATTATTTAACCAAGGCATCAACTGTCAGTATCAAATCACAGCACTCCCAGGCTGGAGCTATTGTGCAGAGTTACCAGAGACAGGTGGGTGGCATTATGGATCAGCATGCAGAGTATAAATCAGCAAAATAAGGCTTTTTTAAGAGTAGCTTTTAAGACACGATAGTTAAATAAGTGTTAAATAAGGGTGAGGGACTGGGTTTCTCTCTACAGCCATCTGTGGGGAAGCAGAAGGTTTTAGTGATTGGTTGCAGCAGCCTGGAGAATTGTTCAGGGTTTTTAACAGATCTTGGCTGTCTCTGAACATGACTTGAGACCTCAGTTGACCTCCAGCTTGTCTGCTGGAGACCTCTTAATCCTGTATCAGGGAAGAATTACAGGCATTCCCTGCCCATACCCATCTTCTGGACCTAGAGAGTAAAAAGTGAAGATTAAGGGCTTCCATCATGATCTTCTAAAGCTCCACCATCCTAGTCCATCCTGATGCAATCTGTGCTGTTTTGGTGCAGGACTTTGGAAGAGGTTTCTGTTACTCTGTGAAAAAAGGAGGTGGACACATGCTGGGGTAAGCTTTGCTGTCACACTAGAATAGTGATCTCACTATGGAAAAGAGAAGGATGCTGGATCCAGAGTCACTCTGCAATGGTGACATTGCTTTCTCAACGGAACTCATGGTCTGTCTGAAGCTCCTTGCTAAAGTGGCTGCACTATTTAATCTCCTGGTATGGGTTTATTTATAGATAAACCAATATTGATGCCCAAAGTTGGGGTCTGGTCCATCTTTCTGTGTGAATGGAGAGAAGAGGGATTGGAAGGTGTTGGGAAGAGGTATACAAGGTGAAAAGGGTTGGTAGGTGTAGTGGTTTAACCCGGGCTGAGTGCCAGGGGCCCACTACAGCCACCTTCTCACTCCCCCTTGCCCAGCTATAGATGAGAGAGAGAATATAACGAGAGGTTTCGTTATTCATGATAAGGACTACAGCAGATTCTTTCTTAATCACCGTCACAGGCAAAACAAGACTCCATGTGGGAATGATAGTCAGGTTTATTACTAACAAGATCAGAGCTAAGAGTGAGAGACAATAAGAGACACCTTTTACCCCCCACCCCCTCCTTCTTACATCCAACCCGCTCTCCTGCAGCAGTCAAGGCAAAAGGCGAGGTGGGGGGGAGGTGTTGCTGTGGTCAGCTGCTGTTCTCAGCCACTGCTTGGGGAGAAGAGTCCTTCCAGCCACATTCCATGGGGTCTCATCCCTCATAGGATACAGTTCCTCTC